>BPLQ01010584.1:0-29236 GCA_021605075.1 Caerostris darwini | reverse complement strand
TTTTATCCGAAAGCATAATTTATTTTCGTAAATTATCATGAAAGTGGTAAAGACTTCAATTTTGTGTATGAATGAACTTTTGTTTCAGTATTGAGAATTTTACAGCTAAGATAATTTGTTAAAATAATTTTTTAATACTTTTTTTTCCCTTGTTAGTGTATTTTATTTATTTATTTATGTTTTTTTTGTTGTTGTCTCTAATATTTTTTTTTTTTATTTCTGTAATCTATTAATTTTATTGTATTTTATCTATTTTTTACATTTTATTGTGTGCAAAACTTTAATTTCCATACATAAATACACCCTAATTTTTATTATTTTTAACAATTGATTACAGTTTTGAAGGCAATGTGAAAATACGTCAATGTCGCTTTTGTGAATACCACTTAGAGAAGCTTGGTCATGTGAAGAGGCATGTTTTAACTCACACTGGAGATGACCTTTCATGTGTCCTTTTGAGTGTTTCAAAGCATTTACTCAAAATAGCCAACTGAAGATTCATTTGAGGTCTCATACTGGAGAACGACCCTTCCAATGACATTTTTTTGCCAAATCTCATGCTTTTTGGCGCATCAAAAACTAATGTATTTCATTCCAGGCAACTAGTTTTTAATTTTTTACTATTTTTTCTTTTATATTCTCATTAAAACAATGAACATATAAATAGAACATGGATGCTTGTCTCGTATATGTTGCTATATCTTCATGAATATTGAATTTAATTAATTCTTCACATTTTTTTTGTATAATAAAATTATCCATATTCAATCTATATATTAATTAAATCTACATATTATATATATATAAATCCAGTCCGTTTGTTATTTTCTTTTGTAGGGATTATTAGCAGATTTGTAGACAATGTGAAGCTACTTCAGTGTCCTTTTTGGGAACTATACCACTAATGTGGAAAAGCATGTTCGTACTCACACTGGAGAGTGATCTTTCGAGTGCCCTTTTCAGTGTGGCGAAGCATTTAGACAAGAAGTACACCTGAAGTTTCACATGAGGACTCATGCCTGAGAACATCCCTTCCAATTACCTTCTTCTCACAAATCTCTTTTAAGGAGACACCTCGTAATTTATGCAGAGAATTGACAAAAAAGTTTATTTTAAGTGGACATTATTCTAAGAAGATATATATTTTGATGCTAACTATCTGTTTAAAAATTCGGTTTTTATACATTTTTCAGATTTTTTTTTTTTTTTTTTTTTTTTTCCTGGTTTTTATAATAAGACATACTTTACAAATTATTTGATTTTTAAAACAATATTTGTGAAAGATTATACAATGTTACTTCATTTTATATGACACGTAATTCTATCGTAATTAAAAATTTTCTTAGTAAAAGTTTTTGTTAAACCTTTTTTTATACACCTTTGTATGTTTTGCATTTTATATATTATTCATAACAAAATACTGTTTATATGTTCATATATGACTTTTTTTCAATTTATATTTTATTCATACCAAAATGCTGTTTGTATGTTTATATATGAGTTTTTTGCAATTTTTCTTATATAAACTTTTTTATAAAAATACTTTCTCATAATTTTTTTTTTATGCAAATAGTGAAAAATATGATTTTCTTTTATGTTCTCCTGGTTATTTTGAAAATGAGAACTAATTAAATTATCATGTATGTAAATAAAAAAAAATCATGTATTCAAATTTTTTAAACACTTGATGGAATTAATCATTGCCATGCCATGATTCTTACTTGCATGCTTGACACATAATTGGCATCATAGTGAAATTATTATTATCAGAAAACATAATTTATTTTAATGAATTATCATGAAAGTGATAAATTCAATTTTTTGTATGAATGACCTTTTGTTTCAGTGTTGAGAATTTTACAGCTAATATATTTCATTAAAATAATTTTTTTAATACTTTTTTTTCCCACGTTAGTGTATTTTATTTAATTTATGTTTTTGTGGTTGCTATCTCCAATATTTTTTTTTATTTCTATAATCTATTAGATTTATTGCATTTTATATATTTTTTACATTTTACTTTTTACGAAACTTTAATTTCCTTGCATAAATCCACCCTAATTTTTGTTATTTTCCAGTAATTCATTGCAGTTTTGAAGGTCATGTGAAGTCTGTCATCAATGTCTCTTTTGTGAATGCCACTCAGACAAACTTGATCACGTGAAAAGCCTTGTCTTAACTCAAAATGGCGAGAAACTTTTCAAGTGTCCTTTTCAGTGTGGCAAAGGATTTACAGTTACCTGAATGTTCATCTGAGGACTCACTAGACAACGTCCCTTCCAATGTCATTTTTTGTCTTTTCTAATTTTTGTACTTTTTCTTTATTTATATATATACTTGTCTTGTCTTGTACATGTTGCTATATCTTCATGAAATATTGAATGTGTTTATTTATTGAATTTAATTAATTCTTTGCATTTTTTTGATATATTAAAATTATGTATATTAAATCTATATATAAATCCAGTCCGTTTTTAACTTTCTTTTGTAGGGATTGTTAGCAGATTTGAGGACAATGTGAAGATACATCAATGTCCTTTTTGCGAATATCGTTCAACATATACCACTAATGTGAAACAGCATCTTCGTATTCACACTGGAGATCGACCTTTCGAGTGCCCTTTTCAGTGTGGCAAAGCATTCAGTCGGAAAGAGAACCTGAAATTTCATCTGAGTACTCATACCGGAGAACGTCCCTTCCAATGTCCTGTTTGTGGCAAGACTTTTTCTCACAATCGTCATTTACAGAGACACCTGAAAATTCATGCAGAAAATTGACAAAAAGTTTTATCTTAAGCGGACGTTATTCTAAGAAGATGTATATTTTTATGCTAATTATCTATTTGAAAATTTGGTTTTTAGACATTTGAACTTTAATTCTTCTTTTCGGTTTTTATAATAAATGTACTTCAAAACTTATTTGATTTTTAAAACAATTTTTGTGAAAGATTGCAGAATGTTAGTTCATCTTATATGATATATAAGAAAATTAATGTTTCATGAGTGTAGTGTCTTTTTCATCTGATATTTTTTTCCAGTACATTCTGTCTTAATAAAAAATTTTCTTAGTAAGAGTTTTGGTGAAATCTTTTTTTAAATACCTTTGTATGTTTTGCGATTTATGTATTATTCATAACAAAATAGTGTTTGTATGTTCATATATATATGTGTTATTTGCAGTTTTTCTTACATAAACATTATTTTTATAAAAATACTTTCTCGTAAATTTTTTATGCAAATAGTGGAAATTTTAATTTACTTTTATGTTATGCTGAAAATGAGAATTGTAGTAGTAGAATGGCAATTATTTTTAGAAAAAATTCAGTTTTTTGTTAATCTAGCCTGTTTTAATTCTATGGATTAAAATATTATCCGTGTGGCATTTTCTCATTTTCCAAGCACATCTAATTTCTAATACTAACTAAATGAATCCTGTGATTCCTTTGGTATGAATATTATTGGACATCACTTTTGCACTTCATATTATAATTAATGAATTAAAAAATTTTTGGGACTGTTCAATCTCTTTGTGGAATTAAGGAATTGTAATATAACAAAACAAAAGACCAATCTCATCCAAGAACATTTTATTGATGTCAGATACATAAATTGTAATCATTTTATTTGACCACAATTAATATGGAAATTAAAAAAAACATGTATTCAAATTTTTGAAATACTTGATGGAATTAATTCTTGCCATGCCATAATTCTTACTTGCATGCTTGACACATAATTGGCATCATAGGGAATATGGGATATAATATTATTATCAGAAAACGTAATTTATTTTCGTGAATTATCAAGAAAGTGGTAAAGACTTTAATTTGTTCTATGAATGAACTTTTAGTATGTTACCTTTTACCTCGTTAGTGTATTTTATTTATGATTTTGTTGTTATTGTTGTTGTCTCCAATACTTGTTTTTTTTTATTTCTATAATCTATTAGTTTTATTGCATTTTATATATTTTTTACATTTTATTGTGTGCGAAACTTTAATTTCCATACATAAATCCACCCTAATTTTTATTATTTTCCAGCAATTGATTACAGTTCTGAAGGCAATGTGAAGGCACATCAATGTCCCTTCTGTCAATACCACTCAGACAAACTTTGTCATGTGAAAAGTCTTGTTTTAACAGGCGAGCAACCTTTAAATGTCCTTTTCAGTATAGCAAAGCATATACTGTTACCTGAAGGTTCATCTGATAACTTACACTGGAGAACGTTTCTTACAATGTCATTTTTGTGCCAAGTCACTATAAAAATTAGTATATTTCATTCCAGGCAGCTAATTTTTAATTTTTGTACTCTTTTTTAAAAATTTATTTATATGCTCTTTAAAATAAGGAACATTTAAGTAAAACAAAGACGTTTGTGCCATACAGGCTGCTATATCTTTACGAAATACTGAATATGATTATTTGTAGAATTTAATTAATTCCTCACATTATTTTGGTGTTATAAAATGTATTATGTATATATAAATCCAGTCGGTTTTTTCCTATCTTTTGTAGGGATTGTTAGCAGATTTGAAGACAATGTGAGGATGCATCAATGTCCTTTTTGCGAATATCGTTCAACATATATCACTAATGTGAAAAAACATGTCTTAACTCACACTGGAGATCGACCTTTTGAGTGTCCGTTTCAGTGTGGCAAAAGCGTTTAGTCAGGAAGGAAACCTGAAGGTTCACATGAGGACTCACACCGGAGAGCGCCCCTTCCAATGTTCTGTTTGTGGCAAGACTTTCTCTCGGGATTCTAATTTACAGAGACATCTCAAAATTCATGCAGAAAAAGGAGAAACAGTTTGGTTTTAAGGGGACATTACTCTAAGAAGACATATATTTTCATGCTAACTATCTATTTGAAAAGTCGATAGACATTTTATCCTTATTTCTTCTTTTTGGTTTTAATAATAAAATGTACTTTAGAAATTCTTTGCTTTTTAAAACAATTCTTTGTGAAAGATTGCACGATGTCACTTCCTTTTTAAATATGCCAAAGTAATAAAAATTATTTGTAATGTTTATAAAAATTGTACATCTGAATTATGTTGGCAAATAAAATAGATAATTTGCTCATCATCTTCTTTTCTATGTACAAAGAAGTTGTTTATTATGTGAGTTTGTATGTATTTGGAAAGAAGTCATATTGTGTTATATTCTAGCAATTGCAATAAACTCTATTGTAAATTTAATGTTCTGAATTTTTGCCCTTAAGATTTATTTACCTGTTCTATTTAATTAGAAAATTTGTAAATATGTTTTCTAAAATTTGTTATTTTCATACTCTACTGTTTTAAAGTTTTAAGTAAATGTCATAACAATCTTTACTGTTATAATTGTGTTGCTAAGAGTAGTTTTAATGCAAAGTACAAGTGCAAAAATGACCAATATTTTTTATGTACAATAAATGTAATATACTGTTCAAATAGATGTTTTTTTAAATGTTCAATCTATTTTTATAAAATTAAATTTCATGAAAATATATTACTTTTCACATTAAATAACTGGTAAAATTGTTCTTACTAAAGTATATTGAATACGTACAATGATTTTCAATAGGCACAAAACTAATATCATTAGTAGCCTAAGTCAAGAAAAATTGTGAAGTTTTTTTTTCAGTTTCTGTAGCCATTCTGTAGTAGTAGTAAAATTTATTTCCTGCGAACTTTTAATTTGTGGTTCTAACGTCATAACGATGCGTAAGGTAAGCATTTCAAATTGCAGTGGAGAAAAAGGACCTTTCTCACGCTGTTAGTACCGCAACAACTAATACATTTTATACCATGCAACTAATTTTTTTCTTTTTGCACTCTAATTTTTATTCAATTCCTACTATTATTTCACACTCTCCCTATATATATATATCTTGTTCAAATTTAAAATCGTTAATAAAATACTTTTTATTCTTCCACTTAAGTTCAAATACATTTTTTTGAACTTGTAGTGAATGACACTTGATGTTAATACAGTTTTTCAGATATTAATTCATTCATTAAATTTAATTAATTCATTTTATTATTATTTAGATTTAAGTTGCATGTATCTACCAATAGATGGCGCCAGATGTAAGAGGAAAATTTCTACTTAAAAAGTAGGAATTGACTTAAAAAAATATTTTTTTTTATATTACTTGTTCATTCAAATAATGAACATATAAATAAAACATAGACGATTGTCTCCTACATGTTGCTACGTCTTCATGACATGTTGAATATGATTATTTATTGAATTTAATTAATTCTTCACATTTTTTTTGTATATGAAATTGTAACATCTTTGTATAAATCCTTCCTATCTTTTTCATTTTTCTTGAAGAGATTGTTAGCAGGTTTGAAGGCAATTGGAAGATACACATTATCTCAATGATGTGAAGAGACATGCCTTAACTCACACCGGAGAGCATCCTTTCAAGTGCCCTTTTCAGTGCGGCAAATCATTTAGTCAGAAAAAGTCTCTGAAATATCATTTGAGGACTCATACCAAAGAACTGCCCTTTGTATGTCCTGTTTGTGCGAATGCTGTCTCTCTAAATTCTCATTTACTGAGGCACCTCAAAATTCACGCTGAAAATTGACAAATAGTTTTATCTTAAGGGGACATTATTCTAAGAAGATATATATATTTTGATGCTAACGATCTATTTGAAAATTCGGTTTTTAGACATTTTAACATTAATTCTTCTTTTTGGTTTCTATAATAAGATTTAGTTTAAAGATTCTTTGACTTTTAAAACAATTATTTGTATAAGATTGCTCAATGTTATTTAACTTTTTATGATAAATAAGAAAATTGTTATTTCATGAGTGAAGTGTCTTTTTCATCTGATATTTTTTCCAGTACATTCTATGTTAATTAAATATTTTCTTGGTAAAAGTATTTGCGAAACCTTTTTTTTATATACCTTTATATGTATAGTATTAGTTAGGAATAGTTAGTTATAAATTCAGAGAAACAGTAATTTGTTATGAATTTATATATTATTCATAACAAAATACTGTTTGTATGTATATATATATATATTTATATGTGTGTGTGTGTTATTTGAAATTCTTTTTACATAAACATTATTTTTATAAAAATACTTTCTCATAATTTTTTTTTATGTAAATAGTGGGAAATTTTAATTTATTTTTATGTTCTCTTGGTTATGCTGAAAATGAGAATTTTTTTTAAAGTATAATGGTAATTATTTTCAGAAAAAATTCAATTTTTTTTTAATCCAGCCTGTTTTAATTCCATGGATTAAAATATTATCTGTCTGGCATTTCCTTATAATCCAAGCACATTTAATTTCTAATACTAACTAAATGAGTTCTGTGATTCTTTTGGTATGAATATTATTGGACATCACTTTTGCTCTTCATACTATAATTCCCGAAATAAAAATATTTTTTTGGACTGTTCAACCTCTTTGGGGAATTAATGATTTGTAATATAACAAAACAAAAGACCACCAAAACAAATTGATTATTTATTGAATTTAATTAATTCCTCACATTCTTTTAATGTAATAAAATGTATTATCTATTTATAAATCCAGTCTTTTTTTGTTTACTTTCCTTTGTAGGGATTGTTAGCAGATTTGAAGATAATGTGAAGATGCATCGATGTTCCGTTTGTGAATATAGCTCACTTATACTCAATAATGTGAAACAGCATCTTCGTACTCACTCTGGAGAGCGACCTTTCGAGTGCCCGTTTCAGTGTGGCAAAGCATTCAGTCAGAAAGGAAACCTGAAGATTCACATGAGGGCTCATACCGGAGAAGGTCTCTTCAAATGTCATTTTCAGTGCGGCAAAGCATTCAATCGGAAAGAAAATATGAAAGTTCATCTGAGGACTCATACCGGAGAACGCCCCTTTCAATGTCATGTTTGTGGCAAGAGTTTCTCTCACAATTGTCATTTACAGAGACACCTCAAAATTCACGCAGAAAATTGACGAAAAGTTTTATCTTAAGAGGACATTATTCGAAGAAGATGTGTATTTTAATGCTAATTATCTATTTGAAAATTCGGTTTTTAGACATTTGAAGTTTAATTCTTCTTTTCGGTTTTTATAATAAACGTACTTCAAAAATTATTTGATTTTTAAAACAATTTTTGTGAAAGATTGTATAATGTTAGTTCATTTTATATAATATATAAGAAAATTAATGTTTCATGAATGTAGTGTCTTTTTCATATATTTTTTTTCCATTAAATTTTGCCGTAATTAAAAATTTTCCTTTGTAAGTTTTGCGATTTATATATTATTCATAACAAAATACTGTTTGTATGTTCATATACATATATGTCTTATTTCCAGTTTTTCTTATATAAACATTATTTTTATAAAACTTTTTTGTCAATTTTCTGCGTGAATTTTGAGACACCTCAAAATTCACGCAGAAAATTGACAAAAAAGTTTGATCTTAAGTGGACATTATTCTAAGAAGTTGTGTATTTTGATGCTAACTATCTATTTGAAAGTTCGATTTTTTAATATATTTTTGGTTTTTATAATATGATGTACTTTACAAAATTCTTTGATTTTTGAAACAATTCTTTTAGACATTTTAACCTTAATTCTTCTTTTTGGTTTTAATAATGAGATGTACTTTACAAAGCATGTGAGATTTATTTTTGCGTATTTTGTGAATCCTTTTACTTGTGATGTTATTGATAATAGAAATCTGAATCTGCTCGTTGAAAAGGCTGTACTGGAGTAGTTGGAGATTTTAGTGATGAAAGAGTTTCATGCAATGCAGAATTCACTTCTGTAATTGAATTTTTAGAACTCTTACCAGATTCAAAGTATACACATTTAAAGAAAATTCAGCGTCTTCCATAATTGTTGTGAACATCTTTAACTAATGATACGAAAAACCTTAAATTCATTCGTTAAATGCTGTACTTTTATGAGTGCATTTCATTATGTGTTTTCTTTTTCATTATTATTATTAATATTTTGAATCAATTACATTGTATTTTCTTTTATTTAATTGTATTTCCTGATCAATGCATTTTTTAAGACTTGTGTAAAATAGTTTATTCTAGTAATTGAATTAAATAATTTTAATGTTTCTACTTTACTATGATGGACCTCTTTAAAATTCTGAGTAATGTGTTGTTTGTGGTTTTCTATTAATTTAAAATTTATATTATGTATTTTATTATTTTTTTTTTTAAAGCTTGTTTTTTACTCTAATGTCTGGATAAGCAAGTTATCACGAAATCTTTCATGTGTTTTTTATAGTGAACAACAAGATTTATCTCTCACGTTGTAATGAGTAAGGTATAAAAGGAAGGAAAATCAGATAGAATGTGGCTATTTGTGTTAATAACTTTTCTAACGACGTGAAACATTTGATGGCGTTTATTTTAGACTCTTAATAATAGTAATATTTTAGTGTTAGGAAAATATTTTGACAATAATAAAAAAATGTATTTATATTTCTTTATGTACGTGTGTGTTTCTATCTTTTTTTTTTTTTCCTCCAAGAGGCTTGTATGAAACCCACCTTCAACTTACCGTATTGCGAAGGCCATGATGGTTTCTTATTGGACGCGTTAGAAAATGATGAGTGCCATCCCTAACGATCTACATTCTGACAAAATCGTTTTCTTGTTTCACGCCAATGGTAACTTTATTTGATCAAAGACGGACAAAATTGTTTCTTAAGAACAAGTGGATGACTCCAATTTCTGCAGATAAAAGCAAAAAAAAAAAAAATTGAAAGAAGTATGTGCTGAATCCAAAAATGTGACAAAAGTAAAGATGTTTTTAATAACAGATATTGATATTTTTTAATTCGATTTGCTCTCAGATCATCCAAAATTTTGCAGCGATGCTATAGCATTGTTAAAGATGATAATAATATTTTGCCGTGGCAACAGTCATTTTGAGAGAGGATTTTCAATCAACAGAGATTGTCTACGGGTGAATATGGAAGAACGAAAACTCACTGCAAAAACGATCGTTTGGGGTAGCAGTCGAGCGAATCTCGGAATGAATAATTTTGGAGTGGCAAAACAGTTGATTTTAAGTATGAGGAAATTCACGAGTCAAATATTGGGAGAAAAAAAGAATTGTGCGAATATATGAGAAGTAAAAGAAAAGCCTTGTGTCAGGTTAAAGATTTAAAACCCCAAACTTGAAGCGACTGAAGAGGAGAATTTAAGAATCGAGGGAGAAATTGCAAGTCTGAAACTTTTGCAAAAGAAGCACTAAACACTTTTTTTTTAGTTCACTTAAAGCCGAACTGCTTGTTTTCAACCAAGTGTTTTTTTAATTATTGGTATTTCAATTTTGAAATTAGTTTTTTTATTTGAAGTATAATATGTATTTGTTATTTGCATAATCTATAAATATCTTCCGTTAGAGCAATTAATTTCTTATGATTTGTTAAAGAAAATGTTTTGAAGTAATATGTTGGCAGTTTTTGTTTATATCTTTGATAAAATGTATGTTATTATGTACTATAATTATAATATTTTTATATTTTTGTTGTATCATGTTATTCTGGTTCTCATGCAAAGAGCACTTTTTAGTTATAGTACTGTTTTAAAGTTTTGAGCAAAGTGCATAATAATCTTCACAGTTAACGTAATTGCAAAAAGTTTCGGTATTTTTTATCTATAATAAATGTAATAAACTGTTTCAGTTGATTTAAAAAAAAAAAAAAAAAATACAATCTGTTTTCTAAAATTATATTAGTTTTTCTCATTAAATGAGTAAAACTGTTTTTAATAAAGTATATTGAACACGTACAGTGATTTTCAGTTGGGAGAAAACTAATATCATTAGTAGCGTAAATCAAGAAAATTTGTAAATTTTTTTTTTTCCAGTTTCTGTAGTCACCCTGTAGTAATAATTAAATTTAATTTCCTGCGAAGATGTATTTTGTGGTTCTGAATTCATAACGATGCGTAAGGTAAGCATTTTAAATTGCAGTGGAGAAAAGGACGCTTTGGACATCGCAACAACTCGTATATTTGATTCCAGGCAGCGAATTTGTAATTTTTGCATTTTTTTTATTTATATGTTCATTACAATAACGAAAATAAAAATAAAACAAAGACGCTTGTCTCTTACAGGTTGCTGTATCTTTGTGAAATACTGAATCGGATTATTTGTTGCATTTAATTAATTCTTCCCCTTTTTAAAATGTATTATCTGCATATAAATCCAGTCTGTTTTTTGCTTTCTTTTGTAGGGATTGTTAGCAGTTTTGAAGACAGTGTGAAGCTACATCAGTGTCCTTTTTGCGAATATCGGGCGACAAATGCCAGCAATGTGAAACATCATGTCTTAACTCACACTGGAGAGCGAACTTTCGAGTGTCTGTTTCAGTGTGGCAAAGCGTTCAGTCATTTAGGAAACCTGAAGAGTCATCTGAGGATTCACACCGGAGAGCACCCCTTCCAATGTGCTGTTTGTGGCAAGACTTTCTCTCAGGATTCTAATTTACGGAGACCTCTCATAATTCACGCAGAAAAAGGACAAAAAGTTTTCTTTTAAGGGGACATTATTCTAAGATGACGTATATTTTGATGCTATCCATTAGAAAAGTGAATTTTTAGACATTTTAAACTTAATTCATCTTTGTGGTTTTTACGATAAGATGTACAGTACAAATTCTTTGATTATTAAAACAATTTTTTGCGAAAGATTTGTGAAATCTTTCTATCGTTGTTAATTAACTTTTTATGATGTCAAAGCAAAGTCATCACATTTGCTCTACGAATTTAAGGTATTACACATTTACGACAATTAAGAAATCCGTGTTATTTTATTGCTATTTCAGATTCTTCGACCGAATCCTTTTGAATTAATTAATTTTTTATTCTGCTGTTTTCATCTTGCTTTTATGCATTGAATTGTTATTGTAGAAAATAGCAAAATATTTAGAGATATTTTTTTTTTGTACGTATGAAATCTTTTTTTAATTTTTTTTTTCATGTTGTTCAGTATCTTTATATATATATATATATATATACAGTAGAATCTCTGTAAATCGAACTTCAAGGGATACGCCAATTAATTCGAGTTTCAGAGTTTTCGACTTCTGGAGGATTTCGACTTACGCGGATTTTGCAAGGAGATATTCGACTTGTAGAGGTTTAGATTCTTTCTAACTTCATTTGAGTTATAGAGGTAAAATAAATAAAAATTCAACTTACAGAGGTAATAAACATGTTTATTTGCAACTTAAAAATCATAATATAAATTTTATTTATATTTTTTTTTCCTTGGGACAATTCGATCGTTCTCTATCTATAGCATTATCTCAGCTATAAAGAGCAGAAAATTATTTTTTCTTCCAAGTTGCTATTTCATAGAAGTGGTTATTCTATTTACTATATACTCCTACATTGTTTTCTAAGAAACAATGACGTGCATTGTTGGCAAATCCTTAAAGTCGGTAACTTATTTTTCTTCCAGCTGTAGAGGTAATTAGTTTCAAATGATCGAGTTGTAAAAAAGATTTTAAAGTCAAACATTGCTAATATTCGACATACAGGTCCAATTTTTTTTTTTTTTTCGAGTTACGAAGGAAAAATATATATCAAAATGGCTTGTGGAGATTGAGTACTTATAGAGGATTGAAATTTCGAGTAATGGAGGTTTTGGGACGCGAAGGGAAGGGAACAAAGCATTGTTTCGAAGTGTGGAGGTTTTCGACTTCTCGAGGTTTGATTTAAAGAGGTCCTACTGTGTATATATATATACTAGCAACAAATCCTCTCTTTGATATATAAGCATAGCTTTGAGAAGCATGTGAGATTTATTTTTGCATATTTTGAAAACCTTTTTACTTGTGGTGTTGTTGATAATGGAAATCTAAAGTAATACTTGTTGAAAAATCTGTCGCTGTAGAAAGAGTAGTTGGAGATATTATACAGAAAAAAGGTACAAGCAATACAGAATCCACTTTTGTAACTGAATTTTAGGAACTCTTACCAGATTCAAGGTGTATACATTTTAAGAAAATTCAGCGACTTCCATAATTGCTGTGAACATCTTTAACTAATGATACGAAAAACCTTAAATTACTTCGTTAAATGTTGTACTTTTATGAGTGAACTTCATTATGTGTTTTCTTTTTCATTATTATTATTAATATTTTGAATCAATTATATTGCATTTTCTTTTACTTAATTGTATTTCCTGATCAATGCATTTTTTAAGACTTGTGTAAAATAGTTTATTCTAGTAATTGAATTAAATAGTTTTAATGTTTCTACTTTACTATGATGGACCTCTTTAAAATTCTAAGTAATGTGTTGCTTGTGGTTTTCTATTAATTTAAACTTTATAAAATAGACGTGGCTATTTGTGTTAATAACTTTTCTAGCGGCATGAAACATTTGATGGCGTTTATTTTAGACACTTAATAATGGTAATATTTTAGTCTTAGGAAAATATTTTGACAATAATAAAAAAATGTATTTCTATTTCTTTATGTACGTGTGTGTTTCTATCTTTTCTTTTCTTTTTTTTTTTTTTTTTCTCTCTCCAAGAGGTTTGTATGAAAGCCACCTTCAACTTACCGTATTGCGAAGGCCATGATGGTTTCTTGTTGGACGCGTTAGAAAATGATGAGTGCCATCCCTAATGGCCTACATTCTGACAAAATCGTTTTCTTGTTTCACGCCAATGTAACTTTATTTGATCAAAGACGGACAAAATTGTTCCTTTAGAACAATTGGATGACTCCAATTTCTGCAGATAAAAGGAAAAAAAAAAAAATTGAAAGAAGTATGTGCTGAATCCAAAAATATGACAAACTAAAGATGTTTTTAATAACAGATATTGATATTTTTTAATTCGATCTGCTCTCAGATCATCCAAAATTTTGCAGCTATGCTATAGCATTGTTAAAGATGATAATAATATTTTGCCGTGGCAGCAGTAATTTTGAGAGAGGATTTTCAATCAACAGAGATTGTCTACGGGTGAATATGGAAGAACGAAAACTCACTGCAAAAACGATCGTTTGGGGCAGCAGTCGAGCGAATCTCGGAATGAATAATTTTGGAGTGGCAAAACAGTTGATTTTAAGTATGAGGAAATTTACGAGTCAAATATTTAGAGAAAAAAAAGAATTGCGCAAAAATATGAGAAGTAAAAGGAAAGCCTTGTGTCATCTTAAGGAATTAAAGCCCCCCAACTTTAAAAAACTTGAAGCTACTGAAGAGGAGAATTTAAGACTCGAGGGGGAAATTGCAAGCCTGAAACTTTTGCAAAAGAAGCACTAAACACTTATTTTTAGTTCACTTAAAGCCAAACTGATTGTTTTCAACCAATTGTTTTTTTAATTATTGGTATTTCAATTTTGAAATTAGTAATTTTTTTTATTTGAAGTGCAATAGGTATTTGTTATTTGGATAATCTATAAATATCATCCGTTAGAGCAATTAATTTCTTATGATTTGTTAAAGAAAATGTTTTGAAGTAATATGTTGGCAGTTTTTGTTTATATCTTTGATAAAATGTATATTATTATGTACATCGCGCCTTTACTAACTCGGCATAATAGTACTAACAGTAACTTTCCTTCCACTAAAGCCTCTTCAGTGATTAACATTATTTCTAACCTTAAAATTAGCAAGACGCCTGGTATTGACTGCATTACTAACAAGATGCTTAAAAATATTCCCTTCAAATGCATTCTCCAAATCTGCAACATAACAGATGCTATTTTAACTCTTAATTACTTTCCAAAAACATGGAAAACTGCTAGAATACTTCCTATTTTAAAACCGGGCAAAGATCCTACTTCACCTCATAGCTATAGACCGATTTCTTTACTTTCTACTTTTAGTAAAATTATTGAACGGGTGATTGCTGATCTGCTTAATCATGAATCTAAGGCTCTGAACATTCTAATATCTCAACAATTTGGTTTTATGCAGGATCTTTCTACCACGCACCAACTGTACAACCTCTCTGAAACCATCAATGAAGGATTTTCATGGAAGCAGGACACTGCAGTAATTTTCCTCGATGTGGCGAAAGCCTTTGATCGGGTTTGGATAAAGGGGCTAATTTATAAGATGATTAACTATAATTACTCTCCATACATTATCAAAATTATCTACAACTATCTTTCTGATCGAAGTTTTATCGTTTCTGTTAACAATACTGATTCTAAAAACTGCAACATTCTCGCGGGTGTTCCTCAGGGATCGATCTTGGGGCCCTTCCTGTACAATATTTTCACTAATGACATTCCACAAGACCACAGAATTAAATTGACACTCTACGCTGACGATACAGCAATTATTACACAGGGAAGGTATTTACACATCATCCAGGTAAACTTACAAAACTACATCAACACTCTTGAATCATGGCTAGAAAAATGGAAAATTAAACTCAATGTCGCGAAAACTGAAGCAGTGCTATTTACCAGGAAAAAAAGTCTATAATCCTCCTAACATAACTATTTTTAATACTAACATTTCCTGGTCTAAAGAAGCTAAGTATTTAGGTGTAATTTTTGATAGAAGACTAACATTTAAGGCTCATATTAACTACTTGCGCGATAAATTTAATAATGTTTTGCGTAAATTTTACTGTGTCATGGGCAGACATTCTAAACTAACAATTGAACTAAAAACACTAATCTATTTAGCTTATCTTCGTCCGATAATAGCATATGCGAGTCCAGTCTGGGGCTCTACAGCCAAAACCAATTTTATTATTTTAGAACGGCTTGAAAACAAGGTTATCCGCATGATTGTTGATGCCCCATGGTATTTTAGAAACGCCGAAATTAAATATGCACTTTCCATGCCTAGCTTTAGGGAATATGTGGCTAAAATTGCAAAAAACTTTTATTCATCACTCAATAGATCTAGTAAATCTGTCATCCAAGCATTAAATCAATTTGAATATGATATTTCTCTGCACTCGTCTCGTAAAAGACCTAGATGTGTTATAAACATCAATCAGTAGACTACATTTCTTCTCTTGCATTTTTCTATGGTCCTGGTAACTTCAGGTTAAGTTCGCGCTCCGCGTATATTTTTGTTTGTTCTTTTAAATACTCCTGCGTGGGTGCTATGTTGTGCTTCGGCTTTAGGTTCTCTCCGGTCTTTTTCTCTTTTTTTTTTTAGTAGTTGTGCTTTGTATTTTCTTGTATATGTTTTCTTTTATATTTTCACTTTTTCTATATATTGTGCAAATTGTTTTTCGTTATCAATGGGCAGTGACCGACTACCACTGTTTAATTATTTCTTGCTAATAGGAGGTTTGGTCGCTTCGCGACCAAGGAACTCCGATGAATCGTACCGATTCATATTATTATGTACTATAATTATAATATTTTTATATTTTTGTTGTATCACGTTATTCTAGTTCTCATGCAAAGAGCACTTTTTAGTTATAGTACTGTTTTAGAGTTTTGAGCAAAGGGCATTATAACCTTCGCAGTTAACGTAATTGCAAAAAGTTTCGGTATTTTTTATCTATAATAAATGTAATAAACTGTTTCAGTTGATTTAAAAAAAAAATACAATCTATTTTCTGAAATTAAATTTCTTGAACTTATATTAGTTTTTCTCATTAAATGAGTAAAACTGTTTTTAATAGCGTATATTGAACACGTACAGTGATTTTCAGTTGGGAGAAAACTAATATCATTAGTAACGTAAATCAAGAAAATTTGTAAATTTTTTTTTTTTTCCGGTTTCTGTAGTCACCCTGTAGTAATAATAAAATTTATTTCCTGCGAAGATGTATTTTGTGGTTCTGAATTCATAACGATGCGTAAGGTAAGCATTTTAAATAGCAGTGTAGAAAATGACGCTTTTGGCATCGCAACAACTGGTATATTTGATTCCAGGCAGCGAATTTGTAATTTTTGCATTTTTTTTTTATTGATATGTTCCTTAAAATAACAATAAAAATGAAGAATAGACGCTTGTCTCGTACAGGTTGCTGTATATTTGTGAAATACTAAATCGGATTATTTATTGCATTTAATTAATTCTTCACATTTTTTTTTCTTGTATATTAAAATGTATTATCTGTATATAAATCCAGTCTGTTTTTTGCTTTCTTTTGTAGGGGTTGTTAGCAGTTTTGAAGACAGTGTGAAGCTACATCAGTGTCCTTTTTGCGAATATCGTTCAGCAAATGCCACCAATGTGAAACATCATGTCTTAACTCACACTGGAAAGCGACCTTTTGAGTGCCCGTTTCAGTGTGGCAAAGCGTTTATTCAGAAAAATGATCTGAAACGCCATCTGATGACTCACACCGGAGAACGTCCCTTCCAGTGTTCTGTTTGTGGCAAGACGTTCTCTCGGGATTCTAATTTACAGAGACATCTCAAGATTCACGCAGAAAAGGGACAAAAAGTTTTATCATAAGAGGGCATTATTCTAAGAAGATGTGTATTTTGATGCTAACTATCTATTTGAAAAGTCTGCTTTTAGACATTTTAACCTTAATTCTTCTTTTTGTTTTATATAATAAAATGTACTTTACAAATTCTTTGCTTTTTAAAACAGTTATTTGGAAAAGATTGCACAATGTTATTTAACTTTTTATGATGCCAAAGCAATAAAAATAGTCATCACATTTGCCATTTGAATTTAATGCTCTGCACATTTTCGACAATTAAGAAATGCGTGTTTTTTTTATTGCCGTTTCAGATTCTGTGACCGACTCTTTTTGAATTGACAAATATTTTATTATACAGGTTTCATTTATGCATTTAATTGTTACTGTAGAAAATAGCAAAATCATAGACATATTTATTTTCTGTACGTGTGAAATCTTTTTTTTTTTTTCATGTTGTTCTGTTTATATATATATATATATATATATAATAGCAGAAAATCCTCTCTTTGATATATAAGCATAGCTTTGAAAAACTTGTGAGTTATCTTTGCATATTTTGTGAACCGTTTTTACTTGTGATGTTATTGATAATGGAAATCTGAAGTAATGGTTGTTGAAAAGGCTGTACTGGAGTAGTTGGAGGTTTTAGAGAGAAAAGAGTTTCATGCAATGTAGAATCCACTTCTGTAATTGAATTTTAGGAACTCTCACCAGATTCAAAGTATACACATTTAAAGAAAGTTCTGTATCTTCCTTAATTGCTGTGAACATCTTTAACTAATGTTACGAAAAACCTTAAATTACTTAGTTAAATGTTGTGAGTGCATTTCATTATGTGTTTTTTCATTATTATTATTAACATTTTGAAATAATTGCATTGCATTTTCCTTTACTTGAATATATTTGCTAATCAATGCATTTTTTTAAGACATGTGTAAAATAGATTATTCTAGTAATTAATTATATAATTTTAATGTTTTCTCTTTACTATGATGAACCTCTTTAAAATTCTGAGTAATGAGTTGTTAATGGTTTTCTATTAATTTAAAGTTTATATTATATATTTTATTTAAAAAAACAAACTGAAGTATCCGAATGAACAAGTTATCACGAATCTGTCCATGTGAATTTTATAGTGAACAACAGGATTTATTTCTCACGTGGTAATGAATAATGTAAGATATCATGCGCCTGTCTGTGTTAATAATATTTCTAACGACATGAAATATTTGATGGCGCTTATTAATGATGATAATATTTTAATTTTAGGAAACATTTTGGCTGTAATAAAAATTGTATTTCTATTTCTTCAAGTACGTATATGTTTCTATCCTTTTTTAAGAGGTTTATATGAAACACACTTCCAAGTTTTTTGCATTGCGAACGCTATGATGGGTTTGCTGTACGTTTTGCTGTAAGTTGCGTGTAGCTTTATGCCGGCAGTAGCATTTGTCGTGCAAAATGATCGTGTTTCGAATTCACTGCTTGTTTATGCTTGCATACATATTTAATTTTTGAAATATTCTTTCTCAATTTTTTGTATTTAAAACTTTACAAAATAATCTTATTTAAATAATTCGATTTTTACATAGAATAGAATTAAAAAAAATATTTTTTGTTTAGGTTTTAATTGATTATTTAACAATGTTTTACTCATGTTTGTCACAACTTGTTTAAGATGAACTTTCTAAAAACACAAAATAAATAAAAAGATTTTATACATAAAAGTTTTTAAAAAAATTTCTATGAAAATTTTTATTTATTTTAAATATTTGTTAATCGTGGATTCTGTTGCAATAGCAGTTTTCAGATGTGAGACAGGTATAGTACAGGGTGGCGACTGAACCCAGACATCAGGAAATTTTATCGATCTGGAAAAGTCCGGGAAATTCGTAAAAAAACGTCTAAAAAAATGAAGCCATAGCACCCTTAAAGATGATAATAATACTTTGCCGTGGCAACAGTAATTTTGAGAGAGGATTTTCAATCAGTATAGATCGTCTACGGGTGAATATGTAAGAACAAACACTCACTGCAAGAACGATCGTTTGGGACAGCATTCCAGCAGATCTCGGAATAAATAATTTTAAAGTAACAAAATGAATATGAAGAGAAGAAAGGGCCAAAATAAATATTAAAAAAGCCAAATACGAATTCAGCTAAAATATGAAAAGTAAAAGGAAAGCCTATATTCATCTTAAAAGCCCCAAACTTTAAACTTCTTGAAGCAGCTGAAGAATCGAAGAATTTGCCAGCCTCAAAATTTTACAAAGCAAACATTAAACAATTTTATTATATTTTTTTTTAATTCACTTAAAGCCGGTCTGCCTGTTTTAAACCAAGTGTTTTTTAATTATTAGTATTTCAATTTTGATATTAGTAATTGATTATTATTTGTAATTTTTTTTTCATCTGAAGTGTAATAGTTATTTGTTATTTGGATAATCTATGAATTTATGTCGACCGACTATAATTACATTTAGAATAAAATTTTAAATAGAGCAATTAATTTCTTATCATTTTTTTAAGAAATAGGATTTGAAATGATATTTTGCCAGTTTTTGTTTATATCTAAAATTTTTTTATTTTGTTTTTTTGTCAATATACATTATTAGATACCATAATTATAAAATTTATATATTTTTGTTGTATCATGTTCTTCTGGTACTCATGCAAAGAGCACTTTTTAGTTATAGTACTGTTTTAGAGTTTTGAGCAAAGGTCATAGCACCTTCACTGTTAACGTAATTGCAAAAAGTTTCGGTATTTTTTATCTATAATAAATGTAATAAACTGTTTCAGTTGATTTAAAAAAAAAAATGCAATCTATTTTCTAAACTTAAATTTCATGAAATTATATTGGTTTTTCACATCAAATAACGATTAAAAGTGTATTTAATAGAAAGTTTTTGTATACCGTATGTTAGTTACCGTAGGACGTCCGTTAACTTTTTCGCCCTAGCACGCATGCTCATAGGAAACTGAGCATGCGCGCTAGGGAGAAAAAGCTAACGGACGTGCTACGGTAACTAACGTACGGTATGCAAAAACTCTCTATTATCTCATATTGTACACGTATAAGGATTGCCATTTTAGTTATAGTACTATTTTAGAGTTTTGAGCAAAGATCATAGCAACCTTCACTGTTAACGTAATTGCAAAAAGTTTCGGTATTTTTTATCTATGTTCATATCAGTAAAATATTGGACATATAAATAAAACAAAGACATTAGTCTCGTACATGTTGCTATATCTTTATGAAATACTGAATCGGATTATTTATTGCATTTAATTGATTCTTCACATTTTTTTTTTTTTTTTTGTGGCATATTAAACTCTAATATTTATGAATAAGTAAAGTCTAATTTTTATTTTCTTTTGCAGGTATTGTTAGCAGATATGAAGGCAATGTGAAGATGCATCAATGTCCCTTTTGCGAATACCAGTCATGTATACTTAGTCATGTGAAAAGCCATGTCTTAACTCACACTGGCGAGCGCCCTTTCAAGTGCCCGTTTCAGTGCGGAAAAGCCTTCAGTCAGGAAGGAAACCTGAAGGTTCACATGAGGACTCACACCGGAGAGCGTCCCTTCCAATGTTCTGTTTGTGGCAAGACTTTCTCTCGGGATTCTAATTTACAGAGACATCTCATAATTCACGCAGAAAAAGGACGAAAGGTTTTCTCTTAAGGGGAGGTTGTTGTTGTTGTTTCTTATCCCACTTATCTGGCCAAGCCCACGAGCCCATACGTACTCATGATTGAAGGGAAGGAAGCTTCTGTTCTGATGGAGCACCCGTAGGTAGAAGTCTGACTTTGGCTCCGTGACGCTCTTACAGTCCTAGGAGACCGGGACCTACGGCTTAAAGTGGATTCCGAACCACTACAAACATCCATGGGCACCGCCGGGACTCGAACCCGAAACCTGTGGCACCGGGCGCCAGACACTCGGCATTCAGGCCCCTTGTATATCGGTTACAAAGTTCAGTGAGGTTTACAGTACGACGAGATGACTTCGAATTGAGTACTAAGAGAGAGTAGAAAATACCTTAATTTGGAAATGTATGCACAAAACATTAGGAGTGAAAATGCAACTATACAAGTGATATACAGTTCAGTAATCAACGAATATCAACTAAAGTAAATTGGTCATTAGTAACAAAGGTGAAATATGGATGCATATCGTTTTCATGCAGAATACTATAGACGGTGCAGCAAAACTACTACTACTAGTACTACTACCGATACCTGTGGTACCGAGAGCTAGACACTCGGCCATTCAGGTCCCAAATTTGTGAATGCCAACGGCACGCGGTGTTCCCAGGTGCCACCCACCCAAGTACTGACCGCGCCCAATGATGCTTGACTTCGGTGATTTAACGAGAACCGGTATATTCAGCATGGTATGGCCGTGGGGACATTATTCTAAGAAGATGTATATTTTGATGCTATCCAATAGAAAAGTCGATTTTTAGACATTTTAACCTTAATTCTTATTTTTGGGTTTCATGAGTGAGATGTCCTTTTGAAAAATTCTTCATTTTTGGGTTTTATGAGTGAGATGTCCTTTTCAAAAATTCTGAGCTTTTTAAAACAATTCTTTGTGAAATATTGCACGATGTTGCTTCATTTTTTTACAATGATAAAGTAATAAAAATGATTTGTAAATGTTTATAGAAATTCAACATATGAATTATGTTGGCAAATAAAATAGATAATTTGCTCATCATTTTCTATGTACGAAAGAAATTATTTGTTATGTGAGTTTGTATATGTTTGAAAAGAAGTCATATTGTTTTTATATTCTAGCAGTTGCAATAAACTGTATTGTAAACTTAATGTTCTGTACAATTTTGGCCCTTAAGATTTATTTGCCTGTTCTATTGACTTAGAAAATTTGTAAATATGTTTTCTAAAATTTTATATTTTCATACTGTACTGTTTTAAAGTTTTGAGCAAAGGTCATAACAACCTTTACTGTTAACGTAATTTAGCTTGTGTTGCAAAGAGTAGTTTTAATGCGAAGTACAAGTGCAAAAAAGGTGTCGTATTTTTTACGTACAATAAATGTAATATACTGTTCAAATCGATTTTTTTTTTTAATATATAAGATATTTTCTTAAAACTAAATTTCATTAAATAATATATATTACTTTTCACATTAAATAACTAATGAAAGTGTTTTTAATAACGTCTATTGAACACGTACAATGGTTTTCAGTAGGCAGAACACTAATATCATTAGTAGCCTGAGTGAATAAAATTTTGTAAAGTTTTTTTTACAGTTTCTGTACCACCCTGTAGTAGTAGTAAAATTTATTTCCTGCGAAGTTGTAGTTTGTGGTTCTAATGTCATAACGATGCGTAAGGTAAGCATTTTAAATTGCAGTGGAGAAAAGAACGTTTCTCACTCTTTTGGCAACAGCTAATATACATTTGATTCCCGGCAACTAATTTTTCTTTTCTTTTTGCAGTCTTTTTTTATTTCAATAAAAAAAAAGAGCGTCTTTCTTTTATTTTTGTTCATTAAAATAATGGACAAAATAAAACAAAATTCATTAAAATAAAACAAAGCCGCTTGTCTCGTACATGTTGCTATGTCTTTATGAAATACTGAATCGGATTATTTATTGCATTTAATTAATTCTTCACATTTTTTTTTTGGTATATTGAAATGTACTATCGATATATAAATTTAGTCCGATTTTTTACTTTCTTTTGTAGGGATTGTTAGCAGATTTGAAGACAACGTGAAGCTACATCAGTGCCCTTTTTGCGAATATCATTCAACATATACCACTCAAGTGAAAAGGCATGTCTTAACTCACACTGGAGATCGACATTTTGGCTGTCCGTTTCAGTGTGGCAAGGCATTTAGTCAGGAAGAAAATCTGAAGGTTCACATGAGGACTCATACCGGAGAGCACCCCTTCCGATGTTCTATTTGTGCCAAGACTTTCTCTCTGAATTCTGCATTACAAAAGCACCTCAAAATTCATGTAGAATAAGGAGAAAAATTTTGTTTTAAGGGGACATTATTGTAAGAAGACATATATTTTGACTATAACTATCTACACTGATGGGGGAAAAAATCCCAAAGCCAAGAAAAAAAAATGTACAGTAATGAAATTCGAGCAGTGCATTTGTCTAGTTAACCTGTTTAATTGATTACATTTTAAAGGTCACAGATTAGTTTAAGATCAAGAAAATGCTTTTACATTAATAGCCGGTGTAACATCCAGAATTTTGAATGCAAGCCTGCAAACGTGCATGCATTGTGTCATACAGGTGATTTGTCATGTACTTGTTTTGTCAATACTGGGACGGTCAGTGCTGGCTGTGGATGATGCTGGAGTTGTCGTCCAATGATATCCCATACATGCTCAATTTGAGACAGATTTCGTGATCTCGTAGGCCAAGGTAACATGTTGACACTCTGTAGAGCACGTTGCGTTGCAACATCGGTATGAGGGCGAGCGTTATCCTGTTGGAAAACTCCCTCTTGAATGCTGTACATGAATGGCAGCACTACAGGTTGAATTACTAGACTGAGGTACAAGTTTGCAGTCAGTGTGTTTGGGATAAGCACGAGAGTGCTCGTGCTGTCATTGGAAATTGCTCCCCACACCATGACTCCGGGTGCAGGTCCAGTGTGTCTAGGCCGCAGACAGTAGGGTTGCAAGCGTTCCTTTGGCCTCTTTCTGACCAACACACGGCCATCACTGGTACCGAGGCAGAACCTGCTTTCATCCGAAAACACAACAGATCTGCACTTCGTCTTCCAAGGAGCTCTATCTTGACACCACTGGTATCGCAAACGGGAATGACTTGGAGTCAGTCGAATGTACGCTAAAGGGCGCCTGGGTCGGAAGTATCCTTGAAGTAACCGATTTCTAACAGTCCGTTGTGTCACTGTGGTACCAATTGCAGCTCGAATTTCTACCACAGACTCAGTATCATACGTCACAGCTGTATGCCGAATACGACGGTCTTCCCTCTCAGTTGTGCCCCGTTGCCGCCCTGAACTTGGTCTTCTTGAGGCAGTACCATCCCTTGATCACTGCTCCCAACAATCATGCACAGTAGACACAGTCTGGCCAAGTCTTTTTGTAATATCACGGAAAGAAAATCCGCCTTTTCGTAGCCCTATTATATGCCCTCGTTCAAAATCGGTCAGCTGTTGATAATGGCTTTTTTGTCTTCTTAAAGGCATTCTTGGCTGACATCAACTCAACACGTCAAATTTCAAAGCTCAATAACTTTACAGAACGCATTTAAAGCAAACAAGATTTTATTGTTCCGAGTGCGCTACTAGCGCTACACTTATGCGAAAATTGAATCGATGTCGTTTCAGATGTATAAACACGCCTACCAAATTTCGTTTATCTAACACAAGTCTTTCTTGGTGTTGGGATTTTTTTTTTTTTTTTTTTCGTCAGTGTATTTGAAAATTTGATTTTTCGACATTTTAACCTTAATTGTTTTTTTGGGGGTTTTATGAGTGAGATGTACTTTTCAAATTCTTTGATTTTTTAAAACAATTCTTTGTGAAAGATTGCACGATGTTACTTCATTTTTTAATGTGCCAAAGTAATAAAAATCATTTGTAATGTTTATAGAAAATGAACATCTGAATCATGTTGGCAAATAAAATACATAATTTGTTCATCATCTTCTTTTCTATGGGCAAAAAAAAAAAAAAAAAAAACCTGCTTGTTATATGAGTTTGTATAAGTTTGAAAAGAAATCATATTGTGTTATATTTTAGCAATTGCAATAAACTATTGTGAATTTAATGTTCTGTGCAATTTTGGCCCTTAAGGTCTATTTACATGTTCTATTGAATTATCAAATTTGTATATATGTTTTCTAAAATGTTATATTTTCATAGTGTACTGTTTTAAAGTTTTGAGCAAAGGTCATAACAACCTTTACTGTTAACGTAATTTAATTTGTGTTGCAAAGAGTAGTTTTAATGCAAAGTACAAAGGTGTCCAGCATTTTTAACATATAATAAATGTAATATAGTATTCAAATAGATTTTTTTAACGTTCAATCTATTTTCTTAAAATTATGCTTCATAAAATTATATTAGTTTTTCACATTAAATAAATGGTAAAAGTGTTTTCATACCCGTATATTGAACTCGTAAAGTGATTTTCCGTTTTGAGAAAGCCATAAAACTGATTTCTTTAAAGCTCGTTCCCACCGTGGCGAGAGACGTGAAGATTCAAGGGGCAAGCGACAAAATTTTTTCGACCCCTTCACAGCGAAACGTCGGAAATAGCATTACGCCTAGTGAAAAACCGCTTCGAGTTGAAAGTTGGGCAACTCCAAGCGGCGGACTGCAAACCGGTTTTCAGGCGACCGCGGTGAGGCTAGTGATTGGTCAAATTTTTTCGCTTGCATCTTCTCGCCTTGGTGAGCACGAGCCTTTAGTAGTCTAAGTCATGAAAATTTGTAAGTTGAGTGAAGTCGGGGGATTTTTTTCCACTTTCATTAATCACCCTGTAGTAGTAGTAAAATTTATTTTCTGCGAAGTTGTATTTTTGTGGTTCTAACGTCATAACGATGCGTAAAGTAAGCATTTTAAATTGCAGTGGTGAAAAGGACGTTTCTCTCGCTGCTGGCAACGCAATAACCAATATATATTTGATTCCAGGCTACTATTTTTTTTTTTTTTTTTTTTTTACGTTCATTAAAATAACGAATATTTAAATAAAACAAAGACGCTTTGTCTCGTGCAGGTTGCGTTAACTTTATGAAATATTGAATCGGATTATCTATTGCATTTAATTGATTCTTCACATTTTTTTTTTTTTTTTTTGGCATATTAAAATGCATTATCTATATTTTAATCCAGTCCGCTTTTTACTTTCTTTTATTTATATATTTTTTGTTGTATCATGTTATTCTGGTACTCATGCAAAGAGAACTTTTTAGTTATAGTACTGTTTTAGAGTTTTGAGCAAAGTTCATAGTAACCTTCACTGTTAACGTCATTGCAAAAAGTTTCGGTATTTTTTATCTATGTTCATACATTAAAATAATGGACATATAAATAAAACAAAAGACGCTTGTCTTGTAAATGTTGCTATATCTTTATGAAATACTGAACATAATTATTTATTGAATTTAATTAATTTTTCTCATTTTTTGGTATATTAAAATGCATTATCTAAATCCAGATTGTTTTTGACTTTCTTTTGTAGGGATTGCTAGCAGGTTTGAAGACAATGTGAAGATACATCAATGTCCCTTTTGTGAATATCGCTCATCTGTACTCACTAGGGTGAAACGTCATGTTATAACTCACACCGGAGATCGACCTTTTGAGTGTCCGTTTCAGTGTGGCAAAGCATTCACTCAGGAAGGAAACCTGAAGCGTCATCTGAGGATTCATACCGGAGAGCGCCCTTTTCAATGCTGTTCTTGTTATAAAAGATTTTCTCAAAAGTGTGTCTTGAATGATCACATGAGGACTCATACCAAAGAACGGCCCTTTGTATGCCTTATTTGTGCAAAGGCATTTTCTGTGAATTCTGCATTACAGAGGCACCTCAAAATTCACGCAGAAAAAGGACAAAAAGTTTTATCTTAAGCTGACATTATTCTAAGAAGATATGTATTTTGATGCTAACTATCTATTTGAAAGTTCGGTTTTTAGACATTTTAACCTTAATTCTTCTTTTTGATTTTTATAATAAGATGTACTTTAAAAATTCTTTGATTTTTAAAACAATTCTCTGTGAAAGATTGCGCAATGTTATTTAACTTTTTGTGATATATAAGAAAATTGGTGCTTCATGAGTGTAGTGTCTTTTTCATCTGATATTTTTTTCCAGTACATTCTGTCTTAATTAAAAGTTTTCTTGGTAAAAGTTTTTGTAAAACCTTTGTATGTTTCGCAATTTGTATATTATTCATAACAAAATACTGTTTGTATGTTGTATATGAGTTTTTTGCAATTTTTCTTATATAAAAATTTTCATAAAATACTTTCTCATAATTTTTTTTTATGCAAATATTGTACATTTTAATTTTCTTTTATATTCTCCTAGTTGTTTTGAAAATGAGAACTGTTTTTAATGTAGGAAGGTATTTATTTTCAGAAGAAACTAGGTTTTTGTTATTCAGCCTGTTTTAATTCCATGGATTAAAATATTGTCGGTGTGGCATTTTCTCATTATCCATTCTCATTTTCTCATTCGGTTTTTAGACATTTTAACCTTAATTCTTCTTTTTGATTTTTATAACAAGATGTACTTTTCAAATTCTTTGATTTTTAAAACAGTTCTTCGTGAAAGATTGCACGATGTTATTTAACTTTTTATGATGTCAAAGCAATAAGTCATCACATTTGCTCTACCAATTTAATGTTTTGTACATTTTCTACAATTAAGAAATCCGTGTTATTTTATTGCCATTTCAAATTCTGTGAACGAATCCTTTTGAATTAATTAATTTTTTATTCTACTGATTTTATGTTGCATTTAATTGTTATTGTAGAAAATAATAAAATATTTAGATATAGTTTTTATTAGTTTTTTTCATTTTGTTCACTATATATATAAATAGCAAAAAATCATCTTTTTAATATATTAGCATAGCTTTGAAAAGCGTGTGAGATTTAGTTTTGCCTATTTTGTGAACCCTTTTACTTGTGATGTTGTTGATAATGGAAATTTGAAGTAATACTCGTTGAAAAGGCTGTACTGGAATAGTTGGAGGTTTTAGAGATGAAAGAGGTTCAGGCAATGCAGAATCCACTTCTGTAACTGAATTTTATGAAATCTCACCAGATTCAAAGTATACACATTTAAAGAAAGTTCAGCGTCTTCCATAATTGCTGTGAATATCTTTAACTAATGATACGAAAAATCTTGCATTACTTCGTTAAATGTTGTGCTTTTATGAGTGCTTTTCATTGTGTGTTTTTTAATATTATTATTAATATTTTGAAATAATTACATTGTATTTTCTTTTACTTATTTGTATCTTTTTTTTTTTTATACATTTTTCCACACCAACTAATATATTTGATACCAGGCAACTAATGTTTTGTTTTTGCACTCTTTTTTTTTTTTTTTTTTTTTTTAATATGTTCGTTAAAATAATGAACATATTAATAAAACAAAGAAGCTGGTCTCGTACATGTTACTATACCTTCATGAAATATTGTATGTAGGGATTGCAATATCGGACCAAAAGTTCAGTACCGGTATTTGGTATTTTTTAGATCTTAATACCGGGATGCCAGTTTTAATACCGGTAGCAGAAATTTTAGAAAAAGAAAGAAAACAGGTGTTTTTGTTTTATTTGCCATTTTTATTAGAAAATGTAACTATCACAAAAGAATTTGTAACTTATAAATTATAACAATATATAAATAGTCACAAAAAAGTAAACGAACATCTTATTTGTTTAAATCACAAAAAAGTGTAAATATCACTGTTCAGTCTGTGGTACTATTACAAATTTCTGAAATGCGATCTTAAAAAACCTAATGCATCAATTGTACTATCATTAAAAGCCTGGAACATAATTTTGTGCAAAAATTACCAGCTCTCGAAAACGCTCTTTTAGCATCTACGCTATATGGTGGTACAGTTAGCAATGAGCGATATACTTTTTCCAAGTATTTACCTCTAAATGCCACATCTTCAAATAAATCTATTTCTCGTCGGATTATTTTGGTTCGCTAAAATTTTTTTAGTTATCGCTAATTCTAATTTTTGTTTAAGAGACAATTCCTTTTCACTATCAACATTAGTGTCATTATAAACCCTCGATAACTGTACCGAATTTTTCTGAATGTGGATAGGTTCTGAATTCTGAATAAGAATTCACAGATAATAATAAGAATTTCACAAATAAGAATTCACACAT
>BPLQ01010583.1:0-12933 GCA_021605075.1 Caerostris darwini | reverse complement strand
GAGAATGATTTTAATAAATTTATAAATCTGGCATCACAATTTAAAGGAAAATTAAAAAAAAAATTGTTCTTAATAATTTGTTACTAACACCTAATAGTACAAAGCAGAATTAAATAAATTAAAATTATATATTTTAATATTTAAATTTATTGAAAGAATTTTTTTCTAAGTAAAAAATATTCATGTTTTATAATTAAAGATAAAGATGACTAAACATAAATAACATTTTTGAAGTATATATAATTGAATATCCTAGATTTTCTTTACAAAGGTTATTTTTTGCATAGAAATAAAAGAGGATTGTGGTTTTTTTTTTTAAATAAAAATGCTTTCTTAGATAGAATTACAAGTTTAAGAAACGTACATGTAGAAATGTTTACTTTTAAGGTTTACATACTGTATAATTAATTCCAAACTCATATAAACGTAATTAGTTGTATTTTTTCTTCTTCTTGATACCTTTAAGAAGTTAATTTCATTAGCAATCACCATAAATCTTTTGGACCTTGAGGTTCTTGACTTCCATTACATTTTAAATAAACATTCCAATAGTTTTTTAATTAAATGTATCTATTTAAGGAAGGCTTAATGAAAATTGAAGTAGAAGTAGACGTTTTTGCCACTATTCAAATATTGTCACACCTTTATATTTCGTTCATTATAAAGACTTTTTTAATAAATAAAATCTTTAAGTGCTATATATTTTAATCAAATGAAACAACAAATAAAATCTTTTTTTTAAAAGTAACTAATAAATAAATCTGTATGAAAAATAATTTTTAAAATTTGTTAAATATTAAAACATGAATGTTTTACGAATATGATTGTTTTATTATTTGAGGTCACATTCTTTTTTCTATTTTATTTTTTATGCATTAGAATATTGAGAAAAAAATGTATTACAGAGTATTAATAATAAATTTAAACTATTAAGAATAACAGAATTATTTATTAATGAAATGAAATTAATGAAATTATTAATAAATTAATTATTTTATATAAAATGGATAAAATGGTTTCGTAAGGATTAAATAATTTCAAAGGAAACAAACTTCAGCTATAGTAATATTAATTATCTTAAGTAACTATTTCGAAAATGATTTAAATTTATTCCTGCACTTGGTTTTGTTATTTAAAGAATAATCTTAAAAGAAACCATTCTTAATAATTTTGTTACTAACACCTAATAGTACAAAGCAGAATTAAACAAATTTTAATTAAATAATATATTTAAAATATAATTCTGTGTAAATACTTTCATATTTATTTGAGAAAAATAAAAATGACTAAACATAAATAACATTTTTAAGAATTGAATTTTTTTTCTTCTTGATACTTTTAAAAAGTTAATTTCATTAATAATAACCATAAATCTTTTGTATCGCTTCCATTACATTTTATATATACTTTCATTAAAAAAAATCAAGAAATTTGGGGAAAAATAGGTATTTCATCACAAAATACCCTAGTTAAACAGCAAAATAAAAAATGGATTTTAGAATATTAACAAAATAAAATAAATTCAAAGAGTTGAAATTTTAAACGCTCGCTTAAAAATTAAGTTCTTCATGTTTATGTGCGTTAGTATTCAATTGCCTGCAATGAATTTTTAAAAATTCACATAATAAAAAACCCTAGCATAATATTTTTAAAAGGAAATAGAAATTAGGAAATATTTTGGAACCTAGGAACTTTGAAAAATAAGAACCCTACGAAATATTTTTGAAATTTTCTTCTAAATGTACTATTAAAAGCACTAAAAAAAAAATCTTGTTTTGATAGAAACATTTGATAAATTTAATTTCCCACCGAACAATATTTTGAATAATTTTTTTCCTCAAATGTTTATACAATCCAATTATGCAAGTATTTCTCGTACAAAACCGAATAAGTCTTGTGTCAGAATTATTGATCAATGCATATGCACACAATTGTTCCAAAATAAAAACAATTAATGCAAGTAATTCTTACTTGCATAATTTTGACATTTCTCGTGTTGATACGGTTTGAGTTTCTTCTCCTATTACGAGCAAAGTGCAAATTCAAAACTCCCGTAAGCTGCATCTCGCTTGAATAAATTTGAGTTTTAAAAAATTGAAAACAATTGTAAAAAAAGCTCCGATGTGACACCGAAAATTGGGTTTTTTCTTCTTCTTTCTCAAATGATTAGAAGGTAAAAGGAGAAAATAAAGCAATTTTTACAACATGTTACTTTATGTTTTGATTTGATTGTTAACCTAATGTCCTAACACTTACAAATACTGATTGCAAAATTCATTGTTGGACTTACTATATAAATCAAAACTTCTGCTGTGAAAAATCACTTCGGATATTTCACTCTTCAGTTTCCCTTCCGTTTACTGGATTATTCCAAATACCCAGCAGAAGAAAAATGCATTCCCTCACTGTCATCTGTATGGCTGTCGCTGTCTTGCTCATCTGCGATTGTACTTCGGCTAAACCTGATGGAGATATGGAAGCAAGGCATCATCACCATCATCATGGACACCATGATCACCATCATCACGGACACCATGATCACCATCATCACGATCACCACGACCATCATCACGATCATCATGACCATCACCATCACGATCACCATGACCACCACCATCACGATCATCATGATCACCATCATCATGGACATCATCATTAATAATACTACGAATGTCGGTTGCAAATTTCTATTTGGACTGGTTAAGTCAAAATTAAAACTGGTTGATTTTCTTTGTTAGATAGGATTATTACAGTAATTGTCTAATAGAGCTTTTTAATTTGCAACTTGATAAAAATAAAAGATTTTATTCAATTTCTATGTGTATTTGCTTAAATCCTTTGTACTGCTCATTTTTTATAATAACAACAAAAGTACCTCCAATATAGAATACCTAAAATGCAATTGATTATTTAAAAATTAAATAAATTTTACTAATTATGACGTAGATGTTAAAATAACAATGTCAGGAGATATCAAAATGAAGTGCAAGACTATAAAATCTCTTATTCATATAATATTTTAAGGGATGTTTTCTTTTGTTTGCTCCCTATATTACATTTACAAACTCTTTTTATCAATGAATTATTCTTCTTAAAAGGAATTTACCACGAGTTGACAGTTTTTTTACAATTAAAATATTTATGCATTATCGTACTATAACTATTCAAAATACAAGTCTGATACAAAAATTTAAGTCTATTGGATAAAAAGAAAAAAAAACATATTTTCATATTTTGAAAAATATAAAAAGTCAATGATTTACAGAAAAAACGTCATAAATATTTATAATACAGATTCAAACATTTAATCTCCAAAATCCTCAGTTATTTTATTGCAAGTTTAGTTTATTTGACGATTTGTTTACTTATCTAGATCTATAGTGGTCTTTTAGGTGTAAAAAGAAATATTTTTTTTAAATGAATAATGAATTGTAAAAAAAAAATAATCTATGCTCTTATGCGAATAATTTAGTTCTCAAAAAATATAAAAAATGCCAAAATTGTTATCTTTCTAAGAACAAACCATCAAAATAAATATATACTCAAAACAATTTAGCACATACAACTATCTTAAAATATTTCTAATTTACATTAAATATAAGATAATATTTTTTCAATTATATTAAAGCAAATGCCTCAATTTCTATTTTTTTAAGTTAATTCCTAAAGAAGAACAAATATATCTTAATTAATTAAATTATGATTATTAGCTAAAGATATGCATTAAAAATATGATGACAAAAGATGTCCTCAACAATAATTTTAGAAACTGCTGTAACAAAAACTGCTTTAATGATGTAATAATTTTAGAAAACTGCTTGCTTATTCATTTTATTTCCTTTTTATTGTCATTTTTCTGTTTTTTATAAAAATTAATTAAATAAAACAACAAACAAAACCTGTATTTAAACGTTACTAATAAACACTTCTATATAGAATATAATTTTTGGATTTTGTTAAATATTATAACATGAAGCTTTAATGAGTTCGACTTTTTTAATTATTAGAGATCGCATTCTTTTTTGTATTTTTTATGTCTTACAAACATTGCGAAAAAGTGTATTACAGAGAATTAATAATATTAAACTATTAAGAAAATAGAATTAGTTACAAGTAAAAAAATTTAATATAAAATTAATTTTGTAAGAAGTAAATAATCTCTCTTGTTTTCAGGCATATTTATTAATTTATGTTTTTATTATTTGAAATTATTGCATGGAAACAATTTTCAGCCGTAGTTATCATAATTAGAACAATTTCGAAAAGTAGTTAAATTAGTTTTGAAATCTGGCATTTCAAATTAATGGATATACTCAAACAAGTAATATAAAAAAAAAAAATTTAAAGCCAATTCCCACATTTTTTACACTCTATTGCAAAAAGTCCTTTATAAATAGTTTTCATTCATTTTTTTAAGTTTATCTGGTATTGGTAGATCTATTGGTACCCTCTATTGGTAGATATATGCAACTTAAATGTAAGAAAAACTAAAATTAATTAATTTAATTTAATTACTGAATTAATATTTGAAAAAACTGTATTAACATCCAGTGTCATCCACTATAAGTTCAAAAAATGTATTTGAACTTGAGTGTATGAATAAAAAGTATTTTATGAACGATTGAAAATTTGAACAAGATATATATAGGGAGAGTGTGAGCTAATAGAAGGAATCGAAAAAAATGGTTCTTAACAATTTGTTACTAACACCTAATAGTACAAAGCAGTATTAAATAAATTATAATTATATAATGTAATATTTAAATTTGTTTAACTAATTTTTCTATAATATTCGTATTTTATTAAGAATAATAAAAATGACTAATCATAAATAAATTTTTTAAAATATTTATAATTGAATCACAGCAAATCCTAGATCTTCTTTACAAAAGAAAAGATCCTAGATCAATCTTAAAATTTCTTTGCAAACGTTATTCTTTGCAAAGAAATAATAAGATCATTGTGTTCTATTTAAAATTAAAATTATTTGTTAAATAGGGTTGCAAGTGTAAGCAAATGCCTCAATGAATTACATTTATGTAATTAAAGCAGATTAATTAATTAAAGCAGATACATTTATCTTTTTGTTTTATGCATCATTTAATTCATTACAAACTCTCAAAATCAAAATTAATTGAACTTTTTTTTTTCTTGAAATTTTTAAAAAGATAACTTCATTAATAATCGCCATACATCATTTGGAACTTCTTGGATTTCATTACATTTTAAATATACTTTCATAAAAAACAAAACGAGAAATTTGTGTCAAAACAGGAAAAATGAAAGAAAAATAGGAAAAGAAAAAAGTAGTTTTTACAACATTAACAAAATAAAGTAAATTAAAAAAAGTCAAACTTGTACCGCTCGTCTAAAATTAATTTGCCTATGTTTAAATACATTAGTATTTCAATGCCTGTTTTGACATTTTTTAAAAAAATGATATAAATGAAGATTTGGTTTGGTTTGTCGAGGACTAAACAGACCGCGACCTTCAGTTTAACGTGGATTCCAAACCATATATAAATAAACATCCATGCTACTACTAGTATTCGAACCTGAAGCCTGTGATACTAAAGGCCAGAGCGCTGAAAACTGTAAGAAAATTTTATCATTGAAATATTATCTGCTAGTAATATTTTTCTAAATTAAATTCATCTTTGCAAGGAAAACTCAATAAAATTTAAACCTAACGAGCACAGTAGTAGATGTTTTTGTCACTACTCTAAATTTGTCTTTCGTTTATATTTCATTCATAGCACGCTTTGTAAAGACTTTTTTAATAAATAAAATTTTAAGTGCTATTAAAATAGTTAAATATAGCTGTGACTTTTTGCAGCAATTTTAAATTTAATTAGATTAAATTGTTAGAAGCAAAACATCTTTTGGAAATTTGTAAATTAACTGCACATTAAAAATATTAAAATATTTTTGTTTTTGATGAACTATTTGATAAATTTAATTTCTCACTAAACCTTATTTAGAATAATTTATTTCCTCTAACATTTTCCAAATTTATAGGTATGAATATTTATTGATAGTCAACTTTTTAGCAGAATGGACTAATGTAATATTTCAAATGTTTCTCTAAGAACAATTCAGTTATGCAAGCATTTCTCGTACAAAACCGAATAAGTATTTTGACAGAATTATTGATCAATGCACATGTACAGAATTGTATCAAAGTAAAAAAAACAATTAATGCCAGTAAATCTTACCTGCATAATTTTGACTTTTCCGAATCGATACGTTTTGAGTTTCTTCTGATTGTTTATGGACAAAGAACAAATTCAAAATTCTATGAAGCTGTATCTCGCTTGAATAAATTTGAGTTTTAAAAAACTATGCCATCAAAAATTTGGATTCTTTTTCTTCATTTCTCAATTGATTTAGAAACTAAAAAAAAAAGAATACAGCTATTTTTATAGCATGCTGCTTTATGCTTTGATTTGATTGTTTACCTAATATCCCAACACTTACAGACACTGATTGCAAAATTCATTGTCAATTTACTATATAAAACACACCTTCTGCTGGGAAAAATCACTTCGAATATTTCCCTCTTCAGTTGCATTTCCCTTTATTGGATTATTCCTAATACCCAGCAGAAGAAAATGCATTCCCTCACTGTCATCTTCTTGGCTGTCGCTTTCTTGGTCATCTGCGATTCTGCTACAGCTACACCTGATGGAGACATGGAAGCAAGGCATCATCACCATCATCATGGACATCATGATCACCATCATCACGATCACCACGACCACCATGACCACCACCATCACGACCACCATGATCACCACCATCATGATCATCATGACCATCATCATCATGGACATCATCATTAAAGACATTAAGAACAGCAATTGTAGATCTTCGTTCTGACTATTAAAGTCAAAATTATATATAATTAAGTGTTAAATTTAATTTTTTATAAAAAGTTGTGAAGTTATTTTCTAATGAAGATTTTAATTTCTAACTTGTTGAAAATAAAAGAATGTTACTAAAAAATGTATGTTTTTTTTTTTTAATTAAACAATTTAAGAACGAAAAAGCATTTCCTGAAATTGAAAGTATGTAGAATAGTTAGATATCCAGCCGATATAGATTTTTCAAATTTACAAGTGAAGAATTACTAACTTTTTGATATGAACTTGATAGAAATAATGTCAGAAGAAAACTTCTATTTAGAACGAGATATCATGAAATATTTTATAGGATTCTTTTAACTAGTTAATATTATTTTATTCTTAATGTATAATTTTATTATTTTAATTTTAAGTATATTTTTAAAAGTCATTTTTTGATGTAATTCAGTTTACATTTGCAATTTCGTGATATATTAAATTGATATTTCAATTAATTGTTTTTTTTTGTTATAATTATGCATCATGTAATTTAGCTACTTAAACTAGCGTATTTTAAGTAGTTTAGTTTTATTTTATTGATTAAAAAGTAAGAAAAAATTTAATTTAGGTTTATAACTTATATTTTGCAGATCATAAATTAAACTTAATATTTTATAACATCGTTAATAACTTTCAGATGAAATTAAGAACTGTTTTGTTAAGAAATTCATTTTAAATTTATCACAATTTCATTTTAAATATACATTTTTTAAACTGCTTAAATTTGTGTTATCCCGTTTAGTTTAAAACGTTTAAATAATAAATATTAACGTTAATAATGAATTATAAAAGGATCTTTATATCAAATATTCACAAAGTCTTAATAGCAGATAGTTTCGAGTTAAAAAAAATTTTTACGTTTTTGCAAAATAAACCACAAAAAAATGAGTGTGTTAACAACTATAAAACGTTTTAAAAAATTTATAACATGTGTTATAAAATAAATAAGGCTTTGATATTAAAGTGTGAATTGTTAATTTTTCATTAAGTTTCATCAATTACCATTAACCAAGATGATAATTCATTTGATTTAAAATTTATTTTAAAATTATACTTAGAAAATATAATTTTAAAACATTCATATTCTATTATTACAAGGGTAAAATTTTCATTTCTTCTTGCAAGAATATATTATTATTTTATGTAATAATAATATGATTCGTAAATAATTTTACAAAATTTTTCTATATCATAAATATTTTTAATTTTTTATCATTATCTCCTACGTCATAGAAATTTTATTTATTATGTTTCACATCAAGGCATAAAAAATAAACAAGTTTGTCCTGTGAAATACATTTTTTGGAATCAATTTCACTTTAACGAAGTTGTTTTATGAATGAAACAGTTTTAATAATTTCCTTATTTACTTACCTCGTCTCTTTTCAATACATTTATATTAAATCATAGAAAAATTGCATCTAAAGTATTTAAAATGAAACTAACAGCAATTATTTTAAATAATAACTACTAACTACTAAGTACGAGGAGGTAATGGACAAAATAATTTTAGCATAAAATTAACTTAAAGTCTTTATAACTAGATTCTTTATTAATTCGTTTATTATTTAAAAAGTTACGTTGGAAATAATTTTTTGTCACAGTTATATACTCTTTTCGCTAAAATGAGTTTCATTTATTTATTATAATTGCCGCCTACAAAAAAGTATCATTTCAAAAGAGTTTTCCTTTTTCATGCATATTTATAAAATGTTTGAAAGAAATTCAAATGCAATAAAAGATTTCAGTTGCAAAATACATTTTAAAATACTTTTAAGTTAATTTTTCTGCATAAAAGCAATTTCCTGTTTATTATTGGAAGCAATTTATAATAAATGAATTTTGAAAATTTAAAAATATATGACTGCTTTATAAACTTGAGCCTTAATGAATTCAAGATTTTTTTTCTTATGACGGTTATTTTTTCAAAGAAATACTAAAAGCATTTTATACTTTTAAAAATAAAAATACTTTTCTACATATATACAATTGCTAGTTTAAGAGTTATTCCAAGAAAATGAGTTATCTTTATGTTTTCATTGCAGATTAACTCATGAAATGGAAATGAGACATTTTTATTTTTCTAGGTGTTTATCGGAAAGAGATAATTTGGCATAAACATTAATCATCCCCTTGATAACTCTTTGGGGAGTTTTAAGTTCTTGGCTTTTATTACCTTTTTAATTTATTGTTTTTTAAAAGAGCGACAAAAAGAAAATTAAATAAAAAAAACATTTTAACTCAGAACTGAAAGAAAAGAATTCCAGAAAATTAGAAAAATTGAGCATGCAGTTTCGAGAACAAAACGGGCGTTTGAAATGAATTTCTAGATCTTAACATCTTCTTGTTTAAGTACTCGCTCTCGGACCTTTTAAGAAATTATGCAAATCAGAACTTTCGGAGGATTTTGCTTTCGAAATATTATCAGCTTAAATAAATAAAAAAATTTGTTATTCTTGTTTTTTATTTATTTATTTATTTTTTTTTTTTGAAAGGAAAATGCAATTAACTTTAAAACTAATTTGTAACTCTATGTGATTCTTAGAACAGAGAACACAAATTTTGTCATTTTGTTAATTTATTCATAGCGTAATTTACTAAGTTCCAATTTTTCTATAAATCATTTGCATTTGATATATTTAATTTAAATATTTATAGTTGCAATATTCAGTCTATCATAAACATTGAATTCTCATTGCTAAGAGCAAAAAACATGCTGCAATTTCGAATTTCTCATAGTCTTACATTGAAAAGAAATCAATATTTATTTGTATTTACCTTTATTTAATTATTCGCATTATATTATTTATATAACCATAAATTTTCTATAACAAAAATTAATCTTGCCGACGTCATTTTTTTCAAATTCACTTAGTTGCTTTTTTTTTATACCTAAATAACTTCGAGTCGTTCTACGGTCGTTTTTCGTACACTTTGAACTAATCAGACCGGGACCTTGTGGATTCCGAACCACTGTCAAACATCCATGCCTCCGCCAGGATTCGAACCTTAAGCCTGGAGTACTAATTTCCAGAGCTCTAGCCAATTGGCCATAACTCAGCCTTAGAAATTTCTGATAAAAGTAGCATAAGGGAAATCAAATTTAAAAATTTGCTTATAAACTATATAAAAGACTTTTTCGTATTATTTTTTAAAGTAATGATTTTTAAAGAGTGTATTGAAACAATAACATGAGAAACCCGATGCTACAAAGTTATGCATAGAGTTACAAGGATTAAAAATTCTTTTAAGAGACGGAAACTCAAAATTTTGCAAAAATCGAGATACCAACTTCATTTAATGATTTTTAATGTTATTATAGAAAATGCCATTTTATTAATTAATTTGTGGTTCTTTTAATTTATTATTACTTGCTGAGATATTTCCCTTGATTAAGCAATTGTAGTATTATAATTTTCTTCAAACAATCAAGCTTAATTTTTTCTCAATTAATTCCTGTTATATGGAATTCTTTATGATGATTTTGTTGCAAAAGTGTTAATGAATGTTTATGTGGGGTGTTTATCCAATGCAAATATATATTTTACAAGAGAATATGCGTGTATGCTATGCGATCTTCTGTTTAAATTTTATAAAATCCAAGTGAAAGACATTTTACATAAAAAATATAACTTTCAATTAAGTAATGTAAATTACGATTTTACAATTAATTAGAGGATAGTAATTTTTGACAGAACAGGCTAATGAAACTTTTCAAATGTTTTTCTAACAACAATTCAATTATGTAAGCATTTCTCGTACAAAACCGAATAAGTCTTGTGACAGAATTGTTGATCAATGACCATGCACAGAATAGTGTTTAAAGAAAAACAATTCATTCAAGTAATTCTTACTTGCATAATTTTGACTTTCCCGATTCGATACAATTTTAGTTTCTTCAGATAGCTTATGAGCAAAGAACAAGTTCAAAAACTCCAAGAAGCTGCATCTCGCTTGAATGAATGCGAGTTTTAAAAAACTGAAAACAATTGTAAAAAAAATGTACTCTGTGACACCGAAAATTTGGATTCTCTTTCGTCATTTCTTATATGGTTAGAAAGTAAAAGAAGTGGATGAAGTAATTTTACAAAATGCAACTTTATGTTTCGATTTGATTGTTTATCTTATGTCCAGACACTTACAAACACCGATTGCAAAATTCATTGTCGGACTTACTATATAAAGCGAACCTTCTGCTGTGTAAAATCACTTCGAATATTTCCCTCTTTCCGTTTCCCTTCCGTTCACTGGATTATTCCAAATACCCAGAAGAAGAAAAATGCATTCCCTCACTGTCATCTGTCTGGCCGTCGCCTTCTTGGTCATCTGCGATTCTGCTACGGCTCAACCTGATGGAGACATGGAAGCAAGGCATCATCACCATCACCATGGACACCATGATCACCATCATCACGATCACCACGACCATCATCACGATCATCATGACCACCACCATCATGATCACCATGACCATCATCATCATGGACATCATCATTAAAGATTCTGAGAACACTACTTGTTGATCTTCGTTTTGACTTCTAACATCAAAATTATCCACAATAAAATAAATGTTTTTCTTTTTTTTAAAAAGTTGGGAAATTGATTTCTAATGGAGATTTTAATCTAACTTGTTGTAAATAAAAGGATTGTGCTAAAAAAATATGTGTGTGATTTTTTTTTAATTAAAAATTTTAAGAACTAAAGACCATTTCCTAAAATTGAAACTATATAGATGAGTTTTATAGCCAATATAGGTTGTTCAAATTGAAATTTTCTAATTAAGAATTATTAATATTTTTATACGAACTTGGAGTAGTTTATAGAAATAACGTCAGAAGAAAACATATTTTTAGAACGAAGTGGCGTAAAATATTTAATAGGATTTTTTTAACTAATTAATATTTTTGCATTATATTCTTGCAAATTTATTAATTTGTTTTATATATATATATACATATATTGCTTATAAGCCATTTTTAGATTTAGTTCTCTTTGTATTTGCAATAACTTGAGCATTTAAATTGATATTGGAATGAATTTTTTTTATTATCTACTTAAACAATGTGTGTTTTACATAGTTTAGTTTTATTTTATGGATTAAAAAGTAAGAAACAGTTTTACTCCATTTATATTTTGCAGATCAAAAATTAAAATTGATATTTTATAGCATCGTTAATATCTTTCAGCAAAAATTAAGAAATGTTTATTTTCGAAATTCACTTTAAATTTATCACTATTTAGTTTCAACACTTTTAAATTAGAAATAGTGACTTATAAAGAATCATTACATCAAATATGCAGATAATCTTAATTGCAGATGTTCAGATTTAAAAAAATTTTAAACTTTTTTTTAAAACAAACAACCAAAAGAAAATGAATGCATTTATAATAATGAAACGTCTTAAAATGTTCATTATTTGTATTAAAATGTAAATAATAAATTAATATTGAAGTGTGGATTATTAATTTTTATTAATTTTCCTTAATTACCATTAGCCAATTTTAAATATAATTTTAAAAAATAGTATTAAAAATTGGTTATTATTAAAAGGGTAAAATTTTCATTTATTCTTGCAAGAACATATTATTTCATTATGTAATAATAATATGATTCGTAATAATTTTGGTTTAATAATAATATTTTTCTTGATAATCTAATTCAAAATATTTTTATGTCATTCATTTTTAAAATTTATCATTATATTTTATGCCACTGATATTTTATTTATTATATTTCACATAAAGCAACATTTAAAACATTACAAATAAACGAGTTTTTCCCTGAAATATATTTTTTGGAATCTATTTTACTTTAACGAAGAATTTTTATAAATGTAATAGTTTTCATAATTCCAATATTAACTTTCCTCGACTCTTTTTAAAACAATTATGTTAAAAGCGTAGAAAAATTGCATGTAAAGTATTTAATATGAAATTAACAACAAATTTTAACTTCTAAGAACATGAAATCAATGATAAATAAAATAAGTTTAACATAAAGTTAATTTAAAGTCTTCTTTTTTAATAGATT
>BPLQ01010581.1:19643-474897 GCA_021605075.1 Caerostris darwini | reverse complement strand
TTACGTGTATTAAGTTGCTAACTAGTGCCAATTTGATTACTCAACCTGCACATTACAATCCTCCAATTTATGGGTAACAAAAACCAAAGGAATAGTAGAAGAGTCAGAAATATCAGAACAGAAGACATAGTGAGAAAGAGAGAAATATTTGGTATCATCTGCAGTTTTCGACGGAGCAAACACGGCGATAAAAAAGATCAAATAATAAATACTATAATGTTAAGTCATCAGTTAATAAGAACTGAACAACTAATGATTCAAGTCATTGGTAAGTCTTCTTTTAAGAACGTATTTTGTTCAATAAAAGATAAAATACGTATGATTTTACCTTCCAAGGTTATTCAGAAAATGTAAATAATTAAGAAAGCAAAGAATGTCTCTCTCTCTATGTAAAGAAAGAGAATAGTAATTTGTAACGCATATAACATACATGTTGTAAACCAACCGATCTGGCCTTTAGTTCCATAGGGTTTAGATTCGAGTCCTGGATGTTTGTGAGGGGTTCAGAAAATCCACGTTAAACTGTAGGTCCAGTCTCATTTTAGCCCAAAGAGTGCGACAAACTAAGTAAATAATTGTTCAATCAGAGATAAGGGTATTGTGATTTGTATGTTTATTTGCATTTCAAAACTTGAAAAGCATTTTCATGAGCAATTGCTTTCTTGAATTTTTTTTTAAAACAAATGAAAAAAAAAAAAAAAAACCCGCCATCAAAAAAGTTAATCAATTGTTTAGTTATTAAAGATTTTTTTAAATAAAAGGTGTTTTTTTACCCTATAAGTCACCTTTATATCGACGCTTATTCAATTCCTTCTATTAGCTCACACTCTCCCTCTATATATCTTGTTCAAATTTTCAATCGTTCATAAAAATACTTTTTATTCATCCACTCAAGTTCAAATACATTTTTTTCTAACTTGTAGTGGATGACACTGGATATTGATACAGTTTTTTCAAATATTAATTCATGCATTAAATTAAATTAATTAATTTTAGTTTTTTTTTAGATTTAAGTTGCATGTATCTACCCATAGATGGCGGCAGATAAATTTTAAAAAATAAATGAAAATTATTTATAATGGACTTTCTGCAATATTTATTTCTTCTGAGAAAAATAATTAATTGACTTTAAAAAAAATAATTTTATATTACTTGTTTTCATTGTTAAGAAGAATTAAGAAAAAAAAAAGAAAAAAAAGGACGCGTATGTTAAAAACGCGGTTCTCATATTTGTCTGCTGAATTCAATACAGAAGTTTGCTAATGATTCATTACTAAATTGATGTTTGACAACGTATCTCTTTGATTTCGAAACATTTCCTCTATGGCAAATAAAAATGCTTCGCTTCTGCAATGGAGCGACATAGACTAGTAACCAACAAAGCAATCACTCTATAGGATACAGTAAAAGAATCAAATCAGTAAACCCATCAAGTGAGATGAAATAGTTAGCGACGCTGTCAGTTATCAACGAAAGAAATAGGATTACGAGCTATCCGTCAGCCTTTTCTGGAACGAATTCTTTAAGATGAAGAACACAAATCCTTTCATAGTGCGTTCCTTTTTCTTTATACCCACAATCAGTTTTGTTTGAACCCCAAAAAATTTAGAAAAACAATGAACGTTCGAAATAAAATAGTATTCGACGTATGAAAAGATTTCATTACATTTAGGAATTTTAACACGAGTGAATTCACCTAAGCTCATTTTGTCATGACATTTTTGAAATATTTTTGAACTGTAAAAATAAATTTTTGAATACATTTTGCCACGGGATTTTGCAGTAAATAGTTCTAACTAACTTAATGGCACTACAGCCAATAGTGGGCCAAGACTGTCTATCTACTAGCAGATTTCCTCACAGAAGATGGCTTCTTTTTAAAGGCTAGGGTTATCAGCCCTATACACAACGTTCTTACAGTTATACGAGACCGGGACCTACGGTTTAAGGTGGATTCCGAACCACAACAAATATCCATGGAACAGCCGGAACTCGAACCCGAAACCTGTGGCACCGAGCGCCACAGCACTAGTCACTTGGCCATCAGCTCCCATAATGTCAGTATGCTTTTGAAAAAAAAAACATATCACATAAGTAAAATGCTATGACTAAATGAATTGACTATCGAAATTTAATTTTTAACATTAATTCACATTTTGAAAAAAAAAATATATATATATATTAGCTTTACAAAAGATTAAAGAGTCCGATTTTTAAACGCCTCCAAATTAAGTCTATATCGGAATGTTTCCTACTCGGATTCCGTCTGCTTCGAAATGCTCGACTCGAAAACTAAACATAACAACACAGTTCCTGTAAATTTTGAGTATTCACACAAAAAATAATAATTAATTCATGGAATGTTAAGAATACATAGAGTTAATATTATTCTTATCGTTATAAAAAAAATCTATACTATCGTAAAAATTACTTTGAATAAGAGCATAAGAACACAATTACTTTAGATTTCAAAATTCGCAATAACCATCTAAAAAGCAATATATTTTTGTTTATTTGTTCTTTATAAGTTATACGGTACTCCAACAGAAAATAAATAAACTTATTTACAAATCTTTTCAAAAGGGGCAATTTGACGGGGCCCTAGACGTTTGTCTCATTTGTCTATGCGATAATCCAGCCGTAATTAGAATGCGAAAAACTATATTATAATGACTAATGAGAACGCGATAAACTATATTAGAATGATTAATGAGAACGCGATAAACTATATTAGAATGACTAATGAGAACGCGAAAAATTATAAAACAATGACTAATTAGAATTCGATAAACTATATTAAGATTACTAATGAGAATGCGAAACACTGCATTAGAATGACTAATTAGAATGCAAAAAAATATATTAGAATGACTAATGAGAACGCGATTAACTATATTAGAATGAATAATGAGAACACGACAAACAATATTAGAATAACTAATGAGAACACGAAAAACTATATTAGAATGACTAATGAGAACGCGAAAGATTATATAACAATGACTAATTAGAATTCGTTAAATTATATTAAGATTACTAATTAGAATGTGAAACACTGCATTAGAATGCAAAACACTGCATTAGAATGCAAAAAACTATTTTAGAATGACAAATGAGAATGCGATAAACTATATTAGAATGCCTAATGAGAACGCGATAAACTATATTAGAATGCCTAATGAGAACGCGATTAAACTATATTAGAATGCCTAATGAGAACGCGATAAACTATATTAGAATGCCTAATGAGAACGCGATAAACTATATTAGAATGACTAATGAGAACGCGATAAACTATATCTGAATGACTAATGAGAACACAATAAACTATATTAGAATGACTAATTTGAATGTGAAAAACTATATTAGAATGACTAATTTGAATGTGAAAAGCTATATTAGAATGACTAATTTGAATGTGAAAAACTATATTAGAATGACTAATTTGAATGTGAAAAATATATCAAAATGAATAATTATAATATGATTAACTATAGTAGAAAACTAAATTAGAATAACTACTCGTTAACTATTTAAATTTCATTTGTCATTCTGATTCTTCTTCACTAGTTAAAATAAATTTACATCCATTATTTGCACGGCATTCACTCTTTTTATTGGTTCATTATTCTTTCATTCGCTATTTTAATTCTACACTTATTTATTATTCTGAATTCCCCAATTTAACTTCACTCTGCTAATTAATTAATTTAATTATTGATTTTCTTAATACTCAATTTTGTTCATTATTCACAGTAATCTGTTAACTATCATTCGGTCTATAAACACCACGCACCCTTTTAATGTCACACCCATTATTCAGTATTTTAATTTTAATTAAAGTTTCAAGATCTTCGTTTCATCTTAGCCATTAAAAAAAGCAGTTCAAAAAAAGGCCATCGAAAAAAACAACAAACAACAATTTTTTATTTTTGTTTTATTTTATTTTTTTATTAATCTTCGCACATTTTCAATATTTGAATTCGGCGACAAAAAAACACCCATAGCATTCCGCATTTTTTTTTTTTTTTTTTTTTTTTTTTTTTTTTGTAAAAACAGCTTACATGTTTACTTATTGATATTTCGAATAAATAAATAAAAAATACATGTTGACTGTAATCATCCAAGTATCGTCGTCATGGCAACCGCCCCTTCCCTTCGTAAATCTACAAATTAAATGTTTTAGTTTTACAGAATTTGCGAAGAGCGAGGGAAGGTAGGTATCGATCGATCGAATCCTCTGGAAAATCGACAGCTTTCGACTCGATATCGGCGACATGCAAATTAAAACGGAGGTGGTCCGGGGAAAGGAGGGGGGGGGCCTGAATAAATAGCTGCTCCGTTCGAGGAGGGCGAGCCGGAATTTTCCCTTTTTCCGGAAAAACGGGAGGAGCTCTTCATTATGCAATGGTTGACAACTCGATGTAAACGTAGTGGAGTGGGTGCATGCAAGATGGAGGGTTCGTGCCTCCCGGGGGTATCCTCCAGAAGTGGGTTAGGGCGACAACTTCAGGCGGGATAACCAGGAAGAGAAGAGGTGCTTTTTTGTTTTCTTTGCAGGAAAAAGATCGTCGAATTGACTTTCTGGAAAAACAGTCCGGACTTTGCATTTAAATAACGTAGTTTTCTTTATATTTCTAATTCACATGAAGGCTCTGTTTTAAATGAATTCAACTTCAGTAAACTTAGATCATAATTTTTTTTAAAAATGACGTTTTTTTTTCTGTGTACCGTGGCTTATATGTGTATTTAATAACTTGAAATAAGCATAAATAACTTGAAATTTATTTACAAAAAAGTATTATACAAATAATAAGTAGTATGTCCACCAAGGGGAAGACCAAAAAAGAGATGGGTCGACTGTTTAGACTCTGATTTTAATGTTATTAAGATAAAAAACTGGAGGTCCACAGCCAAGAGCAGAACAGCCTTGCTGGATCTTTTAAAGAAGGCCAGGGTCCACAACGGGCTGTCGAGCTAGTTATGATGATTATTACATAGTTATACTGGAAAAGAAATAATTTATAAATCGTTTATACTTTCTGTTTCATTATGTGAAAATATCAAGTCACGTGCTCTTTACCATAGAGTAGTAATGTAATAGAGCATGCATATGGGTGACTTGTTTGGCGCAATCCTATTCCTCGAGTGACTTTAGCAATTGACACTCTCCACTGTCAGGAGGGACTTGATATGGCTGCCCTTCCTTTGTACGGGACTAATCTCTTTGTTAACTTACGTTACATAGGGAAAAGTGAGCTTATACATTGCATTGTGCAAAAGTCTGCACTCATTTAGGCTACTACTAATACTACAACACTCCCAACTGCTACTACACCACATCACTGTGTCTAGAGCTGAGTTGCCCCTATACAGTTTGGGAATGATGCCAGTGAGAAGTTTGACTATGCTCCGTGCGCTTTACAGTCGTATGAGACAGGGACCTACGGTTTAAAGTGGATTCCAAACCACTCACAAACATCCATGGCACCGCCGGGAAACCTGGGGCACCGAGCTCCAGAGCGCTAGATATTCGGCCATTCAGGTCCCACTCATTTAGGCTTAGTTTTAGGAATGTATTGTAGGTTAAACATAGGCGATGATAGCTTGACGATTTTTTCAAACAATCTTTACTGTTGGCCATTACTACTCTATGTTAAAGACGCAAAGGAAGAAAAAAGTCTAATAACATACAACCAGGTTCAAAAGAAAGGGTTTAATTTTTTTAACTGTCAATAATTGTAAATTTATTTTTTCTAACTATTTGGCATTTATACTTAATAAATTAATTTTATGGTTAATAAATTAATTCCCTTCCCGAAAAAATTATTTTAAATGCTTTATTCTATTTCATACAAAATGATCAGATTTGTAAACAAAATAACCTTTCTTAAACCTTTAGTAAGCACATAGATGAAGATAAATGTATAATCAGAAAACGTAGATATGTGGATGATTCGAGAAGAAGCATTTCTCGGAATGGTCAAAATCGCCTCGTGACATGTTTTCTAAAAGAATACGCGCAGGATAAAGGAGCCAAGTGGCGATGCGGCGCCAACTCTGGTACGAAAAGAGAGAACTGGAGATTTTTGCTCCAATTTTCTGTACCTTTAGAATAGGGGGACGCGCTCTGCTTTATGACTACTCTATGCACTGTACTTCACTACGTTTTGTGCTCTATACTATGATCTGTGGGAAAGACCAGATCATGGACAAGCACCCTACAGCAGGATGACCGACTTTGCATGGGGACTCCGAGGTGAAAAGATAATTGAGCGCTGGAGCTCTGCTGAGGAGACATCGGCTTTTTCTTGTGTGTGCTTTACACTGTTTTGATCCCGTAAGAGTTTGTCAGTTTCTCTCGCCATTGGAAATGAAAATGTACTTCATTGAGCTTCTAGTTAACTCGTGAAACTCTTAAGAATACTTACCTCGTGTTGCAATCTCTTCAAAACACTGTCGGAGTCTTAAAATGTTTATTAAAATTGATTTGTCACCTAAAACTACATTTTGGAGTTCCGTTGAGGAAATATAATCATACATGACACATTAAAATTCGCTAAAGCTTTCACATTTTTATTATTAATATTTACGTTCATACCCACTCAAGTGTGTCACTGTAGAAACTGGATTTTTATTAAAGATTGAGAACTCTTCTAATTTTTGTAAGCAGTCATTTTTTTTGTCTTATAGAAAATAAAAGGAATTATTTTTGGCACGATATACACCATTATTTTTGTACCTGCCTCAACTTTTTTCCACTATCGGCTGAAAAATAACCCGGATCATTTCTTCGCTCCAGTTCGTAAACATTATTAAACCTGTGGCACCCACCGCCGGTCGCTCGCCCATCAGGCCCGATGTCATCATTCACCATCATTCATTGAAATATAATTAAAAAAAAACAGAATTTCTGCTTCAATTATTTTCGATACATCTAATATTTTACGACTTTGATAGCGAGAAAGAAACCATTATCTCGGTGTTGTCCGACAAAAAACACTCGATGATGCTCTAATGGCAAAAGAAACTTACAACTTTCGCACTACATTCAGACATATCGAGAGTCGATCCTTATTTCCAGCCAATCTTCTTCCCTCATACAGAATGGCATGAAAATAATAACGGAAAAAAAGTAGATTGGTCAGGTTTCTTCGGACACTCCATGAGGCCGTCGTTAATTTTTAATGACAACCTAACGTGTTTTTTAACAATTTCGATTTCTATCCATCTCCCGAGAATGGAGTCCTCGAGCCTTTTCTGTCCATTAAGGGAAGCTTTAAAAACTGTTGCGCAAAAATAGTGTTTAAGAACTGAAGCGAAGAAATGGTCCGGGATTATTTTTTTAGAGGTGTTGTGGCAGGCACAAATAACATTATGTTGTATGTCGCGTCAAAAATAATTTCTCTTATTTCCTACAAGACGAAAACCGAATTGCTCAGAAGACTTCTCAGTGTTCAATAAAACTCCGGTTAATGTTGTTGTTGTTCTAATACAGCTGGGCCATACAGAGATAGTTTATCTTCACGCCATAAGCAAGGGCTGCACCGACGTTATACATTTAGTACTACCAAAGGCTGCTCGTGTAGGTTTGAAGATAGGCTGCGGACCAGATGAAAATCCAGTTTCTATAGTGACAAATTTAAATGTGTATGTACAGGGTTTTCCTGATTCGAATTAGTAAATGTCCCTTCCCCTCAAAATCTAAAAAAGGGTGTAAAATTGCTCCACTCTCCCTATATATATCTTGTTCAAATTTCCAATCGTTCATAAAATACTCTCTATTCATCCTCTAAAGTTCAAGTACATTTGTTTTTGAACTTGTAGTGGATGACACTGGATGTGAATACATTTTTTTCAAAATATTAATTAATTCATTTAATTTAATTCATTAATTTTAATTTATTTAGATTTAAGTTGCACATATCTACCCATAGAGGGCGCCAGATAAACTGAAAGAAAATTATTTATAAAAAACTTTCTGCAATAAAATGAAAAAAAAGTAGGAATTGACTTTAAAATTTTTTTATATTACTTGTTAATAAACATTTGATTCAAAAAAGCCCTTTGCAATGATGTTGTCAATAAGCAATGTTGACTTAAAGATAGCGTGTCACTTCCGCCCTTATGTTCCAACACAAGGAAGAAATGCTTTAGTAAGCTATACCACCCTGTAAAGGTTGTCCCATGACCTGTTGAATCACCCAGTACATGTATGCATATATTAATCAGCTAACAGAATCAGGGCATCTTAAAATGACTTCTCCTGTTTTTACCAGATGGAAAATCATCCGATTAATGAACTTCATACTTGCTAAAGAATATGCATGCATTCCTCTCTCCTGGGAACGAAATGCTACAACTCTTCTAGTGGGAAAAATGATACACCGCACATTTGAACGGCACTGTGTCCGAGCATGATAATCATAATTAATGTCACAAATGTTGAGAAATTTTGTAGACATGTATTATAAGCAAAAAACATGTGTATAGTAAACATTAGGACGGCTGGAGTAAAATGTAATACTGTTTGTCTATTGTGGAAAAAAACCCCATTCCAGCTACTTATCCCACTAGTGTTATAATAGAGGTAAATGTGAATCTTCAGAGTATTTTATATTAGAGTACTAGGAAAATAATCATTATCAGAAAAGAAATAATCGGCTTGTGATACGTGAAGTAGGAAATGAAAACTCTTGATTCTGCGTAACTTGAGAAAATTGCATCCATGGCTTGCACTTGGTCACAGGAATTGAATTGTTCATTTCCAAAAACACATTTCTCCTCCAAGAAACTGAACCAGTGGTCTGACATCCTCTGGAGGGAAAACTCCATGAGAAGATAATGGGAATTGGATCCAACAAGTTCTGCAGCACCTACGGATGTATGGGGAGATTGACGAATTGGATGGTGGGTGTTTGGAGTGTTTAGAGTGGGGGAAATCATCACCATTCGCTATCTGTGATTGGAATGAAATATCCTTGTTGGAATGTGTTTTTTATTAACTGTACCCATTAGGTGACCCTACAATCGACAACTGGAAAGAACGTTGAAACGATCATTATTTTGAAGAAACTTGATGCATCAATGAGCAAAATAACATCGCTCCTTCCGTAACAAAAAAAAAGGGTGACAAATATAACTTCAAAATTGCAACACCAGAGTTTTAGTTGCTGGCTTCAAAGCGTTTTGACACTAAACGTATTTTTTCACTGATCAAACAGATTCAGAGATACCTAAAGCCACGTCAGCATTTCGAAATACTTTGCCAGGCATTCGTTAGTTCTCACGAGCTGCGGTCTGAAATCTAAAAACAAAGCCATCATTAATATTTCATTGTTCGCATTAAGTTGATAGAATAGAGCATCTTCCCAACTATTCTAAATGGACAGAAAGTTGGGGCAAACATCTACCGTCCTTTTCGTACTAGAGTTGGAGCTGCATCGCCCCTTGGCTCCTTTTCCTTTAGCTCATTTATTCAGAAAATTTAAACATTTTAAGAAGCAATACTAAAAATTCAGAGACATTCTTTTTCACCAGTCACCCATTTATTGTAGTGAGTGCTTAGTCAAGATAAAAAATAGATGCAAGAAACGTTATTTTATGTGTATAAGTCTGATCATTTTGTATAAATCAATACCAAACGTTTATGTAAATGAATATGTGTTTTTTTAAATCATTTGGAGGGGGATTGGTTTGTCACTCTACGGTCCTTTTGTACACACTTTAAGCTCATTAGACCGGGACCTACAGTTTAACGTGGATTCCGAACCCTTCCCAAATAGGCATGCTACCTCCAGGATTCGAACTTGAAGTACCAAGGGCTAGAGGGCTAGCCAATTGAATATCAGGCCGCCATTTGGACGGGGGGGGGGGATAATTTGTTAATAGAATGTAAATGTCAAATAGTTAGAAAAATGAAACTTACATGCATTGGTAGCTAAAATCAATGAATCATTTCTTCTGAAAATCATTGTAGGATGGTACCACCCTCTTCTTCCTTCGCGCGAATAAAAAAGAGGGTTGCCAAAAAATCGCCAAGCTATCACGGAATAGATTATACCACAAAACCCTGAAACACATGCCTCAAACTCAATAGAAGCTCGTGAAGTGAGATAGAAGCTCGTTTCCCCTCCTTAACACAAGTGAACAAACGACGACCTTCTGTCCAGTTGGCTAGCTCTCTGGCCTTTGATACCAATGCTTCAGGTTCGAGTCTTGGTGGAGGCACGGATGTTTATGAGGGGTTCGGAATCCCCTTTAAGCTATATGTCCCGGTCTGTTTAGCCCTCGTGTGCACAAGATGATCGTACAGCGACCAACCAAAGCAGTGAACAAACGAATAGCAGAGTGACCACGATAGTAAGCAGTCATCATGTCACTCCTGACAGCGGACACTGGCGATTGTAAGCGTCACGTGAGGAGTATGTTTGCCCCAAACTGTCAACATGCTGATTGCACGGAAGACAACCAGGTAAGTTTCGAGCGAGACAGAGCGGAGCGGAGCAGAGGTGATGCTTCATGTTTGATCACCATTTGCCAAAAGACGAATGTCCCTGTCAGAGCGCCGTTATCTCCGGGTGATTCCTCGACTCAGTCGCGAGTCATTGTCATCGCCAATGCCAGACTCACACTTGCTTTATATAATGCGTTACGCCGGAGATTGTGTCTTCTTTGGGAAGGACGGAAATAGACGTCGTAGTCAGCAGTGGTGGGAAAAAAAAAAAAGTTTTTGTTTTTATTATTATTTTCTTTTGTGCTTTTCTCTTGTTGACTTCATTTATTCCTATTAGAATGCTTTTTTTTCTTCTTCTGAAAATCTTGTGTGCAACTTGCAGAGAGAGAGAGGTGGCTATATTTAAACAGGAATTCGGTTAGCTGTAGAGCGGACGAGATGCCTTCTGTTCAAAACTAAACAAGACACTCGGCAGAATAGGTTCTCTATTTTGTTTTGTTATTATTTATTATTTGCGTGCATTTAATAACTATTTGAAATCATAGTTGGAAAAAAAATTTTAAAAAATAAAATTCAGTGTTCTCTCTATTTTTTATTTATTTTTATTTATTTTTTTATTTTTTATTATTATTTTTTTTTAATTATTATTATTATTATTATTTTTTATTATTTTTGTGCATTTAATAAATGTTTGAAATCATAGTTGGAAAAAAAAAATTTTTTAATGAAATTCAGTGAACCGATTGAGAAATGAATCCTTTACATTTTTTCATTAGTGAAAAATGAAATGACTTTTTATTGCATTTCGTTTTATGCAGGTACCCTTCAACAAGTACAAAAAAAAAAATTGAAAAACATTTAATAAATATAAAAAAATTAAGTGGCAAATGATGAAAAAAATCACACATAGGTTATTTAAAAATTTTCCATAGGAAGATTGTATACACAATTTTCGTTAAATAAAGTGTAGAACTTCTGGAAAAAAATAATTGTTTACCATTGTACAACAGAGTTTAATGTTAACACTTTTTACAAAGCGATGATATAACGTAATATAAAATAGGATCCATGATTATCCAGATTATATACTGTAACTATTATTTACAATCCGATGATATAATGTAGAATAAAAACAAGACATTCCCTGTCTTGTTTGATATGTCCATGTTGACATATCTGGGAGATTAAATACCTTTCTTAACAAACAAAATGGTCGCTGCGGGTACAAAATGCTGCGAGTTTGGCGATTCCATATGGCGCTGAAAAGAGACTCGGCGAAATCGGAACCCTAAAGTGCAGAATCTCTACAAGAGCTATCCAATTCAATAGCGTCAGGAACGTAACAAAATTAAATAACTCTACAACTTTACAAAGAAGCAATTGCTGCAATACTGCATGAAGCACTACCCAATTCAGACAGAGAAATCTGTTAAGTGATGGCTAAATTGACTCTTATAAATATGGACTCATCCTTAGACACTAATTTGAGGATATTTTGAAAACCAGGCAATTCAAAATTAACAATAGAGCACGCGATTTGATTTTCGGTCAATTGATATACTTAGCATGCCAGTTTTAAAACATACACGTAAGTAAAATCACATGAAAACAAAAGTTTATTTTAAAAGAAAGTTTTCGAAATGAGATGTTTGGGCGAAGAGATTAATCTGTTTTAAACTATAACTTATACTCTTACTTATTTTTTAGTTTGTAGTTTCGCTTTATTTGTAGATGGCACCGAACTCTAACCAGGACAACATCATGTTCGCACATGATAATAAAAACACATTTCCAACTATCATTAATAGCTCTTGAGTAAATTTTAAAACTATGACAAAAGAATAAGTTTTTAAAAAGCAGCGCGTTACTCCGCGTCCGTGGCTTGAAGATAAGCCACGGACGCGGAGTAACACTACCCTACGATACTGTTTTGCTCTATGATCCTATTATGACCGGTTTAAAGTGGATTCCGAACCACTACAAACACCCATGGCACCGCCGGTACTCGAACCTGAAACTTCTGGTACAGAGCGTCAGAACGTTAGTCACTCGGCCATCAGGCCCCTTGTCCTCAGAAATTGGTAGAAGCATTTCAAATGAAACTGTTAGGCGTATTCTTCGTAATGCAGCATTTCACAGCAGTACTCCAATAAGAAAGTCATTCATTAGTCAATAGAAAGAAAAAGACTTTCTTTTGCAAAAAATCCTATTTCAAAACCGGAATCATTTTGGAACACTGTCCTGTTCTCCCATGAGAGCAAATTCAATCTGCACGAGGGGGGGGGACGATATAAAGTGTGGAGGGAAGTTGGGAAAGAACTAGATTCCAGGAACACCGTAAAGACTTAAGTGTGGATCCGTTCTCGTTTGAGGCTGCATGGTAGCAGGAGGAGGAGGAGAACTTGTCTTCATGGATGGCATTATGGATAGAATGGTGTATCAAAACATCTTAAAGATTAATTTTCAAAAATTGCCGACAAAGTAGGACTTGGGTCAAACTTCGCCTTCCATCAAGACAATGACCCGAAACATACGATGAAAATGGTTAATTTGTATTTGTTGTACCACTGCAACCAGCAGCTACATACTCCTCCACAATGTCCATATCTAAATGTCATAGAAAATGTATTGGCTCAGTTGGAAAACTCTGTCCATGAATATGATGTGACTAGTCAAGAGGATCTAAAGAATAAGTTTTTAAGAGAAGAGTGGGCAAAGATTTCAGTTAAAACAACACAAAAGCTGGTGGAATCCCTGCCTTAAAGATTGCGAGCTGTGATCCAGGCAAAAGGATATGCGACTCAATAGTAATTTGCTATTTTTATGGAATACATAAAGGTGTATAATAAAGGTGTACACACAATTTTGTGGTGCAGTTTTTTATTCAAGTGTTACATTTATTCGTAAAAATAAATTCAATTTCGTTATTTTTTTTTCTTTACACATTGGAAGAGGAGGACAAATAGTATTAACAGTAAAAAGAACAATTTTTTTTATTGCAAAATTTAGCTCTTTAGGTAAAAGCATACGTTACACGTTTAGGTGTATACTCAATTTTGAGGTTCACTGTATATATGTGTGCTTAAAGGTTCCAATACTTTAAAAAGCGATTTTCTACAAGTTCTTAATACATTTTATTTTAATTTTTTTAGAACACGCAATGAAGAATCAATTTTCTGCTTAAAAGAATTACAATCGAAGGAACTCGAACAAAGATTACAATTCTGAAAGGGATTACAGCAGATTATAAATTGGTTTTAAAATCATCTCAAAAATGTTGAGAGAAATTGATTAATAAAATCGATTTTGCAGAAGCCGACACTTTGAGCAGCTTTTGAAAATTCGAATGGCTTTTGACGTCGACGGTTTGATTAGGCATGTAAGTGTTACGCCAATAAATTGCAGGCATGATTGGGGTGGCCGCACTAGCTATCTTAATGGCCTAAAGTGCGTTGGTGGTTACTTTGAGTTCTAATTGAAGAATCGAGTGGGCGTTCATAAAATTCAATCAGCAAGATTGAAAATGTGGTGGCCCATTTGCCATCCTCTGGCCCAGACTTCCAAAGAAGGCACCGCATCTTGGCCGCAAGTAACAAACAAACTCCTCGAAAATGAATATTATTAATACAACAATATTATGTTTAGATCAGAGGTGGAAAACCCGAAAACCCGCCTTCAACTCATTGCAGGCCCATAAGATGTATCACACTTTTACAAAATATGTTTATTTTATAATGGCAAAAGGAGTGGAAACCAATGTATTAAAAAAAAAATACATCATGTGTGCATCCCTCTATTCAAAAACGAACTGTCGAAATGATGAGAAACAATTAACTTTGAGTTTAAAATAATGTTCTTGCGAATATATGAGCAGATAGTGCATGTTTTATGGATGAGTTTACAGTTATGAGCTCGCAGAATAATTCAATTATACAGACCAATTACGATTGCAACACCCATTACAATGTGCAAATATCCAAATGGAGATCGATTTGTAAGAGCTAAGTGAAAGAGTGGAGAAACAGAGATAAATAGTTTTGAATGATTTCTTTTTTTTATATTTCGTTTATATTTATAATATATTTTTTACAATTCATTTTTAGTGTTCTATATTTCTTTGCAATGAGGGTTGAGTATCATTATTATTTTATTATCTATGTTGACATGCAAGAATAATGGTAAACACAAAAATAACTGATTCTGTTTCAACGCTTTACTCCAAAAAAATGTCTCTAGTGGGTCTAAACGTAATAGGGGGATATATAATTTTATATGTGCCCTGCGGAGTTAGGATACATTTCCAAAGGGGTGGGAGTTTCCTGCATTCTCTCCCATGACGTAAACTGAAATGCGAGGGCAGTTACGCCCTTAAATGTTATCCACTCAATGCTCGTCGATGGGTTGTTCGCGTTTCGCATGATGCCCAGCCTCACCTTTCTAACTCTTAGGGGGCTGCAAGGTGATGGGGGGGTGAAGTGTGTACGAGCGACGCCAATGGATACAAGTTGTGTGGGTAAATGTAGTAGATCCTAAAGGTTCGTGCCCACCGAGGCGAGAAGCGTTTAAGCGTGAAGAGCTGACCCATCACTAGCCTCGCCAAGTTCGCCTGAAACCGGTTTGAAATCCACCGCTTCGAGTCGACCCACTTTCAACTCGAAGAGGAACTTCACCGGGCGCAATGCTATTTCTGACGTTTCGCTGTGAAGGGGTCGAAAAAACATTCCCGCCTGTCGCGTGAATCCTCAACGCTTCTCGCCTCGGTGGGAACGAGGATTACAAGAGGGCCAGTCTGTAGGAGGGTCCTTCTGTTTCCGTCAGTGGCTGCAATTTTCATTCATTCCTTATTTTATTGTTTAAAATAAAATCCTTATATTCGTACTTTAACCAACTTTGTGCCTTTTTTTTTTTTTTTTTTTCTAATTTCGGTCTAATGAGCCCAAAGTGGGCACAAAATGACTGCAGAACAACGACATACCAAACCAAATCAATCTACACATTTCATCCATCCGACAACATATGTATATAATGGCGGGGAATTTCAGAAGTGTAAAATTATAGACGGACTATGGACTGTATAAAGAACTACGATATCATTGTTGCTGTTAACGTATCCCTCATGGAAGGTGGGGTCCAGCTTCTGTTCTGCTGGAGCACCCGTAGGTAGAAGTCTGACTTCTGCTCCGTGACGTTCTTACAGTCATAGGAGACCGGGAGCTACGACTTAAAGTGTATTCCGAACCACTCCAAACATCCATGGCACCGCCGGGACTCGAACCCGAAATCTGTGGCACCGAGCGCTAGACACTCGGCCATTCAGGCCCCTACGATATCATTATTCAATGTATTTATTCTGATTATTGAATCCAAAAGCAAAATGTCTCATAAAATATAAATGCATTATTTCTTTTCAATAAATAAATACATTGAAACAACGAAACGTGCTATCCTTTTAATTCTTTATTTTAAGATTTAAAGGGAAAAAAAGAAAGCAAACAGCCGATGCGGTTTGGATATTCGAAAACGGAATGTTTTCGTTTTTGAAGAACAGAGACAACAACACAATTCCAGCGCGAGGAAGGAACGGGGGGGAGAGAAAGGAACGACTGGCGGTGCTGAGGAAACCCGAGATGGCCGGGGGTGGTTGCGGAGTCAGGAAAACGGAGTGTAAGGTGCAGGGGCGGGGGTGGGTCTCCACTCATCACGAAGTGGAAGGGGAGTAATGGAACGAGGTGGATATTGCTTCGCGTCGCAGAAAACTCGGGGCGTATCATTTTGATTTACACCGAGGTCTCATCTTCCGAAACGCGACTCTGTTAGTTTTCCGACCGAAGGAATTTCGACAAATATATAGAAGTGTAAACAATGAAATGCAGGCGGCGCCGCGCGATTTATTTGAGTGCCAAAAGGTGGATTTTTAGTGTGTTTCGACAACATTAATTTAAATAAAAAGCAGATTTTTGAAATGTTATTATTCGCGTTTGTTGAAATCTTTTTTAGGTAAAAATGTAATAAAAACCTACATTTTAACAAAATAGTTCTAAGAAACGTATTCTTTTTTAACAAATATAATAAAATTTGTAGCCATTTTTTTAAATTAATGTGTTGTTATATATACATACTGGAATGTATATAGGGTGTGTATGGGGACGAGGGGTGTCTAGGGATATTTTAAAACAAAGAAAAGCAGAACAGGGTCTTCAAGCTTTCTTAACTACATTTAATGCAAGCTATCTACAACTATATTTACAATATACTAATACTGTAACGTCTCGACCTATAACGGCTTCTAAACAAGGGCCACTTTCAGATTCATAGAAAACCTTAATTTTTATTTACATATATATAAATACAGAACTCTATTTATTACTATTTATTCTTTACAAAAAATGAAAATAAAGATATAAATTAGATACGCAAGTGCAGTTCACTCCAAGGACGGAGATACTCAAAGTTCTCCAGTCTACAACAAATATGTGACAGACGTTAATTAACACAAGGGGCTCACTTAGAAAACAGACGGAAACTCCGGGCTGTTCTGTCCCTTCAGAGAAAAATAATACTCTTCGACGATTCATAGCAGCACTCTCTTCTTTCTTCGGGGGGCCTGATGGCCGAATGGCTAGCGTTCTGGCGCTCGGTACTACAGATTTCGGGTTTGAGTCCCGCCGGTGCCATGGATGTTTGTAGTGATTCGGAATCCACTTTAAAATGTAGGTCCCGGTATGTTTAGCCCAAAGTGTGCACAACATGACAGTAGGGCGACAAACCAAACTCTTCTTTCTTCTCGAAAAACCTCTTTTTAAGAAAATCCGTCATGAAGAGGGATCAGCTTCCCTTACTTCTCATTGGGGTAGACACTTTCTCTTCCAAGTCTATCACCTCTTCACTTCTGACACTTCCTCTTCACGGTCTATCACCCATCACGATGTAACAACTCATAGTTCCATGTTCCATAACGGTTTCGACCTGTGAAGGTCGCACAGACAGTCGCTCATTTCAGAAGGTCGCATTATCCATGACACTGAATATCTACTGTCAGATTTGAGTGACAAGTTGTTATTATGTTATAATCAAAGAGTATGCATTTCTGCCACAACTTTTCCCTGGGGAAAAATGCTACAATACCATTATCTTTCCAAATCAAAATAAAGCGTTCATTGCCATTTCCGTCGTCATTTAAATAAATTACGCAATACTATTTAAAAAAATACATCTCAATGCGACAAAAATTGTTTAAATAAATGCAAAATATGTATATAAAATAATTCATTTCTTTTTTTTTTTTTTTTTTTTTTTTTTTCTGATTCGCTGTCATGAAAATATTCGAAAAGAATCGTAGGCCAGTATGTGTGATCGTCATTTTTGGAACGGAATTTTTTATCACACTTCCGCAGAGGAAAAACAGCAGTTGAATAGTTTCCAACAAATACATCAAACAACAACAAATGATCACAAATAAAAAATATTTTCATTTATTTCTTTCGGTTGAAAGTATCGCTTACAGCTACATTAATCTCGACGCACAACTTTTCATTTTTCTTTCTTAGAATCAAGATTAAAACGGGGCTTGTATGGCCAAGCGGCTAGCGTTCTGGCGCTCGGTACCACAGGTTTCGGGATCGAGTCCCGGCGGTGCCGTGGATGTGTGTAGTGGTTCGGAATCCTCTTTAAACCATAGGTACCGGTCTAACAGGAGCGTTGCGGGGGTAGGTTACTCCACGTCCGTAGCCTATCTTCAAGCTACACGCACCTCCTATATAGTGCTAAGTGAGTAAATATGCACTAGCCTTAAGGCATCTTGTCTAAGCGTTTTCCAGCTGCATTAGAACAAAAAAAAAATGAAAGTTAAAACAAAGTGTTTTAAAGAAGTGTTTACAAATTAAAAAACATGTTAATTCAATTTCGACGTAACGCGAGAGGGTACATACAATTAAAAATTTTACCCGCTCAATTCATAGCCCGATTTCTGGTCCAGTGGAAATGAGCTCAGTTAGCATGCAAAAGAAGTTTAAACCCTCCGTAAGGCACTTTTTTTTCGCACTAATGCATCAGGCACTGTTTCCAGAAAAAGAAAAACTCGATGACGATTGTCTATAAATGAATCACATCCACTCTGCCTGGTGAAAGTTCAGAATTTTCTCCCATATGACACGCAAATACGGACCCATTACTCCTAAAAGTCCTCCTCTTCACCGCCCATCAGGGGTAGCATAAAATAGAACACGAGGATTACTATCCTAAGGAATAATGCTTCCTTCAAGTTCGTAATTAGAAATTTTTTCTGCAGATCAAACGCATCGTTTACATAAACACAGCCTCTTTAAAATGGCATGACACATTTGTCATTTGAATAGGCTCCTGCCTTGATTAACCAGAATTTACAATTTCGAGCTTGGCTACGGCAAAAATCTAACCAAATAGTAAAGAGTGTGTTTTATGATAAATAATTATAGTATGTTAACATTCTATTAAATTTAAAATTTGTATTTAACTTTTTCAATTACTTTTTATTCAGTTTACCGTTATACCCCCTTTTTTTTATCCAGTTACTTAATTCTTTGTAAAGATATACGACAGAAATGGATGTTTGTAGAAATGGAGTCATGGATGTTTGTAATGGTTCGGAATCCACTTTAAACCGTAGGTCCCGTCTAATCGTAGATCGTTGTGGGGGTAGTGTTTCTGGCGTCCATAGCATTTCTTAAAAGTTACACGTGTCCCCCAGGTAGTGCTTAATGAGTCACAGAAGTGCGGCCCTTGCTAATGGCATAAAAGCTGAACTGTCTCTGTATTGCCAGCTGTATTAGAGCAACAACAACATATACGACAGAAATGGACAATAATTTTCGGCGGCCTATTCGTAAATTGAGGGAAGATGTATGCGTTCCTTGCATTAACAAGTTCAAATTTATTCCCTCATTTACGCGATTTGCTTACACAGTTATTCCTGACAGTTAAGCTGCAGCGTTCTGGAATTATTTCCGCCCCCATGCGCCGAAATGGTCCCGCGGGCGAAGAAGTCGTAATTACAGATGAGGCTCAAAATTATTGATTGCTCTACCTGCCCGGAAAGCGTTGCAGCTTCCCTCCCCCTACACCCCCCATTCCGATCGATTCCGCTGACCACAGGCAGCCGGTTGACCTCGGTGACCTTTAACCCTTCCCTCCCTCAACAGAACCCTATCTATAAAATCAATTTGTGAAATGACGGAAATTTCCACCCGCGGTCCATTTCAACTACTGCAGTTGGGTTTGGTTCGTCGCTCTACGGCCATTTTGTGTACACGAGGGCCGAGCAGACAGGGATCTGCCGTTTAACGTGGATTCCGAAACCCTCACGAACATGCATGGCACAGTCAGGATTCGAACCTAAAACCCGTGGTGTCAAAGGCCAGAACGCTAGCCACTTGGCTATCAGGCCGCTTCACTACTACGGAGGATACGGAAAAAGTCCAGCGTTACCCAAGGTGCCCCATGAGGGGTCCTCACCACTTCACCACATGTTGGCATCCATTTTTGGAACATACATACCAAAAAGCGTCATCTGGAGAATTTGCCAATTGGCCAATGGATTTAATGTTTCTTTCTACCTACATAGACTCGATTTGTATATGAAGCGGGCGGGGTTTGATGGCCTGAGTGACTAGCGCTCTGGCATATGGTGAGCTTCGGGTTTGAGTCCCAGCTGTGCCATGGATCTGTGTAGTGGTTCGGAATCCACTTTAAACCGTAGATCCCGGTCTCATAGGATCGTAGAGCGTTGTAGGGGAAGTGTGGCTTTCGTCCGTAACCTATCTTCAAGCTATATGTGCCCCCTAGGTAGTACTGAATGAGTAACAGCTAACGCCGGTGCAGCTCACATGACATGCCTCCTTCAAAGCTAGTTTGTATCGGGCTGCTCACAAGGACAGGCTTAATATGACCTAGTCCTCGACGTAATTAAAAAATTATATTAAGTAATACTTAATACTTAATTTTTATTCCTTTATGCTACTTAATACTTAATATTTATTCCTTTATGCTACTTTTAACACGGAAAATTTGCTACTTTTACTACCTTTGCCTATTTTGACAGTTTGTTTAACATAATCTTGCTATAACTGTCGATTTACAATTCAGTACAGCGTATAATTCGTACATCTACAGAACTTGTAAGTTTGTGCTATGATTCGTAACGATTTTTTGAAGAATAGATCCGAATCACGTAAGTATCGCGAAATCGGATACTTTTGTCAAACAGTCACTCTCACGCGTATTTTTTCCTTGCAGTGGATGAGCTGGTTTTAACTGCTTTGCTGTGTGGCTTTTTTATCGATACAAAAATATTCAATTCAAAGAATCAATTGCGATTTTGTAGTTGTTAAAATAAACGGCACACTTTATCAGATATGAGTGTCTACATAGGTTCAGAATGCGCGTGAACACATTGAATAGGTGCATGTTTTAAATGTTTAAATTTTTTATTCAGAGTGTTTTATCTTTGATATCCCTGTTAAATCTCTATCGAAGTTCGGTAATCCGATAAATTTGCTCATCCAACATGGCTGTGGTTCCGAACATACCGAATTTAAGAGCCCATACTCAATCAAAAAAGGTTCTTCTAATACTGCACAAAAAACAATAAAAACGTTTTTTTTTCCTTCTATACCAAAGTAGTGTTCTAATATCTTCTATACAAACCAGTATTCTTCTAATACTGTATCAAAAACGTTCTTGTAATACCTTCTATATCAAAACAATGTTCTTCTAATATCTTCTATATCAAAACAATGTTCTTCTAATATCTTCTATATCAAAACAATGTTCTTCTAATATCTTCTATATCAAAACAATGTTCTTCTAATATCTTCTATATCAAAACAATGTTCTTCTAATATCTTCTATATCAAAACAACATTTTTCTAATACTGTACCAAAAACGATAAAAACAATGTTTTTCTAATATCTTCTATACAAAATAGTGTTGTTTTAATATTGTATCATTGTTTTTGGTACAATATCAGAACACTGGTATAGAAGATATTAGAACACTTCTTCTAATATCTTCTATATCAAAACAATGTTCTTCTAATATGTTCTATACCAAACAGTATTTTCTAATATTGCACCAAAACAATATTCATCTAAAACAATGTTCTTCCAATTTTCTGTACCAAAATAGTGTTCTTTTCATACTGTACCAAAATCACGTGTTTTAGCAAACCTATAGCCTATCTGACACATCTCATGAAAAAAATAATTTATTAAACACCTACTCAAAAAAGAATGAAGACTTCTATAACCGAAAAAAAATATTTCTCATTATTTATTTTAGTATTCCGCGTAACAAGATACTTGTTTTCGAAAATTTGTAATTACTAAAATTCCAGTTCGCAGAAAATGGCTCTTGTTTTGTGCTGCTTCAATAAAACCCATTTTCATTTCAAAAAATTCTCTTAACTGCAAATAAAAAAGCCAGAATTTCTCAGAACAATCCGACTAAATTCTACATTGGAACAAAAATAGAACCATTATAAAAAGTAGACGTTCGTTCCAGAAACGAAATTCGACAACAGAACGCGAACAATGAAGAATTAATTAAAATCATTTCGGAGAAAAAGGAACTCTTTCTGAAATATTTTCAATTTAAATGTAATTTTTAAAAGAACATGCAACTGGAAGCTCATATTTCATGCGTGGTTGAACCGAGTTGATGCGGATCATTTTTTGTTCGACATTTTCAACATAAATATGGCATTTTTAACATAAATATGGCATTTGAGTAGCAGTTAAATTTAACAGAATAAAATGAGACAATTATTTTTTTAATAATTTCAGAAAGATATTTTAATTAAAGAAAGTGCTCAAAATATTTATAAATTTGAATACATTTAATGTGAAAATTATTACTTTTATTAGAAGAAACAAGTGCAATTTAATTTTTTTCAGCCTTTTTTTTAGCTGATTTGTCTTTGCTTAAATTGTTTATTTTTTTCTTAAAAATTCTTTTGAGTGTCTCTTTTATAACTTTGAGTACGTTTTAATTTAAAATCTCGACACCAGTTTTTGTTGTTCTAAAATCTTGTACATCTTTAAGATTAAGAGATGCAGTGACGGTCGTAATTGTTTTTAAAAATATTGTTAAGTATGACATTTTAGAAATATTCTCGCAGTTAGGAATGGCAACAATTCCCCTTCTCTTTTTCCTGAAACCATTTAATGTATAAATCTTTAGCCAACTTATTCAAAAAAAATTATATTAAATGTTTCTGAAGTCTCGTAGCTTCATAAAGACAAATTATTTATTTAAAAATTTATTTATTTTTAATTAATTTTAAATTATTATTTTTGATTAATTTAATTTTATTTAAAATTTATTAAAATGGTATTTACGTATTAACGGTACCTTCGCGACAGATTTGGCGGTTTTTAAGTGTCGCCAATCTAACAGCTACTAAGGTTACCAAACCAATAGAATAGATTGGTGCCACTTAAAAACCGCCAAATCTGTAGCTGCGGTTGGCGCGTGTGCTCTTTATTGGCGCAACTGTCTCCAAGGTACCGTTAATACGTAAGTACCATTAAAATTTGCCCACTTGAATCCGAATCAAAAATCATCACACAAAAATAGCTGTAATCCCAGCTTTGATTGCGTGGTAGCACTCAATAGTAGAAATAAAAAAAAAAGGTAGCCAAAGCGCCAAATAAGTCGCCAATTCAATTCGGCTCGTCACGTGACGGTAGTACACTTCGCCAACCCGCTCGGTCTTTCTCCCATTGATTTGTGTAAATAGTTGAGTTGAATCTACGAATGCTTGTGTGGGAAAAAATGCGCGTAAGGAGAGCCTTATACTTTACTTAGATGCGTATAAACAAGGGCTGCACCGCTGTAACTCATGGAGCACCACCCAAGGGCACGTGTAGCTTGAAGATAGGTTCTGGACGTGAGTAAAGCTACCCCGACAACGCTCTACGATCCTATTAGACCGGGACCTACGGTTCAAAGGGAATTCCGAACCACTACAAACACACATGCCACTACCCATACTCGAATCCGAAACCTGTGGTACCGAACAGCAGAGCGCTAGCCACTAGGCCCTCAGGCCCCAGGCCTTTTAACCTATTTAGAATGAGTTTTAGTTATGCATTTCAGGGTATTATATCTTAACATCTACCATGGTAATTTGCCAATAGTTTTGGTGACTATCCTATACTATTGCCGAAAAGGTTTGATGTGTCGCTCCACGGTCATTTTGTGCACACTTTAGGCTAATGAGATCGGGACCTACAGTTTAACGTGGATTCCAAACTCCTCACAAACATCCGTGCCACCGTCGAGCCGGATGCCTGTAGTACTAAAGACCAGAGTGCTAGCCAATTGGATGCCGAGAAGGAGAAAATAAAATCCTATTTTTCCAAACAAAGGCTATATTTTTTTTAAAGTCTAAATAAATGCAAATTGAATGCTTTTAACTAAATTCCGCTTTTTTTATTTCAATAAATAAATAAAATTATTTTTGATATTTTGTCCCTTTTTAAGAGGTTTATGTTTACAATTGCGTATCATTTTGTATAATGTATCGAGAGTCTTTTACTGTTTCTTAAATTTTGTGCAGTAGAATTTATAGAATTCAGGATTAGAATATATTATTTATTTCTCTTTCTAATGCAGCTGGCAAATATATATATACACTACACAGGGTGCGCATGTAGCTTGAAGATAAGCTACGGACGCGAATTTACACTAAACCACACAACCCCTACGATCCTGTTAGACCGGGACCGTTTTTGGTTTAAAGTGAAATCTGAACCATCACAAACATCCATGGCACCTCCGGGAATCGAATCCGTAACCTGTGGTACCGAGCGCCAGAGTGCTAGCCACTCGGCCATCAGACCCCCACAATGTATTATTTTATATACAAATTCTACTGCACAAATGCAGTAGAATTTTATCTGTGTATAGTTGCATATTTCTGGTAAATAAATCTATTTAAATCAATACAAAAAATATGTATGTGTGCTTCTAAATATGATACTTGCTGGAAGAGAGCCAAGCGGCGATGCAGAGCCAACTCTGGTACGAAAGAACAAACACTGACCTCAACATTTTGTGCTTCAACATAGGAGTGAGCTCTCTATTTTATTATAACTCTATGGCGTCAGCACAATTTAGAACGAACACTCCTAGAGGTTGAATGTGAGGAGCCTACTTTCCTCGATAACAACCGCGGAAGTTTCAAACCCATGGATTTATCTTGCCCATTCCAGCCAATGAAAATATAATTTTGCTAATCATGTTCCTTTAATTGGGGTATATCGAGCCCTCTCCATCACTTTTGTTGCAAGGAATAGTCAATTCGATTAGTCACTTTTTTTTTTATGAAATCACAGCCGAGTAAAATAAAAATACGATTTTATGCAGGTGAAAATATGAATGAATAAAAATAATCAAATATGAATAAAATTAAAAAAATTTCGAGTATATATTCGAGAAGTATTTGTCTATATTAAAACTTATATATATATACACACAGGTGGTTTATCGAAATAACGGCGTGGATTCGCCTAGGAATGGAATCATACAAGTGCTGAATAGTGTTTAGAGGAATATTGTACCATTCTTCATGGAGATATTGTGAAAGATCAGGGAGAGATGCCGGTGGAGGATATCGATTCAGGATCGATGGCTCTGAGGTAATCGATGGTCGGGGGCCAAAGTAGATGTCTCACTTCATCCTCGAATGTTATCAGGCCATGGTTGAATATGTCTCGTTGCATGAATAGGAGCCTCATCATCCTGGAAAATTCCATCTCCTGCAGGAAACGAAGTTTGCATCCTAGGGTGGACCTGGTCAGCTAAAACTTCTCCCCCGTGATTCTTCCTTTTAGAGTTATGATTGGGTCAGCAGAAAATCAGGACAGATCCACCTCCAGTCTTGATCGGTGACAATCACGTTCATTCGCTTGTGAAGATATCTTCCGAACTTTCAGACTTTTCTCCACAGCAGAACGGGTGAAAGATGGTTCGTCAGGATCCTATAACTGTCTTCCACTTGTCATTCGACTAGGTTTTGTGGTTGTGACACCACTGTAGACAACTTTTGACATTACTAGATGTGACAAGTTTCTTGGGAATGATTTCTCTACTGTAAATGTTCTGTTTATGAAAGTTAACTGTAATTATTGACACTGGAGAATCCAGACGCTGACTGAGCTCTGCGTGTCACTTTGGCTGCAGTTGCTTTCTTTTTGAACATTACGATCCGCTTCAATACCCATCTGTCTCCTGTACTCAGCTTCGTCTACCGTTCACAATTTTGCTTTGACGAGCTTGTCTTGTTGTGCTGCGTTGTCAGACTTTAGAAACCGTACCTCTAGGAACGCCTAAAAGCTGTGATGCTTCGGTCGCAATTACTCCAGCTAGTCGGATTCCTACAGTTTGTCCTCTTTTGAAAGTCTGCGAGGTCTGACATTTTACGCTTTTGATAAAAATTCAAGTCGCATACGATTTAACTAAAGCTACCTCAAACTACCATAATATATGCTTTTTGTATTTAAAAAAAATAGTAGCTAAGATTACATTTTAATGCTTTTCAAGCGCATTCCTAAATGTCACTTTTATTCACAGGTGTTGCCATTATTTTGATAACTACTTTCTCTCTCTTTATATATATATGGATCGATTGATATATGATTCAATTTTTCCCTTTTTAACGACAGAAGAAATATTCGTGTATCCATTTGAAAATTAAATATTATATTTACATACCTAGTTCGTTTAGAAATTACGGAATCCTATTTTTGAAGTATCACACTGCGAGCATTATACCAGATATTCTTTCTAGACATACAAGACTAGTATGAAAGATTTTTTCAGTTTTTTTTATAAATATTAGCCAGACTTAACGCAAAAATGCATTATAACATAGTAAAGAATTAGTTTACAAAGAAAAAAAAAACGTTCTCAAATTCATTTCTAAAAGAGTGACAAAAAAAAAGCCGTTACAATAATATTAGTTCATTTTAATAATATACTGTCAATGTAAACTAGTAAATTATTTATGCGTGGTGCTTAATCTAAGCGAATTAAATATTTTATCACGCCAAGTTATTTCGGTCAACTAATCCCATCATGCCACTTAAATATAAATGCACTGGCATTGCACTCACCTGGAATTTCTTCACAGTGATGGAATTGAGCTTGTGGAATCTGCAGAACAGTTGAGGAAATGCAACTTCTGAAGAGATGGATATCGGTAACACAGTGGCCTGCAAAAAAAAAAAAAAAAAAAAAAAAATGTTCAGCAATTAACAATGGCAAAATTTAAAGATCACCTTGCTTGCTTATAACTTTCCGACTGTAGCATTTTTTTCTCACGGGAAGAGTTTGGGCATTTCATCTCCCATGAGAGAATGGAATGTATCTTATTTGAAAGCATATAATAACAACCCATCACTCAAATTTGACAACAGACAAGCAATGATGTGGGTAGTTATATTACATGCAATTAGAGTTTTGTACTCATGAGAACAACCTATCACCCATCACGGTGCAACAACTCAGGGTGTAGCCCATATCCATTCTGTAATTGTTTCGACCTATGAAAGTCTAACAGACAATTGCTAATTTCATGAGGTCTCATTATCCATGATACAGATTATCTACTATCAGATTTGGTTGTTCTTATATCACTAATTGCATGTGATATAACTACCACCAACACTGCTTGTCTGCTGACAAATTTGAGTGATAGGTTACTTGTTATAGAATATACTTTCCTCTTCTGGTAACGAAATGCTACAACTCTTCCCGTGGGAAAAATGCTACACTAGACAACTTGCATTACCTCTACAGCAATAAGCAAAATTCTCTAAAGTTAATACATTATATACAAGATTAGCCGACACTTTAGGCACAGAATGTAAAGAAGCAAATCATTAACTTTAGCTTACCATCTAATTTGCATTATCTTAGTTAAAATGCACTATCAACCCCTATCAGACTTCTGACAAGAGTAACGTTTGAAAGAAGGCTAAGGTAGCATCGTGGTGAAGGCTGGGAATCCGCAGGTGACATCCGTTGCAGACACTGATCTCGGAAACGACAAGATTCGATGGCGATTGATAGCCAGAATAGGATTTTTCCGGGTTTTCTTCCATACGGCACGCACATGCGGAACAGTTACCTCGAAAAGTACTCCCGAAAGGCGCTGCACTCCCCTCAACACTAGTTGGTGGGTTGTTTATGACATATACAAGTTGAATCCAAGGTGGTGTTCAACAACAACAACAAACAAATGCCTGCCATTAAAATATAATATATCAAGAAAGCTTCCAAGAATTAATAAGTTCAAATATAAATAAAATTGTTTTGACAACATTTCTATTGAGTTAATTAGCCTAAGCATAAGAAAAGATTTATAAGGTTTATGGTACAGTTTTTTACACTAATTATCGACATCATGAGCTTTCATACATTGAAAAAGTGGCCTCTGGTAAGTAATTGCGTTGTCTGTTCACAAGCCGTAAGCTATTCCTCATTTTCTATGCAATAAATTACTTTTTCCTATATTTAAAAACTTTAAAGTGGTTTTCTTTTTCCTGAAATATTTTTTATGGGAAGGATTTATCCTTGGGGCTTGACAATAAATTCATCCGTTACAAAACATTCGTAAAGAAACACAGAAACTGTTGTGAGAAAAATAATTTGTTCGGTTTTATATAAATTGTTAAAAGGAATTTTTTAAAAATTATATATATATATTTTTTTAAATTCAAAAATCTTTTTAAGCAACAAAAATCTTTCTTTTTATAAATTGTAGAAGTTACAGTGATAAAGGTGCATTAAACACAACCATGCAAAAATCTGTATCCTGCAGTTTTCAACATCCAAACTAGACGGAGGAACAGATGTAGTTTCTTAAAGTTGCAAGATGAAATTAATTTGATAGGTCTCTCGTATCAGAAAAAAAAAAAAACATATTTTAAGAAATATATTTATGCACTCAGTCTCCTTTGTTATCTCCACTAATTCTTTCAAACTTTTTGATCTGATTTCAAAACTGTCTATTTTTTTATGACCCATATTGTTTTTTGACAGAGGAGTTCTTCGTTTTTGCCCTTCCTCACTGTCAACATTTCTCATAGGTTAATTTCATTAATATTTCTTTTACGAGCTATTCGATCTTTTACGAGCTATTGGTTTAGTTAAATTTCTTTCAAGAGCATTTTTATACAAAATATTTTTAATTTCTTTCACTACCTTTTTTATTCAAAATATTTTTAATTGCTTTCGGGGGCATTTTTATACAAAATATTATAAATTTCTTTTGTGAGCTTTTTTTATACAAAATATTTTAAATTTCTTTCACGAGCCTTTTTGTACAAAATATTTATTTAAATTTCTTTCACGGGCCTTTTTGTACAAAATATTTATTTAAATTTCTTTCACTAACTAGTAATTAAATAATTAAGTAACGTAAAATTGTTCAAAAAAGATCGTCTAGTGAAAGCAAAAGACGATTTTATTTCAAAGTGAGAACGAAATTTTTCAAGAAAAGAAAATAGTTTGGAATTCTGTAGTTTTTTATTATTATTTATTTATTAAGATTACTATGATGCGTTTTGTTCTTTCTTACATTCAATTCCAAATTTTATGGGTAACCTCCATATCTGTCCAACAGATTACAGTATTTTTTTTTAATAATTTTAGCCCGGAATGAAGGGTTGGAAGTTTTTCTGACTGACTCCCGACATCTAAGCGCAATTTTATGTACTGTTATATTTACTAACGAATTTAGAAAAAAAATATGTGCAATACATTGAATAAGTTTTATTGAACTCATGTTTATGAAAACAGTTTAGTAATAATTAAGTATTTTTTGCAGTTTTAAAAGTGTAATATTTGCACTCACTTGAAAGTCGTCCTTTTACATTAAACGTGCTTGCAATGCATATATATATAGGTATATAGACAAGCAAGAAAAATTGTAAATTTTAATCACATTTTCTATTTGTAATACATTCAACCTTACTTTGTTCTCGATAGTAGGACGTACTAGTTGGATGGTAAAACAATAACTACTTTTAATAATAATTGTATTATTGAAGGATACCATTGAACGGCCTCCTTAACATTTCATTTTGACAAAATTCGAACCTGAAGCCAGTGGTACCAAAGGCCAGAGCACTAGCCAATTGGCCATCAGGCCGCACACTTATATCCGGTGTTTCAACTAATAAGCTCCCTTTAATTTAATATAAAATAAAATTAATTTAAAGGATTATAAAATCTAAACACCCCCCAGTGGCCGCGTTCCAAACGATAATCTCTTCTGAGCCACTTTGAGTAGGCGAGGCTGAATTCTTTTGTGCTTTTCGAAGAATAGGAAAGGTATTAACTCGGAATACCATGAAGCCATACGGGGGGAGGGGTAATAAAGGGTCAGGCAGATCGAACCGATCTGTTGGCAATTACAATAGCACCGCATTCCCTGCACAGACTGAGAGAGGAGAATATGGCTTTCCATCATTAGCGTACGCTAATCTGTAGGACGGACAGAAATAATAATTGTTTACCTCATCTCGGCATCCCCCACGAAAGTCGTATTCATTAGAGGCATCCCACCCTGCTTCCAGCCAATGAGATTTCTCGAATTCCGTAAAGGCTGCCTAATTAGCTGCCGTCCTTTGTTCGGTGCTATTTTTCCCCCGACTTAAGGGAACACAGCGGACGGCTAATCCCCTTAAGACACCGGACTCGCGCAATGAATCGCTTTGTTTTGAAGCCACCAAAATATCGCAACGGTGCTTTTGAGGCATATCTCATTTTAAGCCTTGCCTACAGAATGCAGATAATAAATTATTTATTAGCTGGAAATATTTTGGAGAAGGTGAGTCACAGCTCTCTGAGAGGGGTATTATTAGAAAGTGCACCATCCATGCATGAATTCATTTCAGTATACTAAATATAGGTTGAAAACCTCTGGGATAAATTCTTTAATAAATTCACAACAGAACTTCTTGGGGCCTGAATGGCCGAGTAAGTAGCGCCCGGACATACAGTGCAACATGTTTTGGGCTGGAGTACCGGCGGTGCCATGGATGTTTATAGTGGTTCGGAATCCACTTGAAACCTTAGTTCCCGGTCTAATAGGATCTAATACTACTACACCATCACTGTGCCTAGAGCTGAGTTGCCCTTCACAGCTTGGGAATGATGTGAGTGAGAAGAAGTTTGATTGGGCTCTGTGACGCTCTACGGTCCTATTAGACAGTGTTCTACAAATTAAAATGGATTCCGAACCACTACAAATATCCATGGCACCATCGGGACTCGAACCCGAAACTTGTGGTACCGAGTGTTAGAGCGCTAGCCACTCGGCCATCAAAGCCCCTGATCTAATAGGATCGTATAGCGTTGCCTTGAGATTGAGTCAGTCTTTCAGCCCTCGTGGTTCCTCGCTAAGTTGAAGCTGCATATGACCCTTGGCCATGGCCTAGTCACCTGCGACGGTGTCTCTTGAACCTGGTGTAGGCTTTCCTTACCAGGAAGATTAGTAACAACACAAAAAAAACTCCAGAGAAATGTTTGCAATAAACTGCTATTGAATAGAATAGTATTACTACTGCAACTTACTACAACTACACTACACTACACTACATCACAGTGCCTAGAGCTAGTTTGCTCTAGTGCCTAGTTTGCCCCTTTACAGTTTGGAAAGGATGTGGGTGAGAAGAAGTTTGATTGGGCTTTGTCACGCTCTACGTCATATAAGGCCTACGGTTATGCAGCTTCACTTTTCAGCACGAAAACACGAGAGCTGAACACACGAGACTGAACGTCAAGATAACGCTCTACGACCTTATTAGACGAAGACCTAGGGCTTAAAATGGATTTTCTACAAACATCCATGGCATCGCTCGGATTCGAACCCTATACCTGTGATACCGAGAGCCAGAGCACTAGACACTCGGTCGGTCAGACCCCCGACTTTTGCAAGTCGACTTTCAACAATTTAAATAAATTCGTGGAAAAATAACTTTTTATCGTGACGTTATCATTCGGTCTGGCCTAAATAAATTTTTATTGGCCATTTTTGTAGTGCTTTTTTAAACTAATTTAACCATGAAAATTACATTCAAGACATTTTTGCTCGTTATATTTACCTATAAAAATTATATCCATTGAGAATAACATTGATTCATCTATTTATCATTAATCTGCTTTCACCCATTTTTAATGGGTTTAATTTTGTTTAAAGCAACGAAAACAACGTTAGAAAGCAAAAGTAGTATCTTCGGCATACTGGCTTTTCCGAATCTATTAATAAAAGAAGTTAATCAAAGATTTTGGCAATTAAGTCGCTTTAAGTTTTCAACCGTTTCATTGTAGTAGCATCAAAAAGCATCCACTAGCAAGAAATTAGTTTAAGTTAAAGTGGGATGCTATTTTAAAATAACTGGTGAAACTTAAAAATATTTTGAAAAACTCTATTGTACCTTATTAGTTGTAAAATCTCAACTTTAAAAAGTGTCAATGCCAAATTCCGATGTGCCAAGGATCAAACTGAAAACAATTGGAGCAGCCAGCCTCAGATGAGTGCATCTGTTCATAGCCCAAAATACTGCAAATAAAATCCCTTCTATACTGTTCGATCAAAATGTTGCTACTTCTTCCACTATTACTAAGACAAAAGCTGGATGTGTCAATGCCAATTCTGTCTGAGGAGTTTTGTGTATCTATTGTAATAGATTTGGATTCGTGTTCTATTGATGTGTGACGCATAAACAAAACATGCAAATTTCAACGTTTCCGTACTACTTAGAATTGAACAGCAAAAGGAAGCAGCCCCTTTCATGCTAAATACGCCGAACATTTTGCTACCTCCCTCTCTACACACCTCATTTCAAATCAAATAGTAAAATATTGCTATTATTGTTTAAACAAAATAGTAAAATAGTATTATACATGTAGTGAAATAGTGATATTTTTCAAACCCAATAGTAAAACAGTGGCATTCTTCAAAACAAACAATAGAGAGTTTTTGCATACCGTACGTTAGTTACCGTAGGACGTCCGTTAGCTTTTTCTCCCTAGCGCGCATGCTCAGTTTCCTATAAGCATGCGCTAGGGAGAAAAAGCTAACGGACGTCCTACGGTAACTACCGTACGGTATGCAAAAACTCTCTATTATGTCAGTTTGTAAACCAAATAGTTAAAAATGCGTCTTGTTTATAACCCAGATAGTAAAATAGTGACATTTTTCAAAACAAATAATAACACACAGTACCCTTTTTAAAACAAAATAATAAACACAGTACACTTTTTAAAACCAAATAGTAAAACAGTACCCTTTTTAAAACCAAATAGTAAAACAGTACCCTTTTTAAAACCAAACAGCAAAACAATGTATCAGTTTGAAAAACAAATAGTATTATTTTTCAAACCAAATAGAAAGTGACATTTTTCAAAACAAATAGTAAAACAGTGTCCTTTTTAAAGCCAAACAACAAAACGATGCTCAGTTTGCAACCACATGCAATCAGTTTGCAACCATTGTAAAAAAAGGTATAATTTTTACAAACCAAATAGTAAAATAGTGACATTTTCAAACCCAATAGTAAAACAAATAGTAAAACAGTACTTTTTTCACACCAAATAGCAAAACAATGCGTCAGTTTGAAAAACAATTAGTAAAACAGCATTATTTTTAAAACCAAACAACAAAACAATGTGTCTGTTTGCAACCATATAGTAAGAAAAAATATCATCTTTACAAACCAAATAGTAAAATAATGATATATGTATTTCAACCAAATATCAAAATATCGCCATTTTCCAAACCAAATAATAAAATAACGTTAATTTTCAAACCAAACAATATTCACCCGTGTGGATCGGTGGATTGCGTTCCACCCTCAACTCATCCCGATGAAGGTAGGACAATGAAAAACAGTGCCAGTCGACGTAATGTATCGTAACAACGATCGATTCTCTCAATTTCTGAAGACAACGGGGCAGTCGTTGCCGAATGAACTTCTTACCACAGCATTAAACGCCCATAGATCAACGTTTTATTTTGAATTATTATTTTGACTATTAAAAAAAAAGTGTCGTAAGAATCCATTCCTACTACAAAGTGTATTGTAGGATAAGTGACTCTACTATTAGAGGCAAAGAAGAAACGGCATTTGAAGTCCACTCTACACATTTGTGTCATATGGGACAAGAATTGAAAACTTCCAGCTTGTGGGGTTTGTCATCTTGTGGGGCTTGTGGGGTTTGTCTATCTCTACGGTCATCTTGTGCACACGTTAGGCTAAACAGACCGGGACCTACAGTTTGAAGTGGATTCCGAACTACTACAAACACCCATGGCCCCTCCGGGACTCGAATCCGATTCCTGTGGTGTCAAACGCTAGCCCCTCGGCCATCAGCCCCCTACCAGGCAGCTGACGGTGCGAGACGTTTGATAGAGTCTGTCACAAGTCAAGTCTCAATTTACTTCATCCGTGGATTCCCGCATGAATCCTCCCGAAGCCAACTATTCAAAAGAATATTTCTTCCTACCGATACGAACAGCCCTTCAACTGCGAACAGCACAATGCGCGCTCCTTCAAATACTTTTCCCTTTTATGTCCTCCCATTGCAACTCTCACGTAAAATGGGTTTCCTTCAAAAGCTCCGGAATCACAGAAAGAATCGATCACGGAATCCTCACGCGGAAAAAGTGCCCTGCGTCACGGAATCGCCGGCGTTTCTTAAGAGACCCCTTTTTTTTCCCCTCATTGTTATGATATCTTGCTCCTGCATCTGTCACTACTTTTGTAACTGCAAATCTATCTTTCTTTCAAGATATAGATCTTCGAAACCGCAATGCATCCGACTATTCGAAACGAAACAGTTTTCTTTTTTTTTTATTTGGTTGCTAGAGATATTAAATGATTTTTGATACAGTGAGTTTCACTTTGTTCAACGTATTTGTCATTTGGTTCGTGTGATTTTAACCTTTCCTCTGTGTTATCTCTCGATACCCTCAGAGAATCTTCATGCTTATATTAGACGCATACCTACACGTATACAAATGAGAAAGATACGGTGTGTTAATTAATTTTACGCATAAACAGGGTATTTCATAAATGTTTGCAGTGATTCGGAATCCATTTTAAGACGTAGGTCCCGGACTCATATGACTGTTGAGTGTTGGGCGTAAGGCTGACAACCCTACTCCGTAAAAAGAAACCCTCTCCCGCCTATAAATCGCAGATGGCCTTGGCCTATCATGGGGCTGTTGTGCCAATGAAGAATAATAATAAACAGGGTTGTTCAACTGTCACAGAAAACTTTGAGGGGTGGTACAGCTTACTAAATAATCTATTTTGTTTGTATAGGATGTAGAGTCGGAAGTGACGTGTAAAACATTGTTTATGTACAACATCATTGCAGAGTGCTTCTTGGATTCAATGTTTACAATGAATGCTCAAAATGCCGACCACGTACAGGCATGCATGCTCGGAAGAGTCGAAGGAGTCATTGGCGAACAGATGCCCCTCATTCTGCAGCCGCAAGCGAGAGTCGAGCAGCGAGCTCCTCGAGGAAGTCGACAGGAGACTCTTAAATAAAAGTACATTAGGGTTGCTAGACAGGGGACTCGCAACTTGTTCATGTGACAGGTATCAGTTGGGGCATGGTGCCTGGTTGTTGTGAGACATTCGTTTTGAAAGTGGGTTCGTTTTTCAACGCGTCCTTTCCGACCCTACATTTCTACATAATAATGTATGTTTTACTAAGCTGTACCACGCCTCAAATTTAGTCCCACGACCGTTGAATCCCCCTGTGTAAGAGGGAAATGTATGGATAAACAAGAATATGAACGCAAACGCACATCCACTTTATTCCCATAAGGATCTCATTAATCCCAACTGAAATGGGGTCTGAAATGGTCTTAACCCATCAGGCATTCCTGCGCAATAATGGGCGAAAGCACAACGCCGCGGCCCTGCTTAAAAGGTCTCGTAAATACACAAACGCATTATCGTCTCGTTAGTACATTGGGTGTTATTGTCGAAGAATTGCTTAAATGATGTGTAATCCTCATTACGTTTGTTCATTAGCGAGGAAAATCTCGCAAATCCTTTAATGTGCCCCGTTCCTGATGGATCAGTCCTGTAGTGGAGGGACATCCCTCATGTCGTGCTGGGCTCAGCTTAGACAGCAGTTGATTAAAAAGAAGATGGGGGAGGGGATTTCGCAGCAGAGTCGAGCTATGAGATCTTCCACTGCGTCTTGTCAATGAAAACACATCTGGTTTGCCATCCGGAGAACTCGAAACACATCACGTGACGAGTTTCAATTGACGCATTATGCTTAGCTGTTGTGAGGAAATTGCCTTAACACCTTCCGACCTGACATTCCTGTACAAAAAAAATGTATGTTTTAATAAACAGGATCACCCCTCAAAGTGTGTACCAGACTGTTGAATGACCCTATATAAATATAGGTTAGGTTCATGAAAATCAAAGTGCAGTTATCTATGGATTACTGTTGTTGAGTTCCACCCTTACAAGAGTTGAAATCTTTGATACAATTTGTATTGTTGGCATTGTGAGATGCATCCAATCGCAAAGAATCCGCTGGATCGGACATGTTCATCGAAGAGATGACGGAAACATCGTTAAAGGGATTATGTTATGTAAATTGTTCAACAATAGAAAGGCCAAGGGATAGTGTCGAAGAGGATCTTAGACAAGTGAAAATTATTAACTGGAAGAGATTGGCATCGGAGAGACTCAGATGGAGAGCTGTTGTGTTGGAGACTCAAGCCTAAACAAGGCTGTAATGCCAGTAAAGAAGAAGAATTATAAAAAATAAATACATTTTAGCAAATAAAATAGTATGTTAAGTACAATGTATGATGATAATAATGAAAAATTTCTAATTATAAAATTTTCTCATCTTGTTGGATGATGGTCTTTATCAGTTAATATTTACACAGTACTGAAAATATGCACACCTTGATGTTCAGAAATTAAGGTCAAAAAATGGATAAACAAACATGATCTTTCATAAATCAAGAACTGATAGTGAAAGTCAATAAACTTTGGTTAGATGGCGAATTAAAATAGCTCTATCAACAAAACATTCTTCCTAAAGGGCCAGAACATATTTATTGTGTGTGTTTGGACGCCGTTGAATAGCCTCATAAATCGAGAGCGTTAAAATTGCAGTTTATTCTGGTATCAGAAGTCGAGGCGCCCCAATTAAGATAAGAAGGAAACCTTTTAAAATGAAATGAATTGTTCTGTGTAACTCTCAACAACGATGACGATGGAGACCGATTATAATACTGTTTACGAGTATTGCAGATATTTCACTTTTACGTATACACATTTCGAAGAAAGCCGTGTTTGATAGGGAGCGAGTGGTGTCAGATGGATGATATATTTTCTTAACGGCTGTAACAAAATAACGCCCTATTTTATGTGTTTTGTCTAAAAGTTCATTTTAGGTAATAATTATTGAATTTTTTTAAAAATTCTTTTAATGTTTTTAGGTAACGATTTTTTTTTTTTTTTTTAATAATTTTTTCAAATAATTAATTTTTTATTTTATAAATGATTTGTTTTTCTGGAAAAGATTTTTTTTTTTTTGTATTTTTTATCAGGGAAAGATTTTATGTATAGTTTTTTTATATGACTGAACGTAGCAAATGCTGGTTGGAAACTATTTTTCTGTGTCGTTTTTCATGACTTAGATGTGTTTTAAATGAATTGCATTGTCTATTACTCAGAAATAAAAAAAAAATTTTATGTGTGATATATTTGATGCATTGCTATTCATTCTATATCCTAGTAGTTTTCACGCAAAGAAGATACGTGCATTAAGAAATCAATGAAACGTCCGTTTTAAATGCTTATTTTGATGAATGCGGTCCCTTATGAACTTGTCACCCTCAGGGCTGGGCAAAAGGATGCACGTACACGTACAACAAAAAGTCGTACACCGGACTGTCATTTTAAATAGCTAGTATAGGTAGAAGTTGGTTTAAAAATCCAATACCTGATTCTTTTAAAAATAGTGAATTTTTCATAATTCTCAGCATGAATGTTAAAATTGAATTGTATCCTTTAATAACACAACCCGTAACAGTGACTGTTTTGATAGCAAAGTCAGTCTGAGTCGAGAGACTTTTCTCAGCACTGAAGCTTATCTTGTCTTGGACCCACCATGAAATAAGATCTAATACGAGCTATTCCATTATTAACATCTGTTTGAAACGTACCCTTTAATTTCGCTTGTCTTTTCCTATTCCCTGGTGCCCAAATGGCTAGTGCGCTGGCCTCTGCTATCACGGGCTTCCGGTTCGACATGGATGCTTGTTAGACGCTCACACTAAACCGCAGATCCCGGTCTAATGAGCCTGATTTGGGGGCTTGTTAATTTAGCACTGTATACTTTAGTGGATTTATATTTTTCGTAAATAAATATAGAGTACATGGATATCTTTTAAAGGAGTCCAAATATTATAACCTTCATGTTGTAAAAATAATTGGCAATAAAAAGTTTTTACAGATATCTGTGACCAATGGGCCTGAGGGCCAAGTGATTTGCGCTCTGGTCAGCGGTACCATGGCTGTTTGTAGTGGTTCGGAATCCACTTTAAACTGTAGGCCGCTTTAAAATGTAATCCACTTTAAACTTAAGTGCTGAGCGTAGAGCTGACAGCCTTAAAAAAACATCTCTCTTCTAGATATCTGCTAGCAGGCAGACGGCCTTGGCCCAACATGAGGCTGTTGCGCCACTCATGATAATCCATGGCCAACAAAAGTCATGAATTTATTTCTCAAATTCTCTAAATTGATTATCTACGATAATAGTTCATAAAACTATGACAAAGAGTTGGGATAAAAATATTCTCCTTAAGATTTAGAAAATTTTTGGCTGCTTGTTTATCCGAATCCTTAATACTTTTCTTCAAAAAAATCAATACCCATTATTTACCAACCCTGGAGGAGTTCTTGCAGTTTAAATCCCATTTGATACTTCATTAAAAGTTAAAGAGTTCCCCATCAGATTGTTCGATGGATCCCGAAAAGCGATTTATTGCTTTTCCGCTTCCCCATTCAGATCCCATTATTCCAAAGTGAACCCTGCGTGGGTTTCCGATCCCTTCTGTGCTCTTTTTTGTAATGAGCTTTTCAAACGAGCCGTGCTTCTTTTAAAACACGCCAGTGTATCATTGGGAAGGGGGTTGAAGCGTTTTCTAATCCTTTTCTTGATCTTTGACTTTTTTTTTTTCCTTCAGAACATGAAAAGGGTTTTTAATGTGGACTACGTGCTTCTATTTAACCCAGAACTTTAAACTTTTTTTACTCACTAATCCAAAACCCACTCATTTAAAATATTATGCAGCATCGAAAAACGAAAGCATTATTAAATAAGAAAAGAAAAGAAACTGAAATAATATCACTTTTGGAGGTTTGGTTTAATTTTTCGTTCTATGGTCACTTTGTGCACACTTTAGGTTAATAAGACCGGGACCTACAGTTTAAAGAGGATTCCGAACCACTACTACTACACCACATCACATCTTTGTACCTACAGCTGAATTGCCCCTTTACTATTCAGGAATGATGTGGGCTATGTGACGATCTTACGATCATAGGAGACCGGGACCTATGGATTAAAGTGCATTCCGAACCACTACAAACATCCATGGCACTGCCAGGATTCGAAGCCGAAACCTGTGGTATCGAGCGCCAGAGCGCTAGCAGGCCCAATTCCGAAGGAGAGCGCACTCAGGTCTGCTGTGACGTCTTGTTCTTGATATTTGCACAAGAGTCCCCTCCGCCACTGAATTGGGAGCCACAACAACCCTTTACTTACATTTATTTTCTGCTTAATAATTAAGTTCTTGCTCAATTTTGCCGCACTCTAGATTATAATGCTGCCTAAGAGAACATTCTCTGTTGATTTGTTTGGAGATGAGTGCGATCCTCGAAAGCATCTTGGGCAAGATTATGCAAATTGTAAATGCGTAAATCACGTGAACTAAGTTTATGGGAATAACCGGAAAAGTGTGGTTTGGTTTGTCGCTCTACATTCATTTTGTGCACACTTTGGGTTCATTAGACAGGGACCTACAGTTTAACGTGGATTCCAAACCACTCACAAACATCCATGTCGCTGCCAGAATGTGAACCTGAAACAATGTGGTACCAAAGTCCAGCGGGCTAGCCAATCGGCCATCAGGCCACATATCACTTTCGCAGCAATAGGCTGGCATGAACTAGAAGGTGCTGCAAACATGGCTGCTTCTATTCTGCACTTCGTTGATTACAATGCTGTCACCCGTGGCCATTCGCCTCTAAGAATGGCAGGTTCAGTGCAACCAAGGAAGTCTTGTTTCATTGCAACTGCAATGTGGAACGAACATTCCCAACCCACTGAAGACTCGGATACTTCTCGAGGCAAACGAGGATTTTCCTGTCATACTGATATGAGTCCCTGGGCCCAGACAAGGAATCGGGTTTCGAAACAGGGTTCCTTATTCATTTGAAAATTCGAACTCGAACCCTCCCCCCTCCCCAAGCCATTCCGGCCCGACTCTAAAATCCAAGGGCATGTATGCGAACTGCCTGGCATTACCTTGGCTCTTTTCCTCACTATATTGTCATACACAATCCAATTTTCATCCCCAGTAACCAGGCGATCCAAGAATCCAAGCCATTATATATATATATATATATATTGCTACATACACGTGGAATCCAACAAAGCCATTTACCCAGCTAACGGTTAGCTTATCCTCGATCAGCCTCTTTGCATTGCGAAAATATACTAAATTGAGCAACATACTACATATTGTACTATTGCGAAAATAGAAGTATATACTATTATATACTTATCTCCAAATAGAAGTATATACTACTATACTTATCCCCGATTTCCCTCGCGGCCTGGTGGCCAAGTGGCTAGCGCTCTAGCCGTTGGTGCCACCTGGCAGTAGCATGGATGTTCGTGAGTGGTTCGGAATCCCCTTTAAACTCTAGGTGCCGGTCTAATTGGCCCGCAGGGTGCAAAAAGTGATCGCAGAACGACAAACCAAACCAAATCCTCGTTGCATTTCGAAAACGGCATTGCATTGTTAAAATATACTAAAGGCTCGTTCCCACCGAGGCGAGAGACGTGAAGATGCAAGAGGCAAGCGACCAAATTTTTTCGACCCCTTCACAGCGAAACGTCAGAAATAGCATTACGCCTAGTGAAAAAACCGCTTCGAGTTGAAAGTTGGGCAACTCCAAGCGAAGGACTGCAAACCGGTTTCAGGCGACCGCGGTGAGGTCAAATTTTGGTCGCTTGCATCTTGTCGCCTTGGTGAGCACGAGCCTTAAATTGTACAATATACTATTGAATAAGAAAAATATATTATTTCGATAATTGCATTGCGAAAATATACTAAACCGTGAAGAAGGTGTAGAAAATGAATTTAATAGTTTGAAAAATTTTTAGAATAGCCACCACAAGAAGATGCAATGTTTAGAATATTCTGATGAATACAATAATTCGAATATGAATTTCAATTATTCGTCCACTTTAATTGAATGATTGCCGAGGGCTTTAACTTAATGATTGCGTACTGATTACGGAGTTCCAATGTGGTAGTAAGTACCACTAAACCTCTACATCTTAAATTACTATTTTTAAAAATAATAAATTTGCATAAAATGTAATTACTTAAATTAGAAAAAATTAAATGACAGAAAAAAAATTAGAAAAACATCGGAGCTAGGAGATTGCTGACTTTTTTCCCCATTTTCATGTATTATATAAGAGTAGAGTACATCACATTTCTGAAGGTTTCGATGTAAAGGGGGTTATATAATTAATATCATATAATTTTCTAAGAATTAAGACAGAAATCCAAAAATAATTCAAAAAGAATTAAGCGAAAGAATTCTTTGAGGAATATTGAGAAGGAATTCTAATAGTCGTGAGTACACATCGACAGATAGCTGTAGCATGGCGCTGAGAACATAACGAGGACTGACGCGTAAGTCAACTGAGTTACGCTGAGAAAAGGTAAAAAGAATGTCTTGTGACAGGGTAGGTCAGTTGACATTATTTGATCGAGAGGTGTAAATTGTGTGTCGAGATCTAACGAGAGATTAATTGACGCGTAGGTCAATTGAGTGATGTTGAGCAGAAGAATGCAATTTGACATGAATGAGCATCGAGACTTGACTCAATCATGTCAGTAATTATTGCAAATAAATGTATCTATGTAATTTGTAAAAACCTGGAAGCAGTCATTTGTTGAATAAATGGATCATTTGTAATGAATGAAAAAATGAATAATTTGGAACGAATGAATCATTTGGAATGAATGGATCATTTGGAAATTAAGAATAAATGAATCATTTGGAATGAATGAATGAATCATTTGGAAATTGAGAATAAATGAATCATTTGGAATGAATGAATGAATCATTTGAAAATAATGAATACATGAATCATTTGAAAATAATGAATGGATCATTTAGAAATAATGAATAATTTAACGAATGAATAAATTTATGGAATAGAACGAATGCAGGAATGAATTGAATCTCTAACGAATTTGTGGAAAAATTAACATGGGATAAATGTACGAATAAATTATTGTAATGAATAAAGTGCATGACAAATAAGAAAGTAGGCTTTACTGTAGATTATTTTTTTTTTGTCCTGGCAACATACCGAATCTATTCCGAAATTTGAAATGAAAGCACCTTCAGTTTATGCAGACATCGGAAGATATCCTTCTCAACACTGGAAAGGCTTCTTCAATCTATCTGTTATCTTGTTTGCGCTTATCTCGAGAATTTTCTCTTCTTTTTTTTCTTTTTTTTCCTCTTTGATTTATGGATAACTTTTTAACTCGTGCACTGGAAATAGTATTTGATTAGAGCAAGTAAGATTTTAAAAAAATGCATCCACTACCGTTACTAAACTTTTTCGCCTACGAGTAGTATATACTGCTAAGTGCATTTTCAAAATCCTCATTGCAGTTGCTAACAGAGTGCATTAAAATGCTGAAGACTTTTTCTCACATTGAAAAGTATGATTTTTTTTACAGAAGTTTTGGAAGTCCACGAAGAAAACGTAAGATTAACAAAGGCAACTAACAACAAACTCTGCAAAGGTTTAGTTTTTGCAGAGTGCCTGAAGAAGAAAATCTCCGCACCTCTGTTTACATTCCAAAAGGATATTGCAATTAAAGAAATTAAAAACAAATAATCAAGATTGAGTAACTTGCTCAGTTAAAAATTAAAAGATAAACTTTTAAAATGATTAACAAAATTCAAGGTTAGTAAAAAATATATAAAATTAAATTTAAAAATTAAAAGATTGAAAATGTAAATAGAAATTAATTAAAATAGAGAAACAAAATTTAAAGTTGTGGATGTTATTTAAAATATTTTCTTTCCTATATATTATTTTCCTTTCCTTTTGATTTCGTTACAAATAAATTTCAGTAAAAAAAAATCTTTGAATTGATGAACGCCTTTACAGCGCAATTTCTGTTAATGGAATTTAAAAAATTTTACATGAAGTGAGTAATTCTAATATCCTAAAACATGTCTGTGTTATCGCGTGAACATTTAATGGTTCGCCGTCCTTGGTCTGAAAGAAATGCGAAACACCGACGAATCTTTTGAATCTAAAATCATCCAAGTTGATAAAAAGTAGAGTAAAATGCAATTAAAAGCAATAATTAATAAATTTCACACATTTTAATTAAATGTATGATAAAGACATGTGACAATGGAGTGAATAAGGGGGTAACTAAAAAACAAATACTAGAATGCTATTGAGAGCTTATCTAAAAAAATGTGATTTAAAAAAAAAAACTCAAATGTACACAATCTGATTTTTGTTTGATAATTTCGATATTAATCAGAATTTTAAACAGAACTGATTAGAATCGCTAATAAGCAATCAGTGTCATAATGGATTGAATCTTTTTAAAAGCAACACAAATAACTACTTTAAATATTACTAGCCCGGCATACGTTAGCCTGCCAAAAAAAAATGTATTGTAGAAAATCACATATCGCGAATCTATTTTCCATGTTCCAATACAGGTGCATCCTCATTTTCACGGATATTGTTTGAACGGTCTATAAGATGAAAGGCTGCAGCACCCTCTGGTGACGACTTACAACAAAGGAGATAGCCTAAAAACATTCTCTATGTTTTGTGAAACACACATAAAAAATGTCATCAAAATCGGTCCATCCGTTTAGGAGGCTTTCAGTGGCAAACACATGTATAGAAGAATTATACATATAAAGATATGCAGCTATGCATTTTAATTTCGTCATAAAAATAAGTGGTACATAAATTTCCCCTTGCATCGAGAGAAACAAGGGGTAATCAGATGTTGCCAGGTCATGATGGATGTCATAAAACATTCATAACCAAGAGTCTCTCCTTTAATTCTTAAAGGCCCCGTGAGGCCTGGCCTTGTCATAATTGGAGAACAACGCATTTTCGGTTATACAGTTCTGAACGAAGTTCACGCACTTCTGTGTCTATTCAGGTTAGCTGATCATACTATAGTTCTGCTGTGACAGATTGATCTGGTTGCAACAGTCCCCACTGGATATTACTTCGGGCAATCCCATCAAATGCAGAGCATCGGAGTTTTTTTTTTTTTTTTTTTTTTTTTTGCAAAATTGGCTTTAGGAAGGATATGCATGCGAACTGCCTGCCATTTCCTTGGCTCTTTTCCTCACTTTATTGTCACACACAATCCAATTTTCGTTACCAGGCGATCCAAGAATGGCTCCTATTGATGTAAATCAAGCAAAAAAGAAGCAATAGAAATTCGATATGTCATATATATGACACATTGGATTGTATGTGACAATAAAGTGAGGAAAAGAGCCAAGGCAATGGCAGGCAGTTCGCATGCATATCCTTCCTAAGGCCAATTTTTCACACACACAAAAAAAAAAAAAAAACGCCCGCACACACACACATATATATATATATATATATATGTATGTGTGTGTGTGTGTGTGCGTGCGTGCGTGCGTTTTTGCTAAAGGCAACAAGGCCATTTACGCGGCTAACGGTTCGTTACCTACTAATGTCTTCGGAACGTTGTCAACATGCTCATTTGGTCTTCTTTGGTTCATCTTAATTAGTTTGGTTTGTCGCTCTACAATCATCTTATGCAAACTCTGGGGTTATTCCACCGGGACCATCAGGTTAACGTGGATTCCGAACCCCTCACGAACATCCGTGGCACCGCCAGGATGAGAACCTGAAGCCTGTGCTACCAACAGCCAGAGCGCTAACTAATTTGCCATCAGGCCGCATACCAGGTTAAGAAAGCAGGCAGATTCAGTGGTGGATTTAAAGTTTAGTGTTTTAGAATTTATGAAACTGGAAGTGACTTATGAAAGACGACAACCTGGCCAAATCTAAAAGTTCCCCCCTACCTATGTTTTGCCTGTAGTTCGAACCAGTTATGCATTGGCTGGTAAGAGTTCCGTGCTCCAATAAAGCCAGTGATATTGAGTTGCACCATCGAAACAATGCTTCATTGGCAACAATTCTGTTGCGTAAAGTTGAAGGAAAAAGAACTGAAATCATTAAACTCTTTTTCAGTGGCCTGGATCTAATATAACTCGAAAGTGAAGTTTACAAACCCGACTCGGTATTTTTTTTAAATTGAAAATTTTTGAATCATTTTTTAAGATAATTTTGAAGCTGAATGTCCGAGTGTCTATCTCTCGGTGCCATAGGTTTCGGGTTCGAGTGGCGGTGGTGCCTCGGATGTTTGGAGTGGTTCAGAATCCACTTTAAATGGTTGGTCTCGGTCTCCTATGACCAGTCAGACTTCTCATCCCCGTCCTTCCCAAACTGTATAGGGGCAAATCAGCTCTAGGCACAGTAGTGTGGTAGTATAACTTTGAGGCAGATTCTCATAATGCAATTCGAGCCTTCATCGGGAAAGCGTCACTTGTTTTAACGAGAGAATAAGCAGCTTATTTTAATATCCAACAACGATCATCGTCATCAATGATTTTCACTAACAATGACCATTGCAAATGCAAATGATCATTGTTTGAGCTAGAATTTGACAGTTTCAGAGGCTTATGCATTGCTATATGAATCGCGCAAGGCAATTCATGCTGTTAAAAGAAGACTCACTTCAGATGCTTAAAAGCATTTTCACCATTTCTATTTTACTTCGGATTTTAGATAAATGACTGATCTCTGAAATTTAGCTTATGTCCTCCAAAATCTTCTGTCCATAAGATCTTCAAATGACAAGACTGTCAAGCAGATATTATACATATTTTTTAAAAATAGAAGTTATAAAAATAGAAAACAATGCATCACTTCATAATTTAAACGAAATGCTGCTAGTGGAACAAAAAAAAGGGGGAGGGATTGAAGCGAATGTTTAAGTGACACTTCATTGGATATTCTAAAATGTTTTATGAAAATGCACTTCATTTTATTGGTTCAAATAAAGCCCTTTATTCAGTTAGATATTGGATTCACTTTAACTTGAGTAATCCATCCCCGCCATCTTTTATTATCCGAACATTTTAAAGTTTTCTAAAATACTGATTAACGCTGATTTTTTTTTTTGAGATTTGAAATTGCATTCATTTAATCTACATGAATGATATTTTCTCGTTACCTATAAGAACATGGAAAAAGTCCTACCAAAAAAATATATATTCATCTATTATTTGCAATAGAAAATATTTTTAATTAAGTAGTTATAAAATATTCATATATGTGACTTTAATTATAAAATCGATTAAGAATCATTTTCAAAATTATAAATGCTTCACACTATTCGTTGTCCTATAATACACATTGATTACAATTTCTTAACTATTCTGGAGTCATCAGCATTTTTCTCACTGGTAATTGCTGGGTCAGTTAAAAAAAAAAAGAACTTTTGAAGCTTAACAATTTTTAAAAAAACTTAATTATGTATCGAATTTCTGGAATTTGCTTTGAAAGTATTTTATTTACTTAAAAATAGCTACGTGTGCTTTCTCATCATCTTACCTAATTAACTTTAAAATATCCAAACAGTATTTCATATGAAACTAAAAACATTTACTGTAGGAGAAGATATCCTATTTCAAAAAATAGGGACTATTCTGAAGTGTTTCTCAGCTCTTGCAAATTTCACGAGCATTAAAAACACAATGCAATATGCAAAATAGGCATTATTTACAATTCTAATTATTCATTGCGATCCCAAAATGTGTTTAAAAAGCGCATTTTTCTCCGTTCCTTAATTCAATTTTATATTAAAATGGCGGGTTTTCTGCGGGAGATGCGGCCATCTTTAAAATAACGCTTATTTTCAGAGCTTTCCTGCATCATTTCCTCCGCCCCAAAATCGGAATTTAATTATCTTGATTTTTCAAAAGAGTTTCTCTTCATTCACATGCAAATTAATTACCTTTTTTTCTCCGCTCTTTTATTTCGCATTCCTTTGAAGGAAATTTTAAATATTTTATTATTAATTTTATGACACGCATTCCAGCCAAGCATAAAAAATGCTTTGTATTATATTTTTTTTTTTTTTTTACCCTCCGAAATTTTCAATTAAAGTCAAATATATAAATATTTAATAACCACTTAATTAAAAAATATTTTCTATCGGAAATAATAAATGGATAATGTTTTACAGGCCATTTTCCATGCTATTATAGGTAACGAAAAAAAGAACATTCATGCTAATTAAATGAATGCAAATCATAAACCAAATTTTTAAAAATGCAGCGTAAACCAATATTTTAGAGAAATTTAAAATGTTCTCGGAAAAAAAAAGATCGCGGAGATGGATTACTAAACTTGAATTCAATATCTAACTGAGTAAAGCGCTTTATTCGAACCAATAAAATGAAGTACATTTTTGTAAAGCATTTTAAAGTATCCAATGAAGTGTCACTTAAATATTTTGTAAACTCCTCATTTCCTCCCCCACCCCTTCCGTTTTTGTTCCACTAGCAATATTTCGTTTAAGTTATGAAATTATGCGCTAAAAATAAAACTAATTGCACACATATTTTTGTCTTGGAAAAATAGATCAGTTATATTTCTTCTCAGATCATCATCAATAGCACGACAGCCCAGAGTGGGACAAGGCTTTCTTTTGAAGAGATTTCCATACTTTACTCTGGGTGACAAAGATCCTCCAACCCACTAATTCCTAACTTTTTCAACTGAGTCTACGCATCGCAACCAGGGTCGTCCTCTTCCTCTTTATCCCTGTGGCATTAACCAAACGAGCCTTTTTACAGTGTTTGAAATCATTCTAAAGACATGAAGCAGCCCAGTTTAATCTATGGATCTTAATGAATTTTAAAATATCTGGGTCTTTATAGCATTTATAAATCTCTGCGTTGTACCGTCTTCGCCAGCAATCACTTTCCATAACACCTCCAAGAATAGCCCTGAAAATCTTCCGCTCAAATTGGCCCAAATGGGCCTCATCCGATCTTGCCAAAGTCCAGTTTCAGAGCCATAGACCAAAACAGATCTAATAAGTATAATATAACAATATCTAACAAGGGTTAATATAACAAGAATTTAGTTTTTCTGTTTATGGACTGGGATTTAAACAGATTTCTTAACCCAAAAAAGGCCCTATTGGCAGACACAATTCTGTTTTTTATTTCAAGTAAGGTATTATTTTGACAATTAATTTCTGCTCATAAGCATTTAAAACTAAGTACAGATTCAAAACTGTAAGTACCTAAGGGTATCCTGAGAGTATATTGGGTGTATCCTGACAAATATTTCTTGAGGAAAGCATACTTCGTTTTCTCCTAGATTTCTTCTTACAAGTAGGGAAAAATGACTTTGATCTGTTACTTACAATTATTCGGTCGTTTTGAATCTTTTGTCATTTTCTCTTGCCCTTGAGTAAAAAAAAAAACCTCTTAGGAGATCAAAAAACAGTGTAAAACACACATAAGAAAAAAATAAAACAAGAAATAAAAGTCAATGTCTCCTGCAAAGTTCTATCGTTCCAATGTCTTTTTACCTCGTAGTCCCAACGCAATGCCGGGCATCCCGCTATAGGGGGCCTATTCTCACAGAGTGAGCACTTTGGGTTGTTAAAAATGCCAAAGGGATACAGATGGCTCGTCAAACAGTCACGACCTACCGCAAGTCTAAACCCCGCGACAGCTTTTTCAAAAGGTTTGTCCGAAATACCCTGTCCCAAAATGTTCCTTAAACTCCTCGAAGAGATGTGAGAAAATTTTATTTGTCTTTTGATATAAAGTTTCATGGAATGAAAAAAGTTGCAAATATCTAGCTGTTGGACTATCCACTTGCCCTTCTGCCAGCAAATCTGCCAGATCATCACTTAAAATGACACTGGATCCACTGGAGGACGATGTGTCGCACCTCTGTCATCGATCTTTCAAGAAGATCTCGACATTCTTAGATATTCTTAGAGGAGGCCCGATAGCTTGTATGTCAGGCCTGGACTGGAGCAACAGAAAGCATTTTATATTTTGAATCTCTATAATCGCTTTATTTCATAATTGTAGTCGGGGATGAGTAGGATATCTTTTGCAGTGAAGTCTGGGAAAAACATTCAAGAATATATTTTTCACTCATTGACAAACTAAGCATAAAAAAAGCAGTCATATTATTAACTTCCTCATGATAAGCAATGCCATCTGAATTTCCCATTTTGATTATCAGCAATGGATCTCATCTCTCTGTTCTGGCATTTTCATAGAGATGATTTCAAAATAATGATCAATGATTGTATTCAAAATAAATGAAAATAGAGATTTCAGTATTCAGGAATCACTTATTTTTATGAGTTATTTAAATGGGTCCTATATCTACTTATATCTGCCGCCAACTCTGTTGTGAAGGTTTTGAATATATACCGTTTTACTTCAGTATACATCCGCCTTCGAATAAGTTCGATTGGATATATGCCCGGTTTGGACATGAACAGCTCTGTTCAATAGACTACCCGCGTGCTTCAAACACTTTGCCCAATGGATGGATATCCCAAAACGAGCAGGCGGTAGTACTCTTTACAAACAAAGACAAAACAGAGTAGACCATGTCCCATTTCTGAAACATCCTGGGAAAAAAGGAGAAACAAAATACTTTGGGACTATGAAGTAGTGATATAATAAGTGCATCGGTGAGGCATGAGCGTGCATGGGACTAACATAATCCTTCCATGATCCTCTACGTCGCTGTCCACCTCCAGGAGGGACGTGATGGAGGGTCACTCTGTCATGCATTTGCACGCGACTGGTCATTTTGTTTACTTGCATTTGTAGATTGGTTTGGTGTGTCGCTCTACGGTAATTTTTTGCGCACTTTGGGCTCATTACATAGGGATCTGCAGTTGAACGTGGATTCCTAATCACTAACAGACATCCATACCACCGCCAGGATGCGAACCCGATACCTGAGGTACCAATGGCCAGAGTGCTAGCCAACTGGCCATCAGGCCGCGAGTATCGAATAAGAAAAAATCCAGAAAACCCCCTCTAGGTAGTCCGACTCATGAGGCAAGACGATGATCATCCTACACGCCATTGAGTCTACTCGATTTTCGAAACAGTGCCGACGGCAAAGTCAATAACGGATGGAACCTCAGCCCTAAGGCTCACCAGCGCCGCACGTTGTCACTGAGCCCTGAGGTGGGTCTAAATATTTGTAATTAATTATGGTTAATAATCAATAAAAATTTTTAATGGCCTTTATATACAGTAATGTTATCAATGCTATAATTTTGTGCTTGGAAAATTCTGTCGCTTCTATTTCACTAAAATAATAGCAAGAGAATACGTTATTAACGTCCGAGGGATTTTTAATAATTGAGAAGATTGAGGTGGAAAAAAAGAAATTTTTTCCTTGCTAAGAAAAGAGAGAATTACAAAGTTGGGAATTTTTAAGTATCCCTGTTTAAGTAATGGCACTATAAATAAATAATGAAAAAGTATGCGTTTTCTTGTGGCTGGAAAAAATGGACGTAAAAACTTCTGAACTATCGCATGGTTTAAAATAAGAAATGTGACTTACTATAAATTATTCTAAATGTATGAATCGGAGGATTCGAACACGTAAAAAAGTTAAAAGCGTTATTAAGCACTAACTTTGCGATAAAGAATTCAAATATAAAAAAAGCATAGAACCTATTTTCTGTTTCATATTAAAAATTTATTGAATTATGTTTACCAAAAAAATATATATATATAAACATTTCGCCTTTTTTCAAAAGATATAGAATGGCTCGAAAAATTATTTAATTACTTTCAGCATTGGGGGAAAAAAACTTTTAGTGTTCTTTAAACGCAAAATAGAATTTTTTTTTTTTTTTTTTTTTTTTTTAATTAAGTTTTTTATTTTAAAAAATTCTTTCAGCACTTTTTAAGCACTCAATAGAATTCTTTTTATCTAACCTAAGAGCTTTATTTATATGAGGTGCTGATTTGTGAATGCATTAAAAATAATAACTCTCTATACTTTTTAATTATTTTAAGAATTTAATTGAATTTAATACAATTAATAAGTTAAGAATTTAATACATTTTTATTAGGGTTACTTTGCAGTCAAAGATAAGAAAAACTTGCGATGCGACATTTTATCATGGTCAAGTAAACTCACCAGTGGAGCTTTCTGCAATAGCGGAAGAGAAATTTGGCAACTGTTTATTATTTTACGCGGATTAATGTTAAATTATTTTGATATTCTTCCTTTTTTCAGGCTATAATTGTAAACAAAGATCATTTTGGATATAAGACTGCGCATGCTCGCATTAACCTTTATAGATGTGCACTTTATAAACATGTTTGACAGTCTCAAGCCTTGGCATCTAACGAGTTCTCTCCATCTTTTTCATAGCAGCCTGGTGGCTAATTGGTTAGCGTTCTGACCTTTCGCACCACAGGCTCCAGGTTCAAATCCTGGTGGTGGCACGGATGTTTTTGAGTGGGTGGAATCTCACTCCTTTTGTGGGTCCCGGTCTAATTGGCCCAAAATGTGCAAAAAAAAAAAAAAATGACCGTAGAGCGACAAACCAAAACATCCTTTTCATATGGATGAGCATGCGTTGATGAACTTGTTCAAGGATATTGATGTGTATAACCTGAAAAGCCTGTGGTGTCGAAGGCCAGAGCGCTAGCCCGTTGACCATCAGGCCGCTCATTTATAGAGGAAAAGCGAGCTCATACTGTGGAATAGATTGCACTCATTTAGAATGGCGCTCGGCACCACAGGTATCGGGTTCAAATTCCGGCGTTGCCATGGGTGTTTGGAGTGGTTCGGAATCCACTTTAAGCAGTAGTTCTCTGTCTCATAGGATCGCAGAGCATTTCTGGGGTAGTGTTACTCCGCGTCTGTGGCTTATCTTCAAGTTACACGCCCCCTGGGTAATGCAAAGTGAGTAACGTCTGCGCAGCCCTTGTGGCATAAAAATATCACGGTCTATTTGTCAGCTGCATTAGGAAAAAAACCTAATCTTTCCGAATAGAGGGTTAAGTTCTGTTTTATTAGTGTGGAGCCTGATTAGCTCTCGGTACCACAGGTTCGAGTCCCGGCGGTGCCAGTCTAGTCGATGCATGGGAAGTGTGACTCTCGTCCGTAGCCTATCTTCAAGCTACACGTGCCCCCTGTGTAGTGCTAAAGGAGTGACAGAGTTCGTCGGTGCAGCCCACTTTTTGCTTCTCACAGGGACATGGTCAATACGACCCAATCCTCGACGCAATTAAAAAAATATTTTATTAGTATTCTGTGGTAAGAACGTACACCGAGGCACCACTGCGCTAAAATGCAATACATAATCGACGCATTATTTTGAAATGAAAACATTTCTGTGGAGTAAGGATATGGATGTGGATATGGAGTCATGTGGACGCATGTCTGATATTTTTTATCAAATGATGCAAATTCTGTTAGTGATTCACAATCACGTACTCAGGGGGTGGACCAAATTTGTTAGCTTCCTCGGGAGAAATTTCACAAAACACTACTGTCTCGAAAAGCAATTTTTAAATACAAATTTTTTAGAAATATTTCATAAAATAAAGAAAATAGGAAAGGTACACTGAAATAAGGTAAGTAAAATAAGAACTTTATTGTTTTCCCCCATACTTTTATAGGATTTGGGGAAAATGTTCCTATAGGGCATTTCTAGACAGCTGGTTGGACAGCCAGTCGCCAACTTGAACACCGGCGGCATGAATGGCCGAGTAGTTAGCACTCTGGCGCTCGGTACCACAGGTTTGGAATTCGAATCCCGGCGGTGCCGTGGATGTTTGTAGCGGTTCGGAATCCACTTTAAGCCGTAGCTCCCCGCCTCCTGTGACCGTAGAGCGTCACAGAGTCCAGTCAGACTTCTCCCCACATCCTTCCCAAGCTGTAAAGGGGCCACTCAGTTCTAGGCACAGTGGTGTGGTGTGGTGTGGTAGTTGCTTTGTATTAGCGCAACAACAGCACGCAAGATGCCTGACTGTTGATCACCGAGACCCAATCCATTTCGAGGGGGTCACTGTTATGAGAGCAATTAGGATTGCATCATTAGATGGACAAGATACTTACGAATGAAACTGATTTAAGAATGAATGGAAAGATACAGTTAATGCCATAGGGACTCCGACAAAAAAAAAACGAATCTTCCAATTGGAAACAAAATTTTAAGAAAATTTCTTTCTGAAAGCATTTTATTATTTATTCTAAACATTCAAGTTTGAAACGGGAAAAAAATTTAGATTACGGATTGAATATTTACTCTAGAAATATTTACATTATTTATTTATTTATATTTTCAAACATTTATGATTATTATTTTTTTAAATCACTTGGGGATCCACGGCTGATACATTATCGACTACGTATAAAGCCTATGTTAGACCTGTTCTGAAATATGGCGGAGAACTCATTGCGACTGCCTCAAAAACATGTTCTACAATAGTTGATGTAAGTCGAAGAGCTTTATTTTGAACCATAACTGTCGACTCTACACCAATTGCCGCCAGAGAAATTTAAATTGTCATCCAGCCTTTAAAGTTAAGAAGAGCGAGACAACTAAAGCTCTATGAAAAATGCGCCATTGGCAGACGTATACCCTTCTAACTTAATATTGAAAACTCACATGATTTTTCCAACAAGAGCCTAGGAGCTCATTAAGGATTACAATCTGACTCCCAATTCTCGCCCTCCCTTTACTAATAGACCACCTCCTGATCGTTAGATCCCTACTTTTTGCCTAACAATTGTCTCTTTTGAAAAGAAATAGGATGCTATCCCAGAACTCCTGAGAGCCCATTCCTTGGAGCTCATCGCTGCAAACTACCCAGGGGTTGAATGGCTCCATGGTTCTGCGAAGGAAAGTGCTACTGGGGTTGGTCTTTATTGCGAGGGATTTTTCGAGGAATCTTATCCAGTGGGATTAAACGCCTCACATTTGGATACTGAGATCCAGGCCATAAAACGAGCAGTTCTAAATCTTTTAAATGTGTCTAAACCAAACAAGAAAGTTGCCTTTTTTTATAGATTCCCAATCTGCTATTTTGGCTGCTGCTTCCCATACAATAAGGGATTCCTACCAAGTGAAGGAAGTTAAGATGCCTTTTAATCAAGCAATTTCTATTGGCTGGAACATTGTTCCTCAGCGGATTCCTAGCACTGCAACATTCCAAAAAATGAAAAATCTTACATCCTTGCAGAAAATAAATGTAATTTACAACAGCCACATTTTACTCTGTCCTATCAGCAAATCTGTGGTGTATTAAAAAATAGATTGCACATGTCCCTCAGAAATGAAAAGTTGTGACGCGTAAGGTCTGATGATTCTTATTGTACTCCCCATGGATCTTCCTCGAGCAGTTTTTACTAAAAATTTTACACTTTTAACTCGACGTGACTTTTTAAAAGGACACCTATGCCGTATTGGCGTGACCTGACTGTGTCCTTCAGGCACTTTTATAAATTTTGCACATTCGACAAACTGCCCTGCGTTCTCTTTTATGAACTGCTCTCCAGAAAACTTTTATAACAAGGCTGGATTTTATTCGGCTGCCAGAGGCGCATGACCTCCGTCTCTAGTATCTCTACTAGAGGCGGAGGCAAGATGTGATTTTCATGTGGCAAAAAATGAAAAATGTACATTGAAACGTCGTTTTTATGTAAACGTTTATAAGATTATATTATACTGATTTTATTTTAAAATTTTTTAATAATATAAATATTTAAAATATTTATAATAAAATTTTATAATGATTTACGTACTTATTACTTTTAACTTACATACATAATTGATTTACGTATGTAATACTTTTCCAAGTTTTGGCTAAAAATGTCTTTGGCGTTTTTTTTTTTTTTTTTTTTTTTTTTTTTTTAAATTTCAAAAAACTAATTCCTCGATTCAAAATGACCTTTTGCAATTGAATCGAATTATCTGTCAAAACAAAATTATATCATACAACATGTTAGATTTTGCATATCATAAAATGTACAATATTTACACACCCTTTTACTTTTAGTTAGTAAAATTACTCAAAAGCAATCATTCGGATTAGCATCGAAATGAATGTTTCATTTGAAGTACATTTTGAAAAAAAAAAAAACTTTTTTTCTTTTGTCCTAAACCACTTTTAACGTTTCTTAGAGGTTAATTTTTTTAAAAAATATTTATTTATTATTCTTTAACTGCTGTTGTTCTAATGCATCTGGCAATACAGAGACAGTTTATCTTTATGCCATCAGCAAGGGCTGCAACTGATGGACTTTTTGGACTGATGGCAACTTTGAGGATAGGCTACGGACACGAGTCCCACTGCCCCCACTAAGATCCTATTATACCGGACCTACGGTTTAAAGTGGATTCCGAATCACTACACACATCCATGGCACCGTTTTGTCTCGAAACGGAAGGTTCTTGTTAATTTATTTAAATTTTTTTCACAAGTTTATATATATATATTTAAATTTCTTTGACGTGCTAATAATTAAATAACATAAAATTATTTCATTATTAGCCATCTTTTAGAAGGATCGTTTAATGAAAGCAAAGACAATTTTATTTTAAAGGGAATATGAGATTTTACAAGAAAAGAAAATCTTTTGAAATCTATTTTTTTTTAAAGATTGAATGTAAAAACAAAGAAAGTAACAGTAATTCTATGGGGCCTGAATGGCCGAATGGCTAGCGCTCTGGCGCTCGATACCACAGGTTTCGGCTTCAAGTCCCGGTGGTGCCATGGATGTGCTCGAAGTGGTTCGGAATCCCCTTTAAACCGTAGTTCCAGGTCTGACATGGTCGTAGAGCTTTGCGGGGGTTGTGTTATGACGCGCATGTAGTTTATCTTCAAGCTACACGCACCACCTGGGCAGTGCTAAGTGAGTCACGTCGGTGCAGAGCTTGCCTTAAGGCATTCAAGACAACTGTCTAAGTGTTCGCCGGCTGCATTATAACAAAACAGTTCTAAATTTTATGCGTAACTTGCATATCGGCCCAGTAGATTACATTTTTTTAATGTCATATTTATATTATAAATGTTAAAAAATTAATTAAATAATAAAATAAAAATAAAATCTTAAATAAATTAAATCATCAATTAAACGTTAAATAATGAATAAACATTTTATAGTTATACTATAAATTGTATAATGTTGCAGTCATCGAGATTAAACAGGTGTTTAAATCTAATTTAACTTTCGTGCATTTATTCCTTGCTCTACATTCTTGAATTGAGAAGCCGCCCGAGACGTTATTTCGCTGAGTCAGCGTTTTAAAATTTAAATCTCATTTTTTTTAATGCTTCGGCAGCGCCCCCTTTCCCCACCAATTGCAATGCACAGCTCCACTCCGAAGGAAGGTGTGAACACAGTATTTAGTATTCAGAGGGAGTACTGGAGCAGCACGCACTTACGGTGGGCGAGGCATCAAATATGTATATCTCCCACAAGATCTCCTTTTCTTCTGCGAGCGCTCGAAACGTCAACTTGTTTTCGCGTAACGACGTCCATGCAGGAGTAAACACATGAATAATTCGTATCTGGGTTAAAGCCTCAACAACAGGACATTTCAGGCACCTTTTGCGCAGTGTGGGGGTTCTTACATGAGTTTATCGTTATTTTTTATCACTGTTTTGCTACTACTGTGCCCAAACAATAAGATCAATTATTTTTTTTTCAAAAACCCTTTACTTATTCTTGTAATGATGTTATTTATTCTCCATCTAATATCCACCTAATTTTAAACACAGTATAGTGTCTATGGTAGAGAGTGGGCTCTAATGCTCAAGCAGCTTTCACATGAAATTGCCGTTTTATTTCCTAAATATACTACTGTGCTCAAAAAGTAAAACCAATTATTTTTTTATTTCAAAAGCTTTATCTATTCATCCAAATTTATTTCATCGCCTTCAAAGTAATCCCTTCCGGGCACAATGCACTTATGCCAACTTTTTTTCTAATCCTCAGTGCATGCTGAAAAGTCATCGGAAGGGATGGCCTTCAAAGCGCGCCTGCGATTCACGTCGAATCTCTTCAATCGACTCAAAACGGTGTCCCCGGAGTGGTCTTTTGAGTTTAGGGAATAGACAAAAGTCGAACGGTGGGAATACGGTTGTGGAACGGCATGGGTTTCATTTTTGGCGAAAAAGTCACGAAGAATCGATGCAGTGTGAGCTGGCGCATACAGTGTTTTCGGTACCAATCAAGATTTGCCGCGTTTGATGCCCAAAACATACTTTAAAATGGAATTTTGAAATGCCAACATCATCAGCAAGGTCTCTAATTGTAAATCGACAATTTGCAAGCAATTTTTTTTGGATGCGAGTTTCGTCGGTTGAGGTGGAGGGTCGACAAGAGGGCTCTTCGTCTTCGACGCCTTCTCCGACTTCTTTGAACTGTTTGTACCACTTCTAAACCTTTCTTTCCGATATAGGAATGCTCACTGAATGCCTTTTGCAACATTCTGTACTTTTCCGCAAACAAAATTGATAATTAAAAAAACTCAAATAATTCAGACAATTCAAAAATCGAAATTTAGCGTCTCGAAATCGAAGTTTAGGAATCAGTTTCAGCGTCTCCCAAAGCCAAGCGTAACTCAAACAGTAATGAATATTTTGACGTCAATTTTCACACAGATGGCAGGGACAGTGCCAGCAACCTAAAAAAAATTGAAATTCCATATGCCCGGGAAATTTTAAATTGAAAATTCGTCTTACTTTTTGGACACATTAGTACATATATATATTTGTGATTTAGTGGTCGTGCACCTTTGATAGCACATTTTTTTTTTTTTTTTTTACTCTTCTAGAGCTTTTTCTTCCATTCTTGTGTAAATTCTAAAGTTAAAGCCTCGGATTTACGTTATGCATGTCTCATATTAAGTTTTAAGTTTAATATTAGTAAATGAGTAAAACTGACACGAACCTTAACCAAACAGGAGGAGGTCAGTGCCTTCTTTGAGGTCTTTTAAGGATAACCGCCCAGCATGTGGGTGTCGTGTGGAAGAAAACCCGGTAAACTCCCGCCAGGCAATCCGACTATCGATACGAGACGCGTTTTACACATACTGTCACAAGCGCCATTGAGTCTCTTTGTTTCTGAAAACAGTGATTACGACAATGACAACTGCGAATTAGAACTTCAGCCTTTCTGCACGCTGGCTGTGCGTAGGGCCATTTGGCCACGAGTCGGAATCATGATGCTACTATTTCGTATCTAGGGCTTTGCAACTATAACTAGGACTATATCGCTATCTAGCACTTTGGGCTCTCTAACTTAGAGCTGTGCAACTATTTGTAACTAGTACCATACCTAGGGCTTTGCGATTATCTAGTACGTATTACTTCCGTACCTGGTGCTGTGGAACTATCGATTAAGACTCTAGTACTAGGTCTATGAAACTATCTAATAATTAGGGCTCTTTTACCTAGGATTATGAAACTATATAATAATTAGATAGTCGAACTATCTAAAAATTAGCCGTCAAAATAAACGAGCAATTCGAATTTACGAGTAAATTAGTAGGCAGATTAGTAGCAGTGTCTTGTTAGTTTGTTGATAAATGACGTTCTTGTCTGAATGAGATGTAGTACGCGGTTATTCATTGTTTTTTATTTTAATAACATTGAAGATGCATAACTGCGATTAAAAAAGGAAATTCGGATTTATATTTCGTGAAATTCATTCCTTTGCGTAGATTCAACGAAATCATGCAGATCCTGAATTGAAATTCCGAATCAGTATCACTACTACTGTTACACCACATCACGTCACTGTGCCTAGAGCTGAGTGGCCCCTTTACAATTTAGGAGTGATGTAGGAGAGAGGTCTGACTCATTGGGATCTGTGACACTCTACGGTCCTATGAGACCAGGACATACGGTTTGAAGGGAATTCCGAACCACTCCAAACGTCCATGGCACCACCGGGACTCAAAACCTGTGCCACCGAGAGCCAGAGCGCTAGACACTCCAATCAAGCCCCTCCGAATCAGTACCGCATTTGGTTTGAGTAACATGAATAAGCTGACAAGGATTTAATATAAGGAGGATATACACATTAGTTATAGCTAGGCACAAAGAATAGTTTATTAAACATGCGAATACAAACGTATAAAATATAATGAGGCACACAGAGACCTTTTTCGTAAAGGTTAGCTGTGACTGTTCGTTACTTTGTAGCCTTCATTATTAGTAGTTTTAAGTCTTGCCACATGTCTTAAAACTACTAATAATGAAAACTACGAAGTAAAGTTGACTAGTCACATCTAACCTTTACGAAAAAGACAGACTCCGCGTGCTTCATTATATTTTATGTGCATGTCTTCTCCTGTTTGCATAACTAAGTTTAATAAGCAATTCTTTTTGCATAACTATATCTCCTCTCTCCTGTGCATGTGCATATATGACGCATACGTATCGTCGGCGTTTCTGGTATTGCTTTGGGAGATATGTCACTAGGATACAAGTAATAGAAAGAGAATCTCGAATTTATTCGCTTCGCCGAAAAAGTAGAATGTCATTCTTTTCTCTCTCCGTCCCCCACCCCCTCTCCCTCCCCCTCCCCCTGGGGAAATGGAAGTTCAATCTCCACCTGAAATGCTCCGAAAAATGAGGAGAAACCTATCGATTCCTCTTGCCCTTTTCCTTATTTCACCAACTTGTTGCCATTAATGGTTGTGCCATCATGAAGGCTGGAGAGCCTCCCCCTCCCTGCCTCCCCCTATCAAGAAGAGAGGGGGATTTATTCCCGCTCGGTTTATCGCGAGGGCTGATGGAGATTCGAACATAAGAGAAGAAATAAACACCCCTCTCGAAAGGAGATACTGGGCGAAACTTTTATCGGAGTGTTTCTCCCCATCTGCAGTGTGGCAGAAAAAAAATAAATAAAATGCGGCGAAGAAGTTGTCGCTACTGGTAAATGTCAACAGAAAGGAACTCAAATCCTAATAGTAGTTGGCAAAGGCGAATGAAAGCATGGAACTTTCAAATTTAATCACAAATGCTAAAATAAATAGAAAGTTTTTTTTTTAAATTTCCAAATGTTAAATACTGGGTGATTATAATTAAAGTCTCATTTTCAAAATGCTGTAAAAAAAAAATAAATAAATAAAAAACACTCGTCACAATGAGTTCCCATTTGAACGGAAGATACTTGAAGAAGGGGACAACGGTACGGCATCAAAAAAAGTTGGGAAAAAAGTTCCAACGATTTTTCCCACCCAATTGAGTATGACCTTGCCGTGGTGGATGGGCTTTCCACTCACAGTGTCCCATCTGTTAAATGACTTGGAAGTCATTTTTTTTCCGTCAAAAGAACCTAAACAATAAAGCACATTGAACACTACAGTGGTTTGAATGTGCAACTCATGCCAAGTACGTTGTTCTTTCGATTCAAAATATCCCTGGCAGCCGAATTCACTTTCTTTAAGCAGCTTGCAGCACCCTCTATTCATACACTTCGGAATGCGGTTTTTTGAGGCCGTACCTTTTCTCCCTTCTTCAAGTATCTTCAGTTCTAATGTGTAAACTCATTTTGATGAGTAGTTCTTTTTTGATAGCATTTTGTAAGTGGGACTTTAATTATAATCACCCTGTATTCTATCAGCGTCTGTATTCTAAAACTATCCTGTCCTATCCTATCTACCCTGCATTCTAAAAACGTCAGACCTGCAGTAAGTTCGATGTGTTTACTCAAGGTGCATTGTCAGGAGAGAAATGTGGCTATTGCATTGAATTTTGTAATTGGAACTCCATCCAATTTTTGGACATGGGGAAAAATCTGGAAGCACAATAGTTAATTACAGTTGAAGAAAACGTTAAAGCATAGCAAGTTAAATATTATTGTAATTAACATGCTATCAGCATAAGTAGTAGTTATGAACGTAAATTTAACAATATAATGCATTCAATTTCCGTGGACAATGTGAGCGATGCACTCGAGTTTTTGACAAAACTCGACAAAAGAGTTTTTGAAAAAGATTTAAATTTTTTTCACATCTGACAGGAATATATAACACTGTCAAAGATGAATAGATTTAAGAGGAAAAACAGACTTGCATTCATTGTAAATATATAATTTATTTAAATTATATATTTGCGATTTGTATCCATATGCACACAATAAACACCAAATAAAATTTTGCTGTTAAACATTTTACGCAATTTAAATTAGAATACTTCATAATTTCACAGCATTATATTTTTCTGGTTTGTTTGTTTTTATATATAATGCTTATGTACATGTATGTATATATATATATATATATATATATATATATATGTGTGTGTGTGTGTGTGTGTGTGTGTGTGTGTGTGTGTGTGTGTGTGTGTGTGTGTGTGCCTATATATTTAGGAAATAAAACGGCAATTTCATGTGAAAATTGCTTCAGCGCAAGATCCCACTCTCTACCATAGACACTATATTGTGTTTAAAATTAGATGGATATTAGACGGAAAATAAAAATGACAGTCTATTGTAGTTGCTTGTGTTTTTTTTTTAACTTGATATCCTAATATTTTGTAGCTGCTAATAAAACAAATGATATAAAAAAAAATAAATTTTAAGTCAATTCCTACTTTTTTTTCCCTCTATTGTAAAAAAGTCCTTTATAAATAATTTTCATTCCATTTTTTAAGTTTATCTGACGCCCTCTATGGGTAGATATATGCCACTTAAATCTAAAAAACAAATAAAATTAATTAATTAAATTTAATTACTGATTTAATATTTGAAAAAACTGTATCAGCATCCAGTGTCATCCACGACAAGTTCAAAAAAAAATGTATTTGAACTCGAGTGGATGAAGAAAAAGTGTTTTATGAACGATTGAAAATGTAAACAAGATATATATAGGGAGAGTGTGAGCTAATAGAAGGAATTGAACAAAGTAAACAAATAGCCCGAATACCAATTGTTGATGCAGTTGGTCGAGATGCAAAGATTAGAAACTCATTAAGATAATTTGTGTCTCACGAGCGCATGACACACTGACACTAGAAATACACTTTAAACCAGAACATTCTTTTGTGAACTGATGAACGACGATGGAGATACAATAATTTTGTATTCGGACAATTTCTTTCAAGTTTCAAAAATATATGCGCTTCGTAATCAATGCAATGGATTTCTTTATCAGTTTTGTCACCAAAGAACGCCATGGAATTCATTAATATATGCAAATACTTTTCCAACGATGGTCTTCAAAAAACATGAATAAATTCCATAATCCTATCGAATCTGAAGCGAACCTGGCTTGACTAGACTTACTATTTGCTTTGAGATGTAGGCTCGCTGATGCTGCTTTATCTCTTTAAAATATTAGAGATGTAAAAGAATCTGACAAAAGGGGGAAATTAAACCTCTACAAAGGAACTATTCCAAAACTCGAAATTCTTGATTTCATTGCCTGTGGTGGATCCCACATTCAATTTTAAAAGAAAAGAATCGATGCACGCACTTTCCGGCAACCAAAATAAAATAAGTAAAATGGGGAAATGTGAAAAAGAAATGGATAAAACTGCAGATCTAACAGACCATAATATGTTAACAGTTGAACGATGATCAGAACATATGAAGTACAACTTGAAATAAAATTGAATAAACAGTAATAATCCCCAGAAAAAAAAAAGTGGGACTTGCAAGATTTGGAGACATTATGTATAAATGGAAGTATCGTTGTTGTCTTATAATAGGCATCCTCTGACATATCAAATATCCAAGAGTAAGAAAGAACTTTATATCCGAAAGCACTTTGTAGTTTGTTTCTGGGTTCTACACATATTACGCATTGAAACAAAATGTGTTCAACTGTTTCCGGAGTTTTGCAGACAGGGTAAAATGAAGATAAAGTCAGGACAAATCTGTGGTTTGGTTTCGTCTCATCCCTCTACGGTCGTTTTGTGCACACTTTGGGCTCATTAGACCGGGACGTACAGTTCAGCGTGGATACTGAACCCCTCACAAACATCCATGCCCCCGCCAGGATTCCAATCTTAAGCCTCTGGTACCAAATACCACAGCTCTAGCTAATTGGCCACTAGACCTCAGTCAGATATTTGGAGTTAGAATCTTAGCATTAGAAAGTTATTTGATTTGTGCAAGACCTGGACAGAAGAATGAAAGGGCCTGGAAGCATCCAACTCAATGAAGCCGAAACATGTTGCCAAAATGCATAAAGTACTTTTGTTGCATGAAATGAGCATGAAGTTTTCGCTGGAGATTCGAGTGGCTTGGTGGTTAGCGATGAGCGTTTCTGAACTTCGAGGACTCATTGGAAATTTAAGAGGAGTAAAATCTAAATTTAATGTGTATACAATGGAGAAAACGGGTCTGATGGCCGAGTGACTAACGCTCTGACGCTCGGTACCACAGGTTTCTGGCTCGAATCCCGGCTATGGCATGGACGTTTGGAGTGATTCGGAATCCACTTTAAACCGTAGGTCCCGATCTAATAGGATCGTAAGGCGTTGCGTCCGTAACCTATCTTCAAACTACACGTGCCCCCTGGGTTGTGCTAAATGAGTAACAGCGGTGCAGCTCTTGCTTGTGGCATAAAGATGAACTGCCTCTGTATTGCCCGTTGCATTAGAACAACATTAAAAAAAAGACGAATTTATCAATTGAGAAGCCTTTTAGATAGATTTGCAGAAGATTCATCAGATTTAATAGCTCTGTGCAAAATGGCAACAGCATCCAAACAAGCGAAGCCTCCATCCGTGACGAATGGCCCAAGTCAAGTACCAGGCGCACACAAAAAATAATCGCTTAATAAGTCATCTCCATTATTGCAAGCAAACCACCGAGCAATCCAATAAACAAACGAATGAATAGCGAGGCACAAAGCGTTATTTACAATACCCCCGAAGATAATGGATGCTAAAATTCATGTCGCACCGCAATTACGTTTACGACGACCACCGTAAAAACACACCCTACGACAAACGCGCGCTCCTGTCGTCCTTTGTGCTCACCCCCCCCATCCCCTTCTGCATCCAGAACAATGGGGCGAACGAACGCCCAATGGAAGGTGACTGCGAACAAGGGGCTGAATGCAGGGGCGCATCGATTCGCAAAGTTAATACGGGCCCGGGATGATCGATGGCCCCGATCTCCATATTAATGGGGAAGATTTATCTCTTCTTCGGCGCCCCTCCTATTTATGGCGGCACAATTAAATGCACTTATTTCGGGCGTTTTTTTATTTCGCATGTCGTAAAGTGTGTGGGAAAAAGACAGCCATCGGAGAGATTCGACTCGCATTGCATTTTGGTGGATCGTTTTCGGTTTGAAAGCTTTCTGCTGTCGAGTGTCTAACGGCAGCCTGGCATCCTTTCGCAACTTCTCAGCTAAGTGCGTTATTGTGTATGGAAGGATTGTCGCTGTAAATCGTTATTCGTCGATTATTCTGAAGGGAAATTAGATTACGAAACTTTCTATTCATATACTTTTAATAATGTTTGGGATTGGTTCAGTTTGTCGCTCTACGGTCATTTTGTGCACACTTTGGGTTCATTAGACCGGGACCTACAGTTTAAAGTGGATTCCCAAACCCCTCACAAGCATCCATGTCCCAGCCAGGATTCGAAACTGAAGCGTGTGGTATCAAAGGCCAGAGGGCTAGACAATTGACCATCAGGATGCGTAATGTTTGGGAGAAATAGGGATTGGTATTAAAGCACTAAAAAAATATTATTCATGCAATTTTCACGATTTATTTGTTTAACACAGTGCATAATGGGCGTACTGTTGCAAAACAACAATAAAAAATAATGCCAATTGAAACTGTTCTTAAAAATTAGCCATAAATTAAAATTTAAATATCGGTTGCATATTGAAAAAATAGAACAAAATTTCAATTTCTAGGATAGTTCTTGCCAAAATTAAGATAAAATTATTATTAAGATAATTTATTTTAAGTCTGCTCTCAGATTCCTGACTCAAAATTATATATATATGTGTGTGTGTGTGTGTGTGTGTGTGTGTGTGTGTGTGTGTGTAATATATTTTCTTCTTCAATGACGCAAAAGCCGCATGGTGGGCCAAGCCATCTACCTATTGGCAGATTCCGAAACATGAGTTGTTTTTTAAGGAGTGGGTTTGTCAGCCCTGTGCCTCTGTCATGTTAGACGTGGACTTACGGCTTAAGGTGGATTACGAACCACTAGAAATATCTATGGCATCGCCGGGACTCGAATCCGAAATCTGTAGTATCGAGCGCCAGACCGCTCATCACTCATCCATCTAGCCCATATGCATAACTATATTATATAAATTATATATATTATTTATACGTGCACTGAAAGTAATCAGAGTTAATCGAATTAACCCATAATAATGTCTCATATTTTTCTTGTCGACCCCTGACCCTCTAATAACTGTGACTGGTGTCAATTTTGGCCCCACTAGCCTTGCCAATGCCTTGCAAATAAATGCACTTGTAATCCAGGTCGTGGTGTCCAGGGAGTTCATTTTAGGGTCGAGTTAGTCGTTGGGAGGAAACGAATCTTAGAGCATTTATTAGAAGAAACAATACAATCAATTTGTACAGTAAACAGAATAGGCAAGCTACTTGGTCTTTCTAATGATCCAACTGATGAGTAGTTTTTTTTTTTCTTTTCTCCACAACATCCCTCCTAGAAAGTAGTATTTCCGACAGTGTCGAGATGGAGGACAGTAGTTCATTGTCCCGCATTTTGCTTGCCGTATGGGGAAAAACCTGGGAAACTCCCATCAAGCTGCCTGACCCTAGAGTCTCCTCGTTTCTGAAAGCAGTGACCGCAACGGATGTACCACCAACGGATTGAAATCTCAACCCTCCTGAGCATCATGCTAAAAGCTTCATTTGAATTAGTATATTTTTTGTTTAAATTAAAGTTGTTATTAATCCCCCAGGTGCTAGAAAGCCTACACCAGGTTCAACATACTCCATCGCAGACGATTGGTCCATGGCTAAGTTTAGTATGCAGCTTCTCTTTCGCGAGGAACATCAGAACTTTTTATCAGACTGAAGACCGACTCAACCTCAAGACAACGTTCTACGATCCTATGAGACCGGAACCTAGGTTTAAAGTGGATTCCGAACACCTCACAAACACCCATGGCACCGCCGGGGCGGAACCCGAAACCTGTGGCTCCGAACGCCAGAGCACTAAACACTCGGCCATTCAAGCCTTTAATTAAAAGTGACTGCATAGTTTAGTGTAACTGTAGAATATTTGTAAAGAGATAAAATGAAACAAAACAATTCCAGCTTAATTTTTAAAATAATTTTAAGCATGACTATGTTAAAACAATTTTTAAGCTCTTGTTATCTCTCTAAACCAATTTGAATAACCTAAGTTTGTAAAAAAATTAATGGAAAGTTTCTTAAAATATCTTAAGGTCAACTATTTGTGCTAATGCTAGAAAATCTCAGTTCCTTTTAGCAGAAATATGTTGTAATATTAAGAAAATTCATATGACATTCTGTTTTACAATATTGAAAATGTTTAGATCAGTTTGAATACTATTTCCTTTAGATAAAAAAAAATATTTTTTAATTGATGTCAGTAACACTTTTTATTTATTTTAACTATTTTTAAATTTAAAATTCTACATTTGAGTTTGAAAATCTACATTACGTATAAAACTAAGTGAAATTAGAAAGTCATCATTCCCATTGTTCAAGATGGCTTGTGAAGGATAGGGTATTGAACAGACTAAAAAAAATGGGTAAATCATTCCGAGTCTCTTATATAAGGGAAGTTTATAGTATCTCTCTAAAGATACTCTCTTAGAATAGCCTAAGTTAGGATTGAAAAAAATAAAGAAAATTTTGTAGAACATTCTGATACAATTACGGGTCTAATTAAGCGCAATAAATTTACACGTGATAGGATTGTTCCGAAACCCAATCGAAAAGCGATAAAAAAGAAATACAAAATAAAGAAGAATCATAAGTTCGGAGCAATGTTATCAAGCGGATGTCTGGTGTAAGTGTTTATGCAAATGAAGGCGACCCATAAACACTACTATCAGAAAATGTATAAACAAAATTAGATGCAAGGAAATAAATTCAGAGTGAATGATGTATTGGATGTTATGTAGATGAATCGCAATGAAACATTTTTGCTGAAATTTAAATTTCACTAAATAAGCATTGAGTATGGTTTCATTGGCTATAACAGAGGAGGTCAACCCAAATGATCCTGAGGGTCACTATGGAAACACATCCTAACTCCGCAGGCCGCCTATAAAATTATATATCCTCTTGTTAGATTTACACTGTAGACATACACTTAGTCACAAAAGTAAGTATGCAGAGTGTATGTGATGGTGTCCTATGAAAAAAAAACAGACCTACAATATTAGAGTTTTCAAATTAACGATTTATTTCGATTACAGCAAAATCGAGCTTAATAAAAAAATGAAAAGTAATTTAAAAATACAAATATTTAATTAGCAAGATGAGCTTAACTTAAAATAGGATGTAATTTACACCATAAAAGTAAGTATGCAAACAAAAACAAAGAGATTAATATTGCAAATTTTACAATTTTTCAAAAAAATTAGTAATTTGTTGGATAGCCTTTGGCCTTTATAACACCTCTCAATCTAGATGGCACAGATTTTATTAAATTTTGAGTGACAGAAGATGGTATTTTCTGCCACTCCTCCAAAAGGGCTTTTTTTAGATCATTCTTAGTATTGATCTCTTGCTTTCTAATTTGGCGATCGAGATAATCCCACAAGTGTTCAATGGGATTAAGATCAGGTGACTGCGGTGGGGTTTTTAGCTGTTTTCGCACGTGATGTAGCAGCCATTCCCGAACAACCCGAGCAGTTTGTTTGGGATCATCATCTTGTTGGAAAGTGAAGGATCCATCGAGTCCCAATTTAGAAGCAATTTGGCTTAGATTATTCTTTAAAATATTCAAATAGCTATATTGATTCATTATTCCGTCGATTATAACTAAATTTCCTACTCCAGTTGCTGCCATGCAACCCCAAACCATAATCAAACCACCACCGTGTTTTACAGTTCCTCTCATGTTCTTTGGTTCTAGAGATGCATTTGTTTTCCTCCAAACTTTTTGGTGTCCATCTGACCCGTAGATGTTAAATTTACTTTCATCCGAAAAAATCACGGAATTCCAAAAATTTGTGTCCTGCTTTACATTTTTTTTTGCAAAATCTATTCTCTTTTTGCGATTCGCTTTGCTAACAAAGGGTTTTCTTCGCATATTTCGACCATGGTATCCTGCCTTCCGTAACACACGGCGAATTGTTTCAGGATTGCATGACTTCGTAAAATTTTTTTTCACATCAGTTGTCAATTTTGGTGCGCTAATCATCGAATTTTTTTTCACATTTCCAACAATAATTCGCCTTACTCGATCCTTCAAAATGGGCGGTCGTCCTGCTCTTGGCTTGTTTAGAGTATTTCCCTCAGCCTGGAACTTTGCGATGATTTTTTGCACTGCTGCAGGACTTTTGCCTATGATTTTAGCGATTTGTCTTTGAGACTTGCTTTCCTTATAGACCTTTATTATTGCATTCTTTAGATCTTTTGATAATTCTTTTCCACGTGGAGCCATTGGTGAATTGTTGATGTACTTAAAACTCAAACTTACAAGCTTTGTAGCAGAACTTCTAAACTTATCACTGAAATACGAAAAATTACTCGAGAAGTTTCATTCAGCCTATTTAAAAATCAAAAATTCAGAGTGCATATATACTTTTGTGATTTAAATTTCTACTGGTAGTTAACAAAATTAATCTTAAAGTTTTTTAAAATATAATGATTTGGTCTATTTTTTATTACTTTATGACTTGAATCAGAAGCTATAAACAACACTCTCCAAAATAATATTTTCTTATATTTATTTGAGAACTAGATCTTTTTCACTTAAGCTATGAGTTGCATACTTACTTTTGTGACTAAGTGTATTTTGGGTAAAAATGGAAACAGAATGTGTTGTTATTTTTGTGTTTACTATTACACTTGCATGCAACCACAGATAATATAATAATAAGGATATTAAACGCACATTGTAAAGAAATAGATAACATTCAAAATGATATAAATATAAAGGAAATAAAAAAAATGAAATCATTAAAAAATATTTGACTAGTGCTATATTGTTTCTCCATTCTTTCATTTGGCTTTTGCAAATCGATGCGCGCGCATCTTGAGTTCCCAGAATACAATTTAATTATTCTGCGAACTCATTTATAAAACAGGCACTATCCGTCCTACAGTCGCAAGAACGTTGTTTTGAAATCAAAGCTCCTTTTTTCTCATCCTTTCGACAGTTCATTTTTGAATAGGATGCACACAAAATGTATTTTTTTAGTACATTAGTTTTCACTCCTTTGGCCATCATAAAACAAATAGATTTTGTAAAAATGTGATGCATCTCACGGGCAGGAACAATATTCAAGACGAGACGCGGGTTGGCCACCCCAGGTCTATAGCTTAGACATTGCCAGATAAGGATGAGAAATTCGTTCTGATGCGAGACAGGCCAGCGGGCATTTGAGAACTGTTTTGCCTACCGTTTTCAATCCTTAACCCAAAGATTCTTAAACTTCTTTAGGATTTCTCGTGGGGCCTCTTAAAATTTTTTGAGGGTTTGTGAACCCTTTTAAAATATCTTTTTAATAAAAATGATGCAATTGTCAATTCTTTCTTTTTGAATCATAACAAATACACAAATGTCATAACTAAACTTTTTCTATTGAAGTTTAGTATAATGACCCGTTTGGTTTGGTTTGTCGCTCTGCGGTCATTTTGTGCACACTTTGGGCTCATTAGGCCGGAACCAACAGCTTAACGCGGATTCCGACCCTAAAAAACATCCCTGCCACCGTCACGATTCGAACCTGAAGCCTGTGGTACCAAAGGCCAGAAGGCTAGCCAATGGGCCATTAGGCAGCTTAATTTTCCATTTAAGAACCATTTTTTAAATAATTTTTGAATTTTTATTCTGTATCATTTATTTAACTGTTGTGAAATACACAAACCAAGGCAAATATTTAGCAATAGCAATCAGAATAAAAAAAATTAGTATCATTAATATATATTTATTATTCAGAGCGAAAAATACATAAAATAAAATAAAACTCAAATATAAATAAAATGCAAAAAATACAAATGAAAATCAACATAAAACATTTTAAAACAGCAATGTATTATCTTGGAGTCTGATGGCCTAGCGCTCTGGTTCTCGGTGCCACAGATTTCGAGTTAGAGTCCCGGAGGTCCCATGACTGTTTGCAATGTTTCGGAATCTACTTTAAATCTTATATGTAATGTGGCTGTAGAACGTTGGGCGTAGGGCTGACAATCTTACCCAATAAAAAGGAAACATTTCCTGTCTCGAAATCTGACAGACAGCTTTGGCCCACCATGGGGCTGTTGCGCCAATGATGATGATAAAATTATTATCTTAGCTTATCAAAATATTATCACAGCAAATTATTATCAATAGCAATTTACCTGTTAAACTGATAACAATGCAAAAAATATATTATTAATCCATTAAAAATTAGACTAAACTGAAGTATTAAACTGAACTATTAATTAAGATAATAGAAAATCCTAAATATTATCAATTTTATTTAGAAAAGAAAATCTCACCAAGAAAAAAAAAACTACTAATCGTAAATAGCCAAAAAGCTTTGAGCTACATGCGATTCCTTCGCGATGCGCTGAAGACCTATATCTGACCTCTTTCTAATATATGTACTTTTAACATTATTCTCCAAAAAGTAATATTAATTGCGAAAAAAAAATTATTTTTAATTTTCTTTATCGAAAACTTGATTTTAAAAGTCTTGTTTAATGTAAAACATTTTTTCATACACGAGCCGTTTTCTTTGAAAGTGGTATAAGTTCACTTACCACAAAGACATTATATATATATATATATATATATATATATAAGCATTAGTTTATATTACATGAAATGAAACGAGATGATTTTTGTTTCGACGGTATATACATCGGCGAAAAATATATCGACTGAAGTTATATGTTGGACAAGGGTTTAAAAAAAAAAAAACTAAATGCAATGCTGTATAAAACTTTATTTGAATTTAAAATGCACCTATTAATTATAAAGTAATTAAAATGGCATTAGCTGTTGAAATATTAAAAGAAAGCCTTTTCTTTTTTTTTTTTTTTTTTTTTTTTTTTTGGCATGTTTATTAAAAATTAAATAAAAAACTGCTTTGATTCAATTGAAATCCCACATTTAATATTTCGTAAATGTAGAATTTTCACATTGTGTTGACTTTGAAAAGCGTGCACGTGCTTTGAAGGTCATCCAAAGTATTAACTTTCTTTTCACGAAACGAATACTTAAAAATCAATTTAATATTTTAAAAAGATAAAACGAGCACATTAACATAGGGCCAATATTCTTCAAATCATTCACATACAAACCCTTAAATATCTCCATTTAATATCATTTTATATTAAATAGAGATATTTAATATAAAATACGCCACTTTAAAAAAAAAAGGTTCATTGTACTTGGAACATTATTCAACAAAAAAAATAAATTATTAATTGAATTATTCAAATATATTAATTCATTATTCAAAAATATTAATTGACAAAAAAAATGTTTCCATTTATTTTATTAGAAATTTGATTTAAAAAATAGTGTTCAATGTAAATCTTTTCTCATATATCTGCTTGGAACAATATTTGGCTAAACGTAATATTCACTTTATCGAAAATTGGATTTCAAAAATCTTGTTCAATACATTTAATTCATAGTACCCCAGACCTTTTAAGGACAAAAATGTTTGTCACGATTTTTCTGAGAGGTTATTAAAATATAATTCATTTCTCCGTTTGTTTTCAACATTGTAATCAGTTTCAACCGCATTAGCGTGTCAACACAACGAACGTGACCGAGACATTAAATTGCTGCATGTCGCCTTTTTTTGAAGTGATGTTTTCGACCTGTTAGCCAATCAAAACACTTCGATTTACGTCATTTAAAGAAAAGGTTTTTTTCCCAATTCCGGTTTTACCCCACGGAGAAAAACGACCACTCATATTAAAAACTTTTAGCTGCATGGAAACAAAAAAAAAAAATAAATAAATAAATAAATAAAATAAAAATTACAATCAAAAAGGTTAAATAAATCATTTCAAGTCTTTTTTCCATTCCTTCTATTAGCTCCCACTCTCCCTATATATATCTTGTTCACATTTTCAATCGTTCGTAAAATGCTTTTTATTCATCCACTCAACTTCAAATACATTATTTTAACTTGGAGTGGATGACACTGGATGTGAATACAGTTTTTTCAAATATTAATTCAATAATTAAATTTAATTCATTCATTTTATTTATTTATTTTTTTTTTAGATTTAATGTGCGTGTATCTACCCATAGAGGGCGCCCGATAAACTTAAAAAAATGAAAGAAAACTATTTAAAAAGGACTTTCTGCAACAGAGTGGAAAAAAAGTAGGAATTGGCTTTAAAAATTTTTTTTATATTACTTGTTTGCTAATTTAAATAAAAAACTGTCGCTTTTCTTAATTGTAAAATAAGTGATTTACATCTATTCACAAGCTACAGGCAGGGTGATTCAACAGTCGTGGGGTAAATTTTGAAGGGTGATATAGATTATCACTTCAATTAACATACTATTTTTCTATAGAAATGCAGAGCGGAAGGGACGCGTTGAGGCAAGGACACAAAATAATAAGGCGCGAAAAGAAAAAACACTGTTTATGGACAACATCCTTGCAAAGAGCTTCATTGATTCAATATTTAGAACAGGGGGAACAAACTGCTGCCCGCCTTCAACATTTTTTCCGGCCCGTGAGATCTATCGCACTCTTACAAAATACATTTATTTCATAATGGCCAAAGGAGTGGAAACCAATGTATTTAAAAAAAATACATTATGTGCGCATCCATCTATTCAAAAATGAACTGCCGAAATGATGAAAAAAAAAGAAATTTGATTTTAAAGTAATATTCTTGCGAATATAGGACAGAGATTGCCTGTTTGTTAATGAGTTTACAGTTATGAGTTCGCAGTATATTTAAATTATATGCTGCGAACCCATGACGCGCGTATTTAGAAACATCAAATATAACAGGTTCTATATTTCAATTTAAGTGACCGCAGTGACCATCTCTAGATGAACACAGTTGAATGTTGATAGGAGAGCAAGCCAGACTCTCCAATTCACATTGTCAGCGCGTTTGTTTCATTTTTTTTTTCTAAAATGAAATGCACCCAACACAAAATATGCTGAAACATAACGGACGCTCACCTGCAACACCCGTTACAATGGGCAAATAGCTTTTGCAAATCGATCTCCATTTAGGTAAGTGAAAGAGTGGAGAAACACATATCGCACGAGTCAGTTTATATTTCCTTGTTAGTGTTATATACTTCTTTACAGTGTACGTTTAGTATCATTATTATTACATTATCCATGTTCACATGTAAGAATAATAATCAACACAATAACAATAACTCATCATTTTTCCATTTTTCGCTGCAAAATAATGTCGATGGTGAGTGTAAATCTAACAGCATTTATAATTTTAGATGCGGCCCTCAGAGTTAGGATGCATTTCCAAAGTGGCCACCCCTGGTTTAGAATAAATTTTCAAAATGGCGACCGCCCACAGTATTGCATGCTGGGTAGGGTCGAAGGAGGGATTGGCGAACGGGTGCCAGTCATTTCACCCATTCCGATGGAAGCATTTCATCCATACCATACTCACAGCAATGAGTTCCTCGATTGAGTCAATTGGAGTCTCGCAAATTAGTAAGAATAAAATAGATCTAACATCGGGTTTGACCGGTAGGGGGTTCGAAACTCCTCACCTGATGGAATCTGTTTGCATATTGTACTTGGTTGTTGGGAGAAATTCGTTTCAAAGTGTGCTCGTGCCTTAACGCATCCCTTCCGACCCTGCATTCCTATAGAAAAATGGATGTTTTTGTTAAGTTATACCGGGGACTGAATAGCCGAGTGTCTGGCGCTCGGCGCCAGAGGTTTCGGGTTCGAATCCCGGAATGCCCTATTTGTTTGTAGTGGTTCGGAACCCACTTTAAGCCGTAGGTCCCGGTCTCATAGGACTGTAAGAGCATCACGGAGCCCAGTCAGACTTCTCCTCGTCCACATCATTCCTAAACTGTAAAGGAGCAACTCAGTGTAGTAGTTGTTGTTATATGACCTCACAAAACTTGTTTTATGACAGTGGAATCTGTTGAATCACCCTGTACGCATAGTTATGCACTAGGAAGGTATACAAGAAACTATTATTATTATTTTCTTTTTTGCAGTGCTATGATCAGTTTTCTAATTTTATATACAAGAAACTATTCTAAACTGTTCTTTCTGTTTAGTGCAACCTTTTTATATATCGTTCCTATTGCAAATAATTTAATACATGTTGAAACATTTAAGGACAGATATAGATTTGAAGTTCCTATTTGATGCTGTAAGTATGAAGAAAAAAAATTAAGAAATTATAATTTCAGAACTTTCAGTGCTCTCCTATACAAGGCACCAATTCTGAATTAGAACTCAAGATTTAAATTTTAATTTTCTTTAAGATTTCCGCTTAAAAATTAATTTCCATGAATGAACATTTAAGCGAGTCTTAGCCCACGGCGAATGGAAATAAATTCACAGAAACAACGAATTCATAGAAATAAATCATTGTCGCTCGTGTGGCAATGCTGATTTTTTTTTAACTCGAGCCCTATTTATTAAAACATATCCAACATCATGAAAAAAAAAGTAAACATATGACGACAGTGGGACGATAGAATCGCAAATTTTTTATTCTCGCTCTTTTACAATTCATTTAGCTTTTGTATATCAGTTGGTCCTGTATAATCACTGTGGTATTGCGGGTAACGAGTTTGCAGATACACTTGCTAAGGCCAGATCCCCCTATTAACTACCATAATATTAAGAGAATTATTACAGCTAGGTTTAAGGTTAGATATCGTGAGATTGTTGCCAACTCAGTCAGGGGGAAGACTTGAGGTTTCTTTTTGGATAATCCCATTTCATGTTATTTGCCTGGACACGTAGGGTTAGCCAATTTCAGAACAATAACTGGACATGATTATCTTAGGAAACACATTTACAGGTTTGGACTAGTAGACTCTCCGACTTGCCCGCTTTGACTCATTCTGACATGAGTGGTAACCACTTGAACTACTATCCTGGACTAATTGATGTGATGTAGTAATTGTAAATGCTGCAAAAGATTTTAGTTATTGTATGTGTGATTCTGAACTGTATTGGGTTGCCCGTCATACACTGTTGGCAGTCAGGCCTAGGTTAACATTTATACATACATACATATATGTAATTGCCCTAAACTATGGCAATGAAGAAAGGGCAGCGATTTCCACGCTGACTTTTTGACCACCAAACCTGTCGATGTGAGACGTGAATACGTGCTGTCGCAGTTCATCTTTTCTGAAAGCAGTGACTATGGTACAACGGACGTCACCAGCAGATTCGAATCAGAGGCCTTCACTTATTTCTGGACAATGATTTAGACTACAATGCCCATTTAGATGCAATTTTTGTGCAACCCAAACCCTTAAGGGTATTCAATGATTATTTATGAATTCTAAAAGAACGCTGTAGCTATTGTTGTGTCAGTTTTTCTTCTGTATTTGAAGTTTAGAATTTCAAATAAAATCATATTAACAACTTAAATATGGGTTTAACAGAATTTAAATTTATTTTGAGTTTATTTTCAATCTTCACTTTTCTTTTTCTATAAATTTTCTCCAATTGTGAACCCTTTGTTTTAATTTCTAATGATTTCAAACGCCGTCGCACAGGCACGCGTGATGATGAATGCTCTGGTCGCTCAAATGTTACTACAGAAGAATTTAAAATAACCCTCAAACTCATGATGGACAACCGCAAAGTGAAGTAGCTGACCATCTTGCAGATATCATTTGATGGTTTTGACACTACATTCCAGGAACCTTTGCGCATGAAAAAGCTTTTTTCCAAATGGATACCACTTTCGCTCACAATGGAGCAAAAGCATCAACGCATTTGGCACCGTTCACGCGAAATAAGCAGAAATTTTGGCGCCGGGCATGTGCCAATGAATGAAGCATGAATCCACCGCTACACTCTGGAATCAAATCGGCAGTCAGCCGAGTGGAGAGCAATCGATGAAAGACGTCCGAAGAAGCAACAGTGAACCAGCAAAATGATGGCTCCTGCCTTTTGGGATGTGCAAGATACAATCATCATCGACTATTTTGAAAAGGGAAAAATTATCCATAGTGAGTATTACAAAGTGTTATTAGTGCATTTAAAGGCGTAAGTTACACATAAACGATACCATTTCAAAAAAAAAAATGTGCTTTTTCACCACAACGATATATCGTGCCACAAATCGATGGTCGAATCACATGAATTGGGCTTCTATAGCCACAGTATTCTACAGATTTGCCCCCCAGTGATTATTGGTTCGCAAACTTCAAAAATATGCCCCATGAAGTAATGATTGCTGAAAATAACGCCTATTTTGAGCTCAAAAATAAATCTTGCTATTCGGCAGGCATGTAAAAGTTAGAAAAGCGTTGGAATGAACGTAACGCACTTGCAGGAGATTATGTTGATGAATAAAGAAATAATTTTGCTGAAAATCAGTTGTTTTAATAGTAAGTGGTGGGACTTATGGATCCATGTGTTATATCACTGAATTCTTCAGAAAATTGTAGTATAGAGAATTATACAAAGCTATTCGCTTTCCGCTGAATTCGACTGGTTGAAAAATTGAAAAGAATAGTTGTTTCCAGAGGATTCATCTAGTGAATATATGAACTAATGCAAGCTTCAATAAAAATATGTGATTCCTGGATTCATATGGCATGATGAATGCTTTTAATTCTCCTGAAATAGATTTATTCATATTTCTCGTACGAATTCATACACCACACAGTAAAAAATGTTATTAATGAATATTTCATATGATTAAGTCTGATATTTATAATCTTAAATTTCTTTGGCTTGGGCCTGCTGTAAAAATTCGTTTTTTTTTTCTTTGTAAGCATTTTGCGATTGCATTTATCATGTGTGTAGTGAATTAAACATGGCATTGATATTCAACAAAAACTTTTTTTATTAAAGAATCCGGCAATTAAGAACAATTCAGGGAATAAATCAAATAAACATTTATCTACGGAGATGTCAATCTAATTTTTTTCAGATACAAGAACATTTAACGTTACTGGGTGTCCTCACAAACGGCATTCTGTGCTTCAGGATTCCGCTTGTATATTTGGCGATTTTTTTCCCTTGCAGTTTTCTCCAAGTCCCCTCATAAACAAACAAAATGGCCTCTGCGCCTCAGCCAGTCTACATTTAACTATAAGAAGCATTTTGTAGGCTGTTTACAATGGCCAAATGGAAAGAAAAAAATCGAAAATTTAATGAACATGAATTTAACTTTTTTAAAATAGTTAATGCTTTTGCCGGTAAACAGATGATATAATTAGTATCTTTTTAATTTAAACGACCTCGCTCCATCGTTGCTCGGTTTGCCCTTGGCTAGGCTCTGACTCGTAGCTAACACTTAACGGCACGCTAACCTTTTACTAACGTCATAGGTCAGTTACAAGTTACAGATGCACGTGTTCATTGTACTGCACGTTAAGTAGTTGGAACAGTAATTAAATAGTAATTACTTATATTATTCACTTTCCATACAATATTTAAGCACTGCACTCACCTGTATTCCGTTGATGTCCGTGCACGACCCTAGCACGTGAATAAAGAAAACATGGACAACGGGGCACACTTCTAAGTTTCAAAGATTTAAGACACTTCGGAGGTGTCATCAAATGATGTTGACACATAACCATCCATTAGACAACCCAAAAGTGATGGTTTCAACAAGACTTTAACCATTTAAGTACACGAGCTCACTGGTCAAAGTGAATAATATATGAATATAATAATAAACACGAATGAATGTGATAATAAAAGGAATAAATATTGATTGGTTTGCCGCTCTACTGTCATCTTGTGCACACGAGGGCTAAATAGACAGTGACCTACAGTTTAAAGTGGATTCCGAAACACTCACAAACGTCCATGCTCTCATCAGAATTCGAACCTGAAACCTGTGCTAGCAAAAGACAGAGCGCTAGCCACTTGACCATCAGGCCGCGAATAAATTTTGAGGAATGTAATAATAAACACGAACAGACAAACAGTTCTGCCATCAATCATTAAAAAGAGGTTGTCGGAAAAAAGCTAAGACAATATGGTTATCGTCCTTTGGCGATTCCATTGGGCGAGGAAAAGAGACTTGGCGAAATGGGAACCCTAAAGTGCAGAATTCCCCTCACAGAAACTCCGTAAGGGTTGGGATCTTATCCGTAATTTCCACCGTATTTTAAAATGAGCTATTGGAGAAATGTAGAAAACTCGCACCCTTTTCTTCCAGCCCACCCATTTGTTGCGATCATCCCCAGCTTAAACAAGAGAGTTTCCCATTCTGTCTTGACTGTTTTAAAGCCCTCGACAGGTCTTAATTCTGATTTACCTGTCTTCGAGCTGATTCCCAACAACACAGATCTTAATTGTCCTTTTACGACAACATACCAATCTATCGACTGCAGCATCCAATAAATCTATAAAAATTATAAATAAAGATGCGAAGAGGTATCGATATAAAATTGATTGATTGAAATTTTATATTTCTTATCTAGGTAAAATTAAGAATTATATCAGAAATAATTCACAGAAAATTTTTAGGAAAATAGGTTCAACATATTATTAAATTATTAAAAAAAACTCCGCCATTCAAGAAGATAGAATGCCTTACTATAAGTAAAATGCCACCAAATCAAAATGTCTATTGCCAATGAACCTTAGATTCAAAAGATTTGATTTGGTTTGGTTTGTCCCTATATGGTTATTTTTTGCACACATTAGACTTATGAGACCGGGACCTACAGTTTAAAGTGGATTTCTAACCACTCACAAACACCCATGCCACCGCCAGGATTCGAAACTGAAGCCTGTGGTACCAAAGCTAGCCAATTGGCTAGCTTTGATACTAATTGTGGCTGCCAAATGGCCATCATGCCCCTATATTCAATAGAACAGCAAACATTTATATATAAAAGATCTTAGAAAATATGGAATTAAAATAAAAGATAGGGGCAAAAAAAACAGGGTTTTTTTCCATATAGGGTCAACATAATATATTCTTTCGCCAACACAAATATAAAGTATTAAACCAGTAATCGAGTCATTTGAGTTCCGTTTCAAACTGCTATATATCAATTATTAACATAAAAAATCATTATTTCTGGATAATAGTTTTAATTTAAAATAAAATATTTAGGTAAAATGTCAGCAAAAAAGGCAATTGAGTTTTTTATTAATTTAAAAATTGCATAATTAATTAACAATTATAAACAAAATTACACAGATTATTTTACATAGATATTGAAACATTTTTGTATTAAATCGGCAACTAAAAAGCATCTCACTGAAGTTAAATAGACCCTTTGAAACAATTAAATGAGAAATCAAAAAACGAGACACTTTTTGGATTTTCATTTAATTTTTAAAAGCGTCCGATTTCTTTGTAAGTTAGTACTTCATAGGATGTCCTTCGCCGGTAAATTTTTGCCCGCTTTGGCATTGAATTTACCATGTCTTTTGTAATTTAAGTGCCAGTGTCGTTCACTTTTCCTGCATCTCTTTTCATGACTTGCTTTCTTATTCTAACCTTCAATTCTCCCCAAATATTTTCTGAATGATTTAAACACGATGACAGAATTGATGCAGGGTTCATTTTCAAATACAAAAGACGAAAGTTATAGGATTAGGATAATTATCTGGATATATACTATTCGCTGCCAACACCTTCATTTTGGGCCGACTTTTCCAATTTACCTTTTAAAATAAATTTAACTATTATGCTGTCGTTAAATTTTAAGTTTTCTAATGCACCCCCACACAAGGATGCTGCTGGCATGCACCCAGACACTTTTTCTTGGATTAACGCATTTCTAATCTCGAATATTTTAAATTTATAGTTGTTATACTGTAAAATTAAGTTTTCGAACGTCAGCCATTGTTTCTGCACAAAAGCAGACAATTTAAATTTAATCATTATTAAATTAATTTTAACCATTTTCATTCATTTTTCTTAATTTATAAAACGTTTTCAATAAACATTTCCATTCACTTATGGTTCAATGTTATAAATTTATCCAATACATTTTTTTTTTGAAAAATTTTTAATAGATATGAAAAATTAAAATTCAATAAAAACTTCATTTTTACTAGTAAAATTTCGTTTTTAGAACTTTCCATTTCAGAATCATCTGCATTCAGATAAATAAAATTAAGAGTCGTTGTTTTCCTTGAAATTAAACTATTAAATTTTTAATTTCGTTCGTTTTTAATTTCTTGTTTCAAATGTTTCTTTTATACAAGCGTAATTTTTTTTACATTTTAAATTCTTTTCTTTAATATGCATATTTTATTTCACAGCATCAGTTGTTTAAAAGTTTTTGTTGTCAATTTTTGCATACGGCTGTGATGATAACTTTCAATCTTATTCATTCAAATAATTACATTTTTTTTAATATTGAATAATAAGTGAAAGGACACTGTGGAATTTTTTAAAAGAATATTTTATAAGTGTCCATCAGTTATATAAGCCTCTGCATTAAAAAACATAAACATAAAAATATGACAAAGAATATTTCTAAAAATAAAAAATAAAAATTATTGTAATTATTTGAAAGACTAAGATAGAAAATTATCAATCATCACAGCCTTATCAAAACATGGACAAACAATACAATTAAACAATTGATACTGGGAAATAAAATGTGCATATTAATGAAAAGAATTTGTAATGTTAAAAAAAAATTACACTTGTATAAAAGAAAGCATTTGAAATAATGTATTTAAAAAAAACGAATAAAAAAATTGACTATTTTAATTTTAATGTAAAAAAAAACTTCTTAATTCTATTTATCTGAATGTAGACGATTCTAAAATGGAATGTTCTAAACATGAAATTTTACTAGTAAAAATTAAATTTGTATTTAACTAAAATTTGAATATCTATTAAGAATTTTTTTCCATGATTTTAGGTTATCTACACAATGCAATAGGATATGAAAAAAGAAATTTAGGGATACTCGTTTGAAATTTTTTAAAAAATAGAGTCAATATCTTGGTTTATAAATAATCTTGTGCATTTCTAGCTTCAAAACTGGCGTATTAAAATACTTTCTCGTAATGACAATGTGTGAAAAGCTAGTATGCAATGCGTTACGTTTTCCACCTTAGGAGACAAACACCGATGGCTCTGCGTGTGATGGAAATGCTCGCGCCCGTCTCTATTGTAAAGGATTTTTTGAGGAATCTTATTCAGTTGGTCTTAATGCCTCCCGTTTTGATGCTGAGATTTTTGCCACAAGGAATGCAATTTTAAACCTTGATGGACTAGCTACTCATCTGAATAAAGCAGTTATCTTTATTGACTGCCAAGCTGCAATCCGGCAACTGTCTCCTACACACTTAGTGATTCCTTCCTTGTTGAAGAGGCTAAGACAAATCTGTCCGATGCAATTGCATCTGGCTGGGAGATTGTTTTTCAGTGGATTCCCAGCCATTGCGGGGCGCCCGGAAATGAAAAGGCCGACTTCTTGGCCAAAAAGGGTTGTAAGTTACCACAATTTCCTTTATTCTTTCATCCATTTAGTTCTGAGGTAAATAAGACAATAGACAGACCCTTAAAGCAAACTTACAAACACCTTTCAACTGATGAAATGGGAAATATATACTTGCTTCGTCACCCATCGCAATGGACTTGCCCTGCACAGTTTTTTTACAATAAATTTCCGACTCTCGACAGGACACGATTTTCTTAATGAACACTTGCACCACATGGGTGTAGCTACTCATGATGTCTGCCCACTGTGCTCGTCGGGTGAGGTCACGGACTTTTTACATTTGACAACATGCGCTGCTCTTGATTTTTACGACTTTTAATTCTAACAACTTTACCAAGGCGATGGCCGAGGGGCTAGCGCTCTGGCGCTCACTACCACAGGTTTCGGGTTCGAGTTCCGGCGGTGCCATGGATGTTTGTTGTGGTTCTGGATCCACTTTAAACCGTAGGTCCCGGTGTAACAGGATCGTAGAGCATTACGGGGGTATTGTTACTCCGCGTCCGTAGCTTATCTTCAAGTCGCACGCACCTCCTGGGCAGTGTTAAGTGAGTAACGTCTGTGAAGCGCATGCCTTAAGGCACCCAAGACAACTGTCGAAGTGTTTGCCAGCTGCATTAGAAAAAAAAACTTTACCGAGACTACATTTTATAGGTCTGCTAGAGTTCTTATGTCGGATATCGCGACAGTTTGATGTAGGATATAAAAATACTTAGGAGACAATTTTCAAATGGGTTAATGATCCGAATATGACACATTTAAAATGTGCTCTTTAAATCTGAATGGGTATCACGTCGGAATAATTGCAGCAGCTTGGGTGGTCAACACAGGATCTGCACCAGACATAATTTCTTTACAGTACGAAGGTACATGGCATTGTTTATGAATAGAATAAAATCCCCTTTACTTTTGCAAATAGATTATATGGTCGATACCACTCTGCATTGGCAGATGGGGTGGAATCAGTTGGGCACCAGTTGAGATTTTCCGTTTTTATGGCACAAAGAATACGAGTTGGAGGAATAATTTTTTTGGTTCCTTCTCTCTAAGCTTTAAGTAGGAGAAAATAGTTTGCCATTCCTTTTTGATGTTCACACGTTCAACCCTTTTCCAGGTCTCCTATCTTGCAACTAAAAATTACCAACACCTTTTTTTTTTTTTTTTTTTTTGTTATAATGTAGCTGGCAAACACTTAGACAGCTGTCTTGGATGACTTAAGGCAAGCGCTGCACAGACATTACTCACTTAGCACTACCCAGGAGGTGCTTGAAGATAGGCTACGGACTCGGAGTAATGCTATCTACGATCCTGTTAGACCGGGACCTACGGTTTAAAGTGCATTTCGAACCGCTCCAAACATCCATGCCACCGCCGGGACTCGAACCCGAAACCTGTGGTACCGAAAACTAGCCATTCAGGCCCCATATTATCAACAATAACGTAATATGATATGCAGCATTACGTTTTCCACCTTAGGAGACAATTTGCAAATGGATTAAAAGGTGATTAAATGTGAAACTATTTCCTCCAGTTTAAAGCTTACAGAGAAAGTACCAAAAAAATCCTTCCTCCAACTCGTATTCTTTGTATCATGAAAACGGAAAATCAGACTCCCTAAACTGGTGTTCAGCCTATTCCTCCGTATCTGCCAATGTAGAGCGGTATCAACCCAAATGAAAATCCAATCTCAGAAAAGAATCATGATGATGGACATGATGCAAAATTTTTAGAAGGCCTTATTTATTTGAAACAAAGATACCGAGTGTATTGAGTGGAAGAATGATTTAAATTCATCAGTAAAAAAAAAAGAACTTTTCCAATCACGGAATGAATTGACTGTTTTCTAAGCAGCCACGTAAAGTTACAGAATTTTTCCTCTCAATGAATTATGAAACACAATAATATTCATTGTGCACACACTCGGTGAATCTTAAACGTTTCTGGTTTCATTTCAGATTTAAAAATTGTTCAACGCCCCTTACAATGGTTGTACAAAGAAAAATGTAGGAAACCTATATTTTATTGCGATGTATATAACAGGGTAGGAAGTCTATATTACATTGAATTATATATATCAGCATGGTAGGAAGCCGTCTTGGCTTGATTTGTCGCTCTACGGTCATTTTTTGCACACTTTTGGGCTAATTAGATCGGGACCTACAGTTTAATGTGGATTCCTAACCACTCACAAACATCCATGCCACCGCCAGAATTCAAAACTGAAGTCTGTGGTACCAAAGACCACAGCTCTAGCCAATTAGCCATCAGTACGTATAGCATGGTTGAAAATCTATATTTTATTGTATATAACTACATGGTGAGAAATCTATATTTTGTACTATATATAACATTGTAGGAAGTCCATATTTTACTATATAAAAGTAATTTGTAAAAATGTGTGTACATAAACACATTGAAAATCGAATACAAGGGACTGCAATAACTTCAATATTGTAGAAAAATTTGAAAAGTAAAAAATAAACACCATCAATAACAAAAAAGTAAAGGGGTTGACTTCTGAAGTCAAAATAAAAAAAATTATCCTCACGATCCCCTCGGATGTCGGGACCCGTGTTTTAAGAATCATTAATCTAGATTATGCCCACGTGAAACAGTAGCTCCCGGTCTAATGAGTCCAAAGTGTGGACAAAATGACAGTAAAGCGACAAACCAAATCTAAATTATGCTCGCAATGCAAGTTGAATGGAAATTATTTAGGGATTCGTCAAAAGCAGCCCTTTCGGAAAAATATTTTCATTAGCACATGCAATTAATATGAAGGAAATCTATAAAAATAGGCTCTAGATAAAACAAAATTAATAACCTATAACGAAACAAAAGAAAAGGTTTTTTTTTTTTCGTTTTTGCAGAGCGTCTGAATAATAAAAATAAATAAATAAAACTGAAGAATAAATGTTTCGTACCTCCAGTTACGTAATTAAGAATTTAAAATTAAAAATATATTCCAAAAGGAATTTACATTTAAAGAAATTAAAAAGAATAATTAAATCTGAGTTACTTGCTCAGGAATAACTTTATAAGACATCAAAATTAAAAATAAATAAACTATAAAAAATAACAATTAAAAATAATAAACTACACAAATTTAAGTTAGTAAAATATAAACATTTAAATTTAATAATTAAAAGAATTAAAATTAAATAGGAATTCATTTAAACTGGAAATAAAATTGACCTTCGCACATTGTAGAGAAATTTTAACATAAGAATCAAGCTGATCGCTATACTGCTCGGTTTACAGTTTGGATGCATAACATTTTATGATTCTTATGCAAATGGAAACAGCAATAATTGCAAACATTCTTTGGTATTTACGATCCTTGAAGATATATGGCTTCATGTAAATCTCTTACAATTGGTGAAGAAATGTTATGAAAGTTCCATGGATGAATCCCCCTCCCTCGAAAAATGTCTCTTGATGTGAGATGTGAAGAATTTCATACCTGCCAAGGGCGCGAGGATTTTTTCTTGAAAGAGAAGTTTTCTCAAAATAAATAAAGAGAACCTTTTTGTTGGAAATTTGGATGGCTTAGAAAAAAAGTAGGTCATAAAAAATGTAAACACTATTTTAGAAAACAATATTTATGTATTTATATACGTAATACTTGATAATATATAGATCTCTAAAGATCTATTCATATATATCTAGAGCACCTCAGATATTGAAGATATGAATATCTAAGTTTCAATAAGTCACTGAAGATCTAATCACACTTAAGATTTGTTTCCCCAAAAACCTGGGAAGTCATCAGGTGGTTTAAAGCAGAGGAAAAAATATCAAGAAAATTGGATTTCAACTATCAACAGATGAGATTGGTGTAGAAAAAAAGAAACCTTTTTAAAAAAGTGCAACAGATCTTTCAACTGATAAGTAAGTTCAGCGTTTTCCTTAATGCACAGTGTACTAATATAAAATATTTGCTTAACTGTCACAAAAATCTTTACGTGAGAGAGTAGAAGTGTTTCAATTTTTAAATCCAGCAGGGCAATTTTCAAAAATATTAGCAAATAAAAGTTTTTAAAAAACACTATTTAGTGAAATATATATTTATTATTATACATATTATATATAATTATTATTAACAATATTTATTTATTATTATTATTTATTAAAAAGCACTTATATTATTATAGACATTTACACTCAAATAGCAAAAAACAATTGGGTTTTTTTTCCTGTTTTATTTATTTATTTAACATAATTTTGCAAATGTGCCTAATATTTCTAGAGCATAATTTAATAATACATAATTTAATTTGTTTTGTTGAGAAAAGTATCAATTAAAATTTTAAAAAAGGGGTTTCATTTCAAGAAAAAAACATTCAAGATACATTAAATTTCATTTCGATTATTTTCAATCTTTGAAAAGTAGTCATTACAAAAACAATATGTTACAAAATATCACAAATAAATCTATATTATGATACATTCATTTTCCTGAAACTACATTTTTTTTTCAACAAACTGAAAAAATGAATTTGAAGAAAAATCCAGAAATTATCTGCAATTGATTTTCGTTACGCATTACAAAAAAAAAATATTTCAAAGAAAAGCATCTGGATTTGTAAATGTTAAATAAATTTAAGAAATACAAAACAATAATACAAATACAATTCCTACAACTGTACAAACACCATTTTGCTTTAAATATTGCAAATGGATCAGTTGAAATAATTTCTACATCCAATTAACAATTTCGGCTATTTGAAAATAGGGATTGAGATATTCATTCTTTTGCCAAGGTCAAAAAAAGGAACGTAGAATTCTTTTTCTTCTGTTGAAATGTATGCAATGAGTTAATATTCACAAGTAATAAATATTATACGTAGTTTTAAATTATTGTCAATAGGATTGCAATGGTGATGCCCGATTTTGTTTCGTTTCAACAACAAGAAAAATAAAATTGGGAGCGTTCTTTTTCTCTACTGATTCTATTCTCATTTTATTTATTCATTTTTTATCTTTTTTTGCCGTTTTTCTAACCATGAGAAATACCTTTTATTTATTTTCTATTTAAATAAAAACTGTGACTTGTAATTTAATGTTAAGTATAATACTGTATATTTGATAAAAAAAGTTATTAAATTATTTTAAACAATGTTTTATAATGAACACCAATATCTAATTTCAGATGGGGTGATTGAAAACCTTTCTTCGAATCCCGATTTTTATTCTTAAGTGATATTTTTTCTACAAAAATGTACTAAAATATATGACATTTACTACAACCGGTTCAAATCGCATATTAAAATGTACTAACGTTAAGTTACATGCAAATATTTTTAATAGGTTTAAAGTTAATTTGAAATACGATTTATTAAATTATTAAATCAGTAGTTTATAGTTTTTAAACGAATCCACTGTATTGGAAAGGAATGCCAAGTTGAGACATGCAAGTGTAAGTTGAGTTTTTCAGGAAATATCAAGTTTATATAAAACATATATAAACTGCTATTTTGTACATCCTTTTAAATTGGAAGAAACTTCTTCTATAAATGAAATTTAACAAGAACATATAAAGGAAATCTGATCTGATCTTTCTCTTTAAATAAAATAAATTTAATTAAAATTATTAATTCAATATTTTTTTCGTTTCACTTTTATGAAGATATGATTTTTAATTTCCCTGTCCCTTGCATCTGCAGAAAAAGGATAAATTGCATGCATTTTAAGTTAGAATAAGTTAATTGTTATTATTTATTTGTTATATTAAGTTAATAATGTACAAGTTAGAATTAAAATAATAAAAAGTTATTTTGAAGGGATAACATGCATAACTTTCACATAATTTCGCAAAATGTGCCTAATATTTATCGGGCACCTTCTTACATATTTTACTTTGTTTTGTTGAGAAAAGTATCATTGAAAATTAAAAAAAAAATCATTTCAAGAAAAAAATATTCAAGCTATATTAATCTCACCAAAATCAATTATTTCTAATCTTTGAAAAGTAGTTATTATAAAAGTAGTATGTCACAAAACATTATATCACCAATAAATCTATATTACGATACATTCATTTTTCTAAAACTACAATTTGAAAAAAAAAGTTTTTTTTGATACAGTTGATTTTCGTTACGCATTAAAAAATATAATATTGTAAAGAGAAAAACATCTGGACTTGTAAATGTTAAATAAATTTATGAAATACAAAACATTAATACAAGTACAATTCCTAGAACAGTAACAAACACCATTTTGCTTTAAATATTGTAAATGGATCAGTTGAAAATATTTTCTACACCCAATTAACAACCTCAGCTATTTGAAAATGGGGATTGAGATATTCATTCTTTTGCCAAGGTCAAAAAAGAGGAACTTAAAAATCTGTTTTCTGTTGTAATGTATGCAACGAGTTAATATTCATGAGTAATAAATATTACATATAATATTACGTTACTGCCAACAGGATTGTAATGGTTATGTCCGATTTATTGCGTACAATTTTATTTCACTATTTTTCGTTATTATTTATTTTCGTTTCAATAACAAGAAAAATAAAGTTGCGATTCTAAAATAAATAAATCGTGATTCTAAAAATTGATTCCCTGCTTTTTCCTTCCGATTCTATACTTTTTTTTTCCTAACAGAGAGAAATACCTTTTGTTTCTTTTCTTTTTAAATAGAAACTGTAACTCTATTTAAATAAAAACTGTGACTTGTAATTTAATATTAAGTATAATACTCTATATTTCATAAAAAGAAGTTGTTAAATTATTTAAAACAATGCTTTATAATGAACACCATTATCTATTTTCAGATGGGGTGTTTGAAAACTTTTCTTCGAATCCAGATTTTTATTTTTCGGTTACATTTTTTTTCTACAAAAAATGTACTAAAATGTATGACATTTACTACTACCGGTTCGTACCGCATATTAAAATGCACATACGTTACGTTACATGCAAGAAGTAGAACCTAGAACCTATAGAATCTAGATTACCTAGAACCTATTTTTAATAGGTTTAAATTAATTAGAAACACAATTTATTAAGCTACTAAAACAGAAATGAAATCATTATAGTTTTCAAAAACGAATCCACTTGCAAAATTGGAAAGGAAGACCAAGCTTAGAGTAGCAAGTGTAAGTTGATTTCGTTACAAAATACCAAGTTAATACATAAACAACATTAATATTATAATACTACGTTTATAATTTTTTTTAGTAAAAATTTCTTGCTGAATTTCATTTATAAAAGAACACATAAAGGAAATTTAATCCGATCTAAATTCAATTTCTCTTTCCATAAAAAAAAAGGAAATAAAATATTAATTAAATATTTTTTTCATTTCACTTTTATGAAGGTGGGACTTTTAATTTCCCTGTTCCTTGCATCTGCAGAAAAAGGAGAAATTGCATGCATTTTAAGTTAGAATAAGTTAATTGTTATTATTTATTTATCAGATTAAGTTAATAGTACAAAATTTACAAGTTAGGATTGAAAATAATAAAAAATTACATTTTGAAGAAAGGTACCAAAGAAAAATTTATACTTTTTAAATATCTACATCATCTAATAAATAGATTGAAATTCTGGAAACTATTGACACAAACTAAACCATCTAATATTCCAAATATTAATTTAAAAGCTTACAGCATAATTTAGTAAAAATTCAGTTATTGCACATCAAAAGTTAGAAATGATAAGCAAATTCGATACTATTGTTATTGAGCCAGAGATTTCCATCTCCATTTTTTTTTAATCGATATTTTCGATCATTTATAAGTTGGCTCAAATCTTTCTTCAACTGAATAGGATAATGATATCGAGGTGGAAAGAAAAAAAAAAGGGGGGGTGGAAAAAAATAATATCCAGAAAGTGCTCCTCACCTGCCTTCGAATTGATTTGGGGGCGCAGCAGCAGGTAATCTCACGGACAGAGAGCTCCTCCACCGACTCGGTGCAGCGGAACAATTGTTGCTTCGCTCCCGATCCCTTGGCGCCGGATGTTGGCGAGGGCGCACAGATCCTCGCCAACTATTCTAACCTCTAATGAGATTTTAAGAGCTCGCGTAATATTCGGCGTATTTATTTTGAGATCGTTCTCGGGTTTATTTTTCCCCCCACTCCCTCCCCACCGTTCGATTGTTCCCCTTTTTTTCCCAGGGGGTGAAGGGGAGGGAAATAAAATAAACAAAATTAAAAAATCTATCGGATCGAAATGACGGGGGGGGGAAGAGTGGAGTACGTGTTTTTCATATTCTTGTGTTAAAAAATTCCAGTGTTTTTTTTTTAATTGATTGATCGAATCGGGAAGGGGATCATTCTGAGCATGTCGTTGTTACATATGGCTGTTATTGGAAACCAATCCATTACAAATTATACCACCGACGTTACTCATTCAACACTACACAGGGGGCACATGTAATTTTAAAGATAGGCTACGGATGCAAATAGCACTACCCCCACAACGGTCTACGATCCTTTTAGACAGGGACCTACGGTTTAAAATGGATTTCGAACCACTCCAAACATCCATGGCATGGCGGGACTCGAACCCGAAACCTGTGGCACCGAGCGCTAGCCACTCGGCCATCAGGCCCTTTCAATCTGAATATATATATATTTATATATAACTAACAGATATAATCCAGCGTTGTCCGGTTATAGAAAATAAATAGTATACCAAACCCATACCAAATGGCATGAAATGCAAATTTTCGATATTTTATTGTAAACTGATTTGAAAAAAATGCAGTATGTGCATGCATTTCAATCAGAAGATATAATAACTTTTGATTCTTTTCTCAGCAATTTTGACAACTATAAAACTGAAAAAGAGAAATATGTGTGCGTCATTGTTTTTAAAAGTCTGTTCACAAAACCACCTCTGCCTGCGTCCATTGAATTTTGGCAGTTAAATATCGGATTGTTTGGAAATGCTTTCGTTTTGTGGGGAGAAAGACACAGTGTATTTACACAGTGTTCGAAGCAGGCCTATTTTCAATTTAAAATTCCCGGGGATTATGGAATTTCAATTTTTTTTTTTTTTTTTTTTTTTTTTTTTCTTTTTATTTTGCTGGCACTGTCCTTAACATCTGTGTGAAATTTGACATCAAAATATTTGTTGGTGTTTGAATTATGCTTGGCTTTGTGAGACGCTAAAACTGATTCCGGCGATTTCCGAAATGTCTGAATTCATTGAGCAAAGAACTTGCATTCAATTTTGTTTGCGGAAACGTATAGAATGTTGCAGAACGCATTCGGTGAGCATTCCTATATCGGATAGAAACGTTTAAAAGTGGTATAAACAGTTCAAAGAGGGCAGAGAGCCCTCTGGTCGACCCTCCACCTCAACCGACGAAGCTCACGTCCAAAAAATTAAAGATTTGGTGCTCGCAAATTTACAATTAGAAAATTTGCTGATGAAGCTGGAATTTCAAAAGAATTGGTCCATTCCATTTTGGGCCTCAAACGCGCCAAATCTCGATTAGTATCGAAAATACTGTATTGATTCTTCGTGATTTTTTCGCCAGAAATGAAACCCATATAGTTCCACAACCACCGTATTCACACCGTACTACTCCTGGCTATTCCCTAAACTCTCCGGAGACCCGTTTTGAGTCGATTGAAGAGATTCAACGTGAATCGCCACTCGCTTTGAAGGCCAACCCTGCCGATGACTTTTTAGCATGCATTGAGGATTAGAAAAAAAGTTGGCATAAGTGCAATGTGTCCGAAGGGGATTATTTTGTAGGCGATAAAATAAATTTGAAGAATAAATATAGAGTCTTTAAAAAAAAAAAAATAATAAGATTGTATATATATATATAGATGCACACAGGCCTATTATATATATGACATATAGATACACACTCCTACATTATTATGTATATAAAGAACACAAGAGATGAATACATAAACAAAAGGAAATATGACAAGGAGTGAGTTAGAAAATGAACTATTTTATACAACTATGCAAATTGTGTAACAAAACTATCATGGCGTTAGCAATATAAAAACCCTTACTGCCCCCCCGGTCGAAGAAGGAAAAAATTTTCCTGCATCGGAATAGTGTGCATAAGCTGCAGCAACGAAACTGAAAATCATTTCATAAACACAAACATCAAAAGGTTGAATGGCAAAAACTGAACTGGCAGATCCAAAAAATGTGCAAAACACAAAAATTTGCAAAATTTATCCAAGGACAAGGCGTGAAATTATGTTGTAACTGGAAATCTGAAAGCCGTGAAAGAAATTCGTATTGCTCCTCCATTGCGCAACCCATCCAGTTTGTCACTGAAGCATCCACCAACAGAATCTGCTCAACAAAGAACTTGTCATGCATTGCGATGCTTGCACTGAGGGAGCTCGCTTGTTTGATGCAGGATATACTTCAAAGTACTTTCGTAAGCACGAAATGGTGACATAACAAATATTGTTTTTTGATATCGTCGATCACTGGGTCGTATTGACTCTGCCCCTGTTAGCAGCAAAATACGAGCTAGCCTTGAAGAAGGGGGGCTGCACCGATGAACGCTCTTACTCATTGGGCACTACCCAGGGGGCACGGGTAGTTTGAAGATAGGCTACGGATGCGAGTAGGCCTCCTTGAAGTACGGTACTCCTACAACACGCTACGATCCTTTGATCCATGATCCTAAACTTAAATGCCTATGATCCTACGATCCTAAACGTCCATGCCACCACCGTGACTCGAACTCGAAACCTGTGGTACCGAGCACCAGAGCTCTAGCCACTCGGCCATCAGACCCCAAATAGGTAAATAGATGTCAATGTGTGGTCAGCTCCAACATTGAGTGTGATCACCTCTAATAGCTCTAAAGAGGCGACATTGATATCTCATGCTCAAAATGACTAACTCGACTGGCAACAAAATCTAGGCAGACCATGAATAGGACGGGTTGAAGGCAGCAATGCGTCTCCCTAGAGCAAGAGCAATCGTTAGAAGAGGCAGGGGGGGGACTACCAACCAAGTACAGCATTATGGTTCTGTTGAATGAAGATGGTTGGCATCTTCGTTGGGAGGAAAAGTTGTATCAACAATGTCATCCCTGTACAACTGAGCAATAATAGGTAAAGCCTTCAACACATATTTGACTTGAATGCCAACCTTCCTGTAGCTGCTACCAAAAAGAATTTTACATTAACTAGCGTAGCGATTCTGTGCCTCCTTGAAGTTGGTGATTCTGTGCCATCTTGAAGTTACCGGCTCTATGTCTCCTTACAGTTATAGATTCTATGCCTTCTTGAAGTTGGCGATTCTGTGACACCTTGAAGTTACCGGTTCTGGTTACCGGTCTCTTTACAATGAGCTGCATATAGCCGTCGTCTACAATAGTTGTAGCTCTAGATATTCCTCGACTAAATCTTCTAGAAGTTGGTTCAGTTCTCAGAAATTCTCTCCACCGATCTGTGAATTGCAGAAGGGTTCATGTCCAACCCTCAAGCTACAGTGGATTGACTCTGGTCCATTAGTTCAATGGATCGCTATCGTAATTCTTTACAAAAAAAAAAAAAAAAAAAAAAAAAAAAAAAAAAAAAAAAAAAGTCAGTTACTTAATATATCTAAACCTTGGCTTTCTCGAAATTTCTCAACGCAATTTCTGTCTGAGAACCGCAGGTGCTTTTAAAAACTGTTTTCGCCCAACCACAGCAGATGCGCTTATTTTGCATATGATATTCTGAGACAGTTTTACATTTTATGTATACTGCGTAATTCTTATAACACACTTAATCATTCTTATATTATTCTTACTTCATATTTTCCTTGTAATCGTAATTTTTCTGATTTTTCCTTCATTTTTGGAAACCAATGTATAATGATATGCTGTTTTGTATCCATTTCGCCTATTCAATTTTTTAAATTAAATGTAATGCTTCTTTCATATTTCCATTAAAATGAAATGTTCGCTGAAAAATCTCCCTCATTTCCCTTTTTTAGCATTTTAGGCGGGTTGATCAGTTCATGGTCGTGTGTTAAAGTTATTTTGATAGTTTTTTATTGCAAAAAAAGAAGATGAAGGGCGATACCTCATCATGCTACAAAGGTTTAAAACAATGCATACAATGCCAAAATAACTAGAAAACTGGTATACTCATTGGACCTCCTTTTTCATTTCCTTCTATTAGATCACGCTCTCCCTATATATATATCTTGTTCACATTTCCAATCGTCTATAAAACACTTCTTATTCATCCACTCAAGTTCACGTGCATTTTTTTTTAGCTTGCGATGGATGACACTGGATGTTAACACAGTTTTTTCAAATATTAATTCGTTAATTAAATTTAATTAATTCATTAAAATTTTTTTTTAGATTTAAGTTGCATGTATCTAATAATAGATGACTCCAGATGTAAGAGAAAAATTTCAACTTTATTTGTAAAGGACTTTTCTGCAATATAGTGAAAGAAAAGTAGGAATTGACTTTAAAAAAAAAAAATTATATTACTTGTTATACATACAACAGCATGTAGGAGCTAGGGGTGAGTTCTACAAATTTATGAAGTGAATTTTAAGTTAAGAGAACGCCAGCATTGGAAGCAGTTGAAATATTGTTAAGTAGGCGGCATCTTAAGATACCGGCGAAGCAGGCTGACCGTCAACAAGCTGCCTCGGCCAGATTCTTCTCCCATCTTGGCAAAAAATGGTTGCAAGTTACCACAGCCACAATTTTCTTTATCCTTTCATCCATTTAGTTTCTGAGGTAAAGAAGAAAATAGACGGACCCTTCAAACAAACTCCTTTCAACTGATAAAACGTGGAATACTCTTGTTTCATCACCCATCGCAATGGACTTGCCCCGTGCAGTTTACAAATTATATTTATTTTACAATGACCAAAGTAGTGAAAACAAATATATTAAAAAAATACATTTTGTGTGCATTTCTATATTCAAAAATGAACTGCCGAAAGGATCAGTAAAAATGAACTAAAAATAATTTGAAATAATATTCTTGCGAATATATATGGCAGATATTGTCTGTTTTATGGATGAGTTTACAGTTATGAGTGCGCAGAACAATTAAATTGTAGGCTGCGAACTCCCGAGGCACGTGCATCTTGGAACATCTAATATAATAAGTTCAATGTTTCACTTAAGTGCCTCAAGTGCTTTCAATGCCTCAATGACGCAGTGACCATCCCTAGATACGCACAGTGGATTGTTGGTAGCAGAGCAAACTAGACTCTTAGTTAAGTTGTTAGCTTGGCGCTTTCGGTTCAACTTGCACATGCCAATCGGGTTTTTTTTCCTGTGAGACAAGGATCTACGTTAGGGTTTAAAGTGGATTCCGAACCCCTCCAAACATCCATGGCACCGCTGGGACTCGAAACTGAGACCTGTGGCATCGAACGCCAGAATATATATATATATATAAATTAAGAAGTAGACAGAAATTGATATAGCCCAACCTTAGTGTCGGATGCCGAGAGATATGCGATAGGAAAAATACGAAAGATGCGGGCGATTCTTCAAACCTTAAAATGCATCCCTCGGAAAAAGAGCAAATGGAATAAAGAGCGTTGTCAATGCAAAGCAGCTTCCAATCGCCGAGGTGCGTGCCAATTCCCCGTGTCAGAAGCCTTTCCTGCGGCATATTTAAGCGAGTGCCTCGACAAAAATCAATGGGCCCCCCTCGTTCAACACGCCGCCCGAAAGCCATCCAAGTGCGCTCTCTGGAAAAATGCACCAGATTACACCAGACGGAGGATGTGTAGACTTGCAGATGGCGAAAGAAGTAGTCTTGAACTCAAAAGATTTCATCTGCTTATTTTTAATTTTTGTATAAGGGCCTGAAAGGCCGAGTGGCTAGCACTCTGTACCACAGGCGTGGGCCGGATTTTCCTATCGGCTAGCTAGACTTCAGCCTAGATCAAGAGAGCCCAACATTCAAATTGTTAGCAAATTTAGAATGACACTATTCTGAAAACAGTAAACACGGAATCAAAAATAAGGAGAAATTCTATACATATGAATAATAAACAAACATAATAAGTAATTTACAAACTTAAAAATGGCAGGTGAAAGGGCCTCATAAGTGGAATAGCCTAGGGCCTCTTTTCGTCTAAATCCAACCTTGACCACAGGTTTCGGTTTTGAGTTCCGGAGGTGCCATGGATGTTTGGAGTGGTTCGGAATCCACTTTAAACAGTATTTCTCGGTCTAACAGGATCTTAGATAGTGTTACTCCGAGTCCGTAGCCTATCTTCAAGCACCTCCTTGTTAGTGCTAAGTGAGTAATGTCGGTGTAGCGCTTGCTTTAATCATTTAAGACAACTGTCTAAGTGTTTGCGAGCTGCATTAGAGCAGAAAAAAAAATTATACGAGAATACGGATGCTTCTTTATAAATACAACAAGGAACTGTCCACTATTTGCTTGCCCAGCTCGTCAACTCTCATGATTTTCGCAAAATTTTCAGAAAATGACGGTTCTATAATATTAGATTAAAACTCCTATGAACAAAGAGGATGCCCCATTCCAGACATTGTTTTTGTTCACGGATAACTTGCAAACTGAAGTTTAGTTTATTCAAAATCTTACTGTGGAATATTTTACTAGTGACGACATTAGAATTACTCTGTATCCAATTGAATGGGAAAATGCCTCACCAAAAAAAAAAAAAAAAATCTGTAAATATATATATTTGTATGCTAGCAGAACCCGGAATACGCTGTCCTGCCAAAAAAAAAATGCATTGTAGAAAATGTCATATCGCGAATATATTCTCCATATTCCAATATAGGTGCATACTCATTTTCATGGATAGCGTTTGAACGGCATATAAGATGAAATGCTGCAGCACCCTCTGGTGGCAAGTGACACTAAAGTGAAGAGCGCGAACCTATTTTTCACACTCGAATACATATTATTACCAATTTCCATAGCGATGGGTTGAACGGTATAGAAGTGGATAGACCAGGGATGGGCAAATCTTTTCGGTCGCGGGCCAAAAATCGAATAAAAAAAAAAAGTTTGCCGGGCCAAGAAAATTTTTTCTAACATTTTAAAAACAATATACAAGTATTACAATTTAAATAGGTTAATGAGATGAATGAAATTCCGATTTCATTTTTAAAAGTTCCTTCTATTGAGGTTCCAAGTGAGATGCACTGATTCTAAGGAACGAGGCTAAATGCTCATCTGTCAGTCTACTTCTGAAATATTTCTTTCTAAGGTTATAGTCGAAAACACTTGTTCATATATATAAGATGAAGCAAACACAGCACTGATTTTCTGGGCGTGAGATATTAAATTTGGGAAACTTTACTTTCGATAGTGATTTGTAAAACTCTAACTTTTACATATTTAGAAACAACTGCTTGAGATGATTGTTAGATTGCAACTCAATTCATTCAACTTGCAAATCTGACCTCACTGCTTCACAATGTACGTTGAAAGGCATAATAAAAATAGCCAATTCTGTTTGAATGACACAGAAATGTTAAAATCTGTGTTTGAACTCAAAATGCAGTTTTTTCAAGCCATTTTCATAATGTTTAAGCTTAAGAAAAAGAGATGGATATATAATATATATTTCTTTTAATTTACCTCGGACTGGCAAATTAAAATTCTGTCTGCGAGCCGAATAGAACCTTCCGGCGGGCCGTAGTTGGCCCATCCTTGGGATAGACTGTAGAACTCTCTGGTGGCGACTCACAATAGAGGGGATAGCACAAAAACATTCTCCATGTTTTGTCATACACACGCACACAAAATTTCATCAAAATCGGTCCAGCCGTTCAGTAGGGGTTCAGTGACAAACACACGTACAGAAGAATTATATCTTATATATAAAGATGGGAGGTCGGAATTAAAAATAGATTGCTCGCCACTGTACAAAATGACTCCATTTAAATCCATTTCCCACTTAAATTTTCCATCCACTAAAATTTAAATGCTCTGTGATTTGAATGTACACCAGGCCGTGATTAAGATCTGTTCCTCATTAGCAAGCTTAATCTCCTTTTTCACAATACTACATACAGGAATTGTTTACGAAATGCAGCTTTCGAAACCCGATATGTACATTATTTATAATCTTGTTGCCTAATTATTGTATGTTTAGTAAATCTGCTTTTGATTGTCTGCCCAGCATAAGTATCCGTGTTTAGTTTGAAAATACCTAACACGAGTTGCAATTTATTTCTATTCACTATATGAAATATTGACTTAGATTAAGAATGCGAACTTCTCTGATTGATCAAAGCACTAATTAATATGGATACATGAAAGTAAACTGATATCATAACTACTGAAAGAAGCAAAACAATATTTAAGAGAAGCAATTGTGCATTACCAATTATTAACTGCGTTTTCAAATTAAAATTCGATTTAATTATTACGGCACTGCATATATATTTCATGTAATAAATTTCATAAATTCCAAGAATGTATTTCAATTAAATATTGAACAAATAATATTTACATAAACATGGAAATCCTCAACACGTAGTCATGTAAACAATAGCAATAATAGTTATTTTTCAATCTAAAAAATACCTTTTCAATTAAAAACGCTGTTGATATAAAACAAGTCACTTGGTTAATGCATATTATGACCCATTTTCATAGCGATGAGTTGAACGACTAGAAGTTGATAGACTGCAGCACCCTTTGGTGGCGACTCACAACAAAGGGGAACCTAAAAATATTATCCCTGTTGTGTCAAACACATGCAAAATATTTCATCAAAATGGGTCCAGCCGTTAGAAGGATTTCAATGACACACACATGTAGAGAAGAATTATACATATAAAGATATATCGATAGCAGCGCCACCTACCGGGTCTGATTGCGAATTTAAATCATCCAGGGACTCACTCAAACACACGCAAAAAAATCATCAAAATCAGTCCAGACATTTAGGAGGAGTTCAGTGACACACACATGTACAGAAGAATTATACATATAAAGATATAAAGAAGAATTATACATATGCACATCTATGTCTGTGCGTGTGGCTGTATTTATATACATATATTATGTGTTCCCGGTGAATGAATGCATATTTAATCTCACCCGACAAAAACGAAGTACTCTGGCGCGAAAGCGCAGGGTGGTTGTCGAACGAGCTCAAAAGCGGAAAAATTGCCTACTCGTGAACATGAAGCCGCGTCCAGGCGAGAGAACGAGGTAACAGTGTCGTTTTTGTTCCGAGGGTCTCTGTCCGATTGCGAGCAACAAGCCATGTTATATCTGGCTGTGACTCACAGCTGGTTGAAATCCCTTTGATCTGCTGTTTGGTTTGGTTTGTCACTCATCATCCAGGGTCATTTGGTCATCTACGGTCATTTTGTTCACTTTAGGCAAACGGGTTGTCTTGGGCCTCTTTGTTTAGGATAAATAGGTGGATGAAGATGTTTTATTTGAAGAAGGTGAATTGCCATAGTACAGCCGCGTCCACACGAGAGAATGAGACAAGCAACCGAGTAGTTGTGCATTTATTATAAACCACTTGTCTCACTATGGACGGAACCCTTGGAGTGAATCGATTGCCTCGTTCCTCCCCAACCAGAGTCGTCTTTCCCGCGCATCAAAGGCATGTGCCATTTTCGACCAGCTGTCACTCGCAGCGAGATGACGTGGCTTGTTTCGCACAATCAGGCTGCTCGGTTTGTCGCTCTAAGGTCATTTTCTGCACACTTTAGGCTAAATAGACCGGAAACTACAGTTTAATGTGGATTCCTAACAAACATCCATGCCATCACGATCACGCAGAGACACTTGAAGCAAGAACTGGTTCTTTCATCTAGACAAGGATTAAAGCACGACCCTTCCCATTTCTTTGAGCAATGTCACCAGCATCGATCGCTTTTCATCTGCACCACACCATATCGATGATGCATTTAAGTATTTTTTCCCCCCAAACTACCATCCTTTCTTGGACGTACTTATATTAAGAACTCTTCAAGCAAACTGGTCATTCTACTAGACACAAAGTCGTTTATTTATAGAAAATATCTTTATCGGTGCCTTCCGTCCTTCTTATTGCAGTCATGCACTGCCTCTTTTCGTTTTGAGTGCTTCCACTTCACCTGTGATGTCTTCTTGCACATATTGCATATGAATCGCTCATTGTATTGGTCTCATCAAGCCTTTTACACCCTGAAAATTCCCATCTGTCTACTTAAATATTATATCATCGCTTCTATTTTGCTCATCAGTGTATAGATTGGAAAATTATATGTGGAACATACCATTTACAAGTACACTTATGTCAAAAACAATAGAATTCGAATATTTTGCTGAAGATATTACAGTAATACTGGCCTGTAGCTTCTTTAGCTTTTATGAAATATCAATATGATTAATGTGTTCCTATATACTTATGTTCTACACACACTGTATGATAGCAGTATATGTGTGTATCTTTTTTTTTTACATTAATTAACCTTTTTTAAATTTTCCTTCGTTTCCACGTGAAATTTTTGCAATTACTTAAACAAGCCTCATGTTATACGTGTGCAATGCAGGATATTGTGCAGGGTAAAATAAAAATATGCATACGTAAATTATTAATTTAGAGTTGGCATTAATGTACCAATAAAACTTATTTCGGTTAATTAATACTTTCTAATGTCCTGAGAATATACACACAAATTCAATCGCTAAAAAGGCAATTGGTATTAATGTGTGTAGCATAGTTATCTTTTCTAGTATACGTTAGGCAAATGATTCTCAAAATAACACCCCCCAAGACCTTTATAATAACTTTAGTTTACAAATGATGAAGTATTAAGATTTATTTAGACAAAGATTAATAATAATATTTAAAAAAAATTCAAAGAAATTTTTGTGGTTTAATAAAAAAAACTAATACTTAACAGATAAACAAATTAAGATATTAAATAAATAGTTTTTGCATTAATGTATATGGTCCTTGTGTTCATCTCTTAATGATGGTAAATAAAAGTACATTTTTCACTTCCAATCAGTTTATTAATTTAATGGATGCAAGTTAAGTTACAGATTAAGTATCTTCTCCTTCAACTCATTGAGAACCAAAATCACAACCTCCAGCAACACTAAACATGATGCAATTCTGAAGTATACATAACAATTATGAAAAAAGAAGTGCTCAGAGTTCACAAAAACAATAATAATCTTAGCTTGTATGCAAATTTAAAGTACTTTTAAATGTATGCTTAATTTTTTTTTTTCTCAGTGTGAATCTGTTATGTTTGTGAAATTTGAACACAATCGAGACAATCTTTAGTACATACTTTTATTTTTAAAAAAAACTACAAAATTTGCTACAGTAAACTAGTTTGCAACTTTGTTAGGCAAATGCAATATCTACAACACTATGTCTGAAACTATGAAAATCCTGTAAACTTACTAACAGGATATTTTGAAAATTTAATTTGAAAGTTCTAAATTTTTTTTGTCTAGATCTTTAATATTTTATATATTTTAATAACTATAATATAGAATAATTCAGACTTTTTATGTGCTTTTTTTAACGATATTTTTAAACTAAATCTATAGGTGGGAGAACTCAGCAAGTCTTCATCATAAATAATAAGGGCAAATTATAATGAATTGGCAATTTTTTTTTTATCACTGATTGTAAATAATTGTAGAACACATTAAAACTGATATGAGTCATAGAATCATTTAAAAATTAAGAAATAAAAATTTAATATTAAATAGAATTTTTTTTCATTATACACATTTTTAATTTATCTTTCAAATAAAATTTTCAGCAATGAATTTTAAGGATTTAAATGGTATCTGAAAAAGAAAATTTCCTAGAAAGATCAATACAAAAATTAAAATTCTTTGATTGAAAATATTTTTAACATAAAGCTAAAACTGTGCGTTAAAATTTTTAATGATCCAAAACAAACGTTCAACAAAATCAATGCATGCTTCAAAATTATTTTTAAATCATGCTCTGAAAACACATGAACAGAAATGAAGTCAATGAATTAAAAAAAAAAAAAAAAAAGAAAATGCATCTTGAATCTTTAACAAAACACAAATCAACCAGTGACTTTAAAAGAACAAACAGCTGCAAGATTAAATTGATAAAAAAAAAGAAAAATGATTCATGATATAAAGATAATGAAAAAACTATTAAAGTTAAAAAAATAAGTACATTTACAAATTATATTTACAACAATGAGCTGCTATTTTACAACAGAACGCTGCTTGAAAATATACATAATATTCTTGAGGAAAAATTGCATTACAAAACACTATCACATAAAAATGGTTCAACATTACAAATGGCTATAACTTAAAAATTCAAATGCGAAGACATAACACAAAAAGTGTAAGAAAATTGGCAAAAAAAAAAACATTACAATACTGAAATAAGATCTTAATTGGACACAAGTTTGTTCAAATGCAAAAAAGAAACTTAACAGGTAAAAATTCAGACAGTTCTATCAAATATTTATTATATCACAGTTAAATGTCGACCTAACACATTTAACAGTGATTTATCCCTGGTAAACCAGCAAAGGTATATAGTTGTTAAATGGAAACACTAGATACTATTGCGATTAAATTTCATAGTAATTCTAGTCTTTTAAAGGAGAAATCGCACTCCTTCACCCATGTCTTGCATGAGGACACTGCACCAGACAAGACAGGACATCACATTACAACAGACACATTTTGACTATTTACACATTTCATTTTTATCAATATAGAGTGTAAAGCAATTCTATTTATTGAGAGGACAGTTAAGTAAAGACACAAAAACACTGATCACTTTGACGCACACACAAGCAACTCTTTAGCAATTTCAACATGGATGTACAAGAATTTGACAACGAACTTCCCGATTGGATGAATTAGGAAACTTTGGCATCTCCGTATTAAACTGTTGCTAAAATGCCGATTTATTGAGTTATTTCCCCATTTCTGTCTTTTTTTTTTTTTTTTTGGTTTCGTTATCACAGTTTTAATGCATGTAAGAGAATACATCATGCAATCTGGACTGAAATTCAGAAGTTAAAACGAATGCCGGCGATTGTTTAATCTGCTCACTGGCCACTCTTTCATTAATGAACTGGAATGAAACCGATACAATTAACTGACCAGACAACACTGGAATGGAACTGATCAGACTCTACGATTCGACGCAGAATTGATTCATTAAAATCATAAAACGGTTCCACAACCAGATGTTTTGCGGGAGGGAGTTCATTTTCAAAAGACCAAAAAAGAAACCTTTCTTGAACGAGCCCTCTAACATTGTATGAAGACAGAATGAATAGAAGAATTAAACCTGTACCTAAGAAAGTTAGAAATCTATAAACTATCTAAGAAAGTAAGGAGTTTTAAAACTGTTTCGGAATAGATTAAGATGGGTGTTGTAGTCAATCTCGTAAACTAGAGTAGAAGATACCTCGATAGGTTAAACAAGAATTATTTTTACTCATTCGACAGATTACGTGCAGTACAATTTTTAACCTATCAAGCTATAAGATTTAAAATCTTGAACTTGAAACAGCAATTTTAACTTTCTTTTTTATTGTTAAGAATTTTTGGCAACAACTTCTAAAATTCTCATCTCTTAAAGGAACATAAAAGTACATACATGAGAGGTAATATCCATCTAAAACACAGCAACACAATTAAAAACCCATCAAGTAAACAAAGAGATAACAATATGGCACAAAAATTACCTCTACAGGAGGATCTGAAAACCAGGACAGTAACAGTAGTAAAGAAATCCTCCAAAAGAGAACCTGCTTTTTAAATTGCATACTATTAAAAATTACAGTATTTTTAACCTTAAGAGTTGGAATCGTAGCCTATTGAATCAGTAGTGACTATTGGGGGAACAAATTAGATTACATGAATTCCTCTTCCTCCTCGGGTTTGCGGATCCAAGTGCCCCTGCCCAACTGCTGAAATCGGTTGAAGAGGACTTCCTTGGCGACCTGGAAATCCTTGGCAGCCCTCTTCGCCTCGCCATATGTCAAGCTGGAGAGTTGCTCCACACCAAACTTGGAGGCTATATCTCTGAAACTTTGGAAGAGAACCGCCTTACACAAACGGGACTGTAACTGTCCTCCAGCCCTGTTGGGAAGGAAGAAAAAAAGTTTTACAAAGGCTTTTGATAGATTACAACTGATGAATGATTCAATCAGCAATGCAGATGCACCCTTCTCAAAATTATGTTTGAATTTATATTTCGTTACTTGATATTAACTAAGAAATGTGACGTTCCTTAATTTTCCTACAATAAATTAGCATTATTTTAGAAATTCAACTTACTATTTCATTAATTAATTTTTATCATTATTTTTGAAATTGTCAATTTTATATAGCTTGCAAAATTATGTATATTATTCAAAATGCTATAACTGAGAATGTCAATACTCCTTTAATAGACTCTGATCTGGTTTTTTTTTTACTAGTTCTAGCAAGTAGGGATAACTTAATTTTTAATAAAATACTTATTAAAAGTTTTATAAAAATAAAAAAAATTGTAAATTATAAATAAAGTGCTAAAAATTATTTTTCAATACTAAAAAGAAAGAAATTAAAGTAATATAAATTTCAACTTGGTAAACCACATAAAAATATAAGGATTAATTCAGAAATCCAATACAGAAGTAAAACCCTTAAAGTCTAAAATTCATAAAACTTTTTAAAAAGTCAATGCTGATACTGTTTTAGGGAGGGAGAAGTACTTTTAACAACACACATATTGATGAAATTAAAATTTGGGTATACATTTGTCATACTTGCCATGCATTTCTTGTGCCATAGATTTAAGCAACTAAATTGGGATTATCTATATGTATCTGAATAAATTTTTCAATTCAAGTTAACAGAATTTTTTTTAAGAAAGCACAAATAAGAAGACATGCCTTTCATCAGAGGTACCATTTACACCGCTTGTCAACTCCGGCCGCTCGTCCTCGTGGCACCAGTTGATGCTGTGGGGCTTGGTTTTCTCGGTCTCACGCGAGGGCGTGCACACGATCACTCGGCCCAGGTCCGGATGGTTCAGGCGGTACCCTTCTGGAAGGAGCTCGTTTAGGTCAGGTTCTCCCACAAGCCTGCAGCACACTGCTCGAGACAGGTGCCCATGGTGGTACAGATTGCCTGCAACACAGAGAAATGGTTCATAATTGGAATAAGATTTTTCTTTATAGTAAGGACTATAAAAAAAACTTATTAAATCAAGATTCTATGCAATGACTTCAATATATTAAATTCTGAAATATATATCGTCAATTTCTACTATGATTAATCAAAGGAAATTTATATATATATATTTTTACATCAGAATATTTCCCATATTTTAGCAAAAATTCAAAAAAATAAATAAATAAAATTCAAAAAAAAAAAATTTTTGATAAATAATAATTTAGCATTTGATAATTTAGCATACAGATACATTCCAAGAAAAAAATACCCAAAATTGCCAAATAAAACACACAAAAATCAATTTTTCATCAAAAGTTGTCACTTCAAATTAGTCCCTATCAAATGCAATATGACCATAGCACAAAATTATATAATAGTAGGGCGACTGAGACTTGGCCTTCTGTTTCTGCTGCAAATTTTCTTGTGTGGCTTCAATAGAATCAAAATACCTTCCTCAAAGTGGTAATTTTAAGTTTGATAACAGAAATAAGAACATGCCATACCAGGTGAAAATTGCTTGGTTAATTATTATTAGCTCAGGAAATCATGTTAAGCTATCTGCATTCAATACTTTTCTTGGACAAAATTGAGTTCTTCTGGAACAAGTTGCATAGCTATGTGTTTCACGCCTAAAATATCAGTCTGAATGTTAAGAATGGACTTAAGATATGTTCATTGTCTGGGTCAACTTAATACTCATATGACAATTTTTGAGTAACAACTTCTTATGTTTTGTTCATTTTTCATCTGTTGTATCTGGACCCACTACTGACTCCCCTGAAAAGATATAAATGGCAGATAATCAAGAGGGGCGGCTGTGGCGTACCTAATTATTTAAGAAATTAATGTAATAAAATACTTTAAAAATACCTACTGCTTTCTTGAGTTTATTTTATCAAGATATCTAAAATATTTTTAATATTAAATAAATAAGCATTAGATATAAGTATAACCAATTCTGTTTAGTACTGTTGGCGACTCTTTTTCGCAAGTCAGTAAGTAAAGACTCAATTCATGCAATCAAGCCTTTCTTTAAGAGCATGAAAGCTTTGGGTTGATAATTTTCCCAATAATAACTTGCTGTCTTGACCAGGTTGTGTAGTGTGACTTCACTGATTAGGATTATAGCATTTTTCATTCAAAAGACCACATAACTTATTTCATTGCAGAACAAAGACATTTTTATTTCAATCATACACATGTGCCTTTTTATTAAGATTACTTAATATTGCCTGAATTCAGGTTTCCGTTACAGTTAAATTGCTCAGTTTGGTTCACAGTTAGAATATCATTTACATAAAATAAATACTAATAATAAAGTAATGAAATTGACCTCAGGTGATTTATGAAAAGTTAATCCTGTTGAACCTTTATGAATAACATCGCAAAATGTTTGGCAACTTTGGCAGTTATATCATTAAAATACAAAATTATCACATATAATTTTGCAAATGTAAATAGTAAACAGACAAGCTGGTATACACCATTATAAATTTAGAAAGTTTAAAATCACAAGTCACAGAAAAGAAAGATACATGAAAAATTTAATAGCAAATATATAATTTTTGGTGGTTTTATAAAGATCTTTTTCAGAAAGTTAGCTTATAGCAATGTAAATTATGATTTTTAAGCTTAGATTTTTCTATCATTACTGACCTAAGTATTTCCTTCCTAAATTAGTCTTAAACTCAAAGTGTGAAACGTTCATTCATATATCGCATTATTGTACGAAACAGAAGACATTATTGTATTGAAGAACTTTGAATATGGAACTTGTTTTTGAATCGTAAACAGAGCTCTATGACATCTTAAATTATTTCAAAATGTATTTAAGCATAAAAATATGATAAACATATTAAGAGTTATTGTCTCTATAGCTTTACTTATTTTATTCAAGTCAAATCGTAATATTTCACTTCATAAAAATGTAGTACAAAATTATTTTTCAGAAAATAGATTTTAAATAAGATCTACTTAAATGTATAAGAAAATAAATTAAAAGCTTATTAGAACAAATTTATTATTTACATGTTAACTTTCAGCTTTCCAAACTTGAGGCAACAGCATTAAACCTTACACAAATATGTTTACACTTGTTTATACAAAAAATTTACACATTTTGAAGTGATTGAGTAATGGATATTTTCGTGAATATCTAAGTTTTTGTAAAAATTATTATGAAAAGTTTACATCCTGAAGGTGGGCAACATTAAAAAGCCAACCCTATAAAAATTTCAGTATGTTATAATTAGTCATTTTTTCCCATAAGTTTTTGATATCTTAAAAATATTAAAGGATACTTGATTAAAATTAAGTTGATAAATTATTTTAACTGGCACAGAATTTTTTAAAAAAATATTAATTATAATCCAAAATATTTAATATATCATTAGACATCGGGAAATACACCTATCGCCCTATCTCCAAAACTTCATCAATTATTTTTAAATATATATATATATATATCAAAATCTTTTGGGTTCCATAATGGAAAACTGAGTTAATTTTTGTTAATCAAGTACATTATACTATAATCCAATTCTATTTGAAACATTTCTAAAGATACCAATTATGTGAAGATTTATTATCGCGAAAATCAATTTGTTGTTTGCATTTAATCAGTTATTATTTACTGTTTTTATTTTATTTATTTTTTGCCAACTGTATAATAGCAAAAATTTAATTGTAGAAGGTGACTTTACTAACTACAAAATTGTATTAGTCACATTTCAGAAGGGGGCCTTCTCCTTTAAATAGTCCTTAAAAGCTATAATTTCAGTCATTTTAGGAAAAAGGCTGTAACGTTTTGTTTGCAAAGAGCTTACCAAGAGTAACAGATTGTAGATAGACAGGCTTCATGATGTGGCTGAGCAGCGCCCCCTGGAGTCCGAGAACATTCCAACGAGCAATCTTGTCACTGCAGGACATAGTCCGCAGCTTCTCTCCCCTCAGGATGGCATCCCAGCTTTGGAACCTGTATTCAGTGTCAATTGGAATGGTTCCTTCACCTGCAATGAATAAGCATTTGTAAATAGCTGCTGTTACGCAAAAGTTGAATTATCCTAAATACAAATTCTCATCATTCAACTCCTTCTACTTGAATTTTATCATAACTACTTTAAAGAAAATTTAACTTAAGTTTGATACATCAGTTTTTTTTTCCGAGCTAGAGCATCAAAATTTTACAGAAATCATTAACTCTCAATTTATTATCAAAATTAAAACAATACATTTTGAGTGAATTGCAATAATAAGAATAAAAGAAAAAAAATATGAAATTTAACGAAAAGTAAAACATACCAGCTTCCATTTTTGATCTTAAAAGCCCTTGTAGACTCTTGGTGAACACAGGATGATGTTGACTGTCATTGTCGTCTGGAGGCTCTACTTTTTCGCCAGGCTTCAGGTTACTAAAAAAAAAAAAATCACTATGACATAAAAATAAAATCATATAATAAATATTTCAAAATTTTATATGTTGCATGAAAAGAAAATTGCATGAATAAAGATCTCATTTATGAATTTTAAAATATGGATTTATTGTATGGTTTGGTTGGCGAATTCTTATGGCCAAAAATTTTTATATCAAAATATTTTTAATTAGTTGCAGTATATTAATATTTTTAAAAAATAAAAACACAATCTCATGGCAATTATTTCATAGGATGTCAATTAATAAATAGTATTAATTGTAACATTAAATCTAAGTTGTCTTAGTCATTAAAAACGAGCACATTCTGATAAAATGTATTTATGTTATTGAAAGGAAATTGATTTTAATTTTATACCTTAGTTTTTTAGCCTTTGAACTCACTCGGTTAATTACTTTTAAATAGTCAAAAATAAAATGATATATAAAAATTTCTGCCACTTGATGTTCAGATATTACAACATATAATTTCCATTTTTGCATGGATGTGATGTGAGCAATGTGTAGTGGATGTGAGTAACAAAACTGTGTTTAGAGGTAGAGCAGGAAGTGAAACCCTATTGAGGAATGAACTCGCCCTTAGTAACCCATGATATGAGCTGGCCTCCTGATATTATCCCGATTCCTCTAGATTTTTTCCTTTTATAATTATATTAAAGAATCTTGGCCTCACCAGTTTCTGGCATTGAAGAACTGAAAGATAGGATTAAAAGATAATATCTCATCTATAATATATTAGACATGATAAGGAACACTTGGCAATAATCACTTTCATAGCCAACTATAATGAGAGTGCACGTTAAAATCTGCCGAGTACACAGTCTTCATATAAACTTTATAAAAGTACTTCGGATGTATTGAAACATAGGTCTAATTTACAATACTATTCGCACAAATTTTTATAACCAGGGTAAGATTTTGTGCTCACCCAATATATACAGAACTAAACTCTCAATTCAGTGTATTATGATACATATAAAAAACCCAAATATAAGATTCTCTGGTAAAACAAGATGTATAATAAAGCTCTTGAAAGCGCAACTCACTGCGTAAATAGAGCTCCATCTCCACAAGGTGCAGTGGAAATATAAAGATGAAAGGATACATCCGATTTCATTTCAAGTTTCCCATCTTCTGTTGCTTGAAAGATGTTGTGCTCCTTGCCGAATTCAAATGTTTTTAGCTGCTTGTACAAAAATCTAGAGAAAAAATTTCACCATTAATAACAAGTTAGATTTAGATTTAAGAACTTCATTTTCATTTAGGCTTCTGAAAATTTCCTGTAAATTACATATTTTTATTTATATAAATAGACACAATAGTCAAAAGTATACATACCTAATCTTAAGTCATAAGTCTAATCTTTAATTTACTAGCTCATAGTATCACTCTGTCACTTACTCATCTTTTTTTCTTAATCACTGGACTAAGTCTACCCTATACTTTTTCATCTTATTTCAGATTAGCTATTATCAGATTATTAGATTCATAAGCAGAGAGGTAAGCAGGTGTAGTTGAATAGCACAAGAATCAGTTTCATTTATAAAATGAACTAGAAGTTGTGTTATGAAGTTACATTTGATTAAAATGCTTAAATATTTTTTTTTAAAATAGGGCCTAGTAATTCACATGACACAGGGTTAAAAATATTTAAATAGCAATTTAAATCAATTATTAATATTTCAGTCTAAAACCATTGCTTTCACATTAAATGTGACAAAATCCTGACTATTCAAGGAACTTTTTTCCGGCACAAACTAATTATGATGTTAATGGATTGATTCAGCTTTTTAAATATTTTCCCCAATTGAGATTAACACATGAGGCCGATTCAGTATATTTAGGCTTTAGATATGAAAAGATTTACAAGTGGATGACAAATTATTCCAGTCATTATTGAAACTGAACAAGTAGAATGAACTACAACATTAATTTTTGGTACTGATTTCTTCTTTGCTATGTCACCAAGCAGTTTAAGATTACTTTCTTGCATCAGTATTAAGATAACTGTATTATTTTTATTTCCTTGAATTGCTTTTATAGCAAGCTGCATGAAACAAAAGAATATCTAGGTTTTGACATATGGTTCATTTTTTGCTTACCTGAGAAAGCCTCTTCGTGTAATAACTTCAGCATGTGAATCATTTACAACCAATCCATCTTGACTTAAGCCTTCACCAGTAATGCATCTATTGCCTATAAAAACAAATCAAATTAGAAATTAATACAATTTTTAAAACATTTTTTCCCCTTTCTCATAGTAGTCTCTTTTGCCCACGTGAAATTAGGACTATTAATTTTATCTCTTTATAATACTGGCAGAATCATTAAACTTCTTTGCATAGATTTTTAAAGATTTTTTTTTTTTTTTTTTTTTTTAGGTATTTCAATTCTTTCATAAGTTTATATCTCCAAAATTCTAAGAATTAATGTTAAAATGAATTGTTAAGGGGGCCATATAATTATATACCTCAGTAATACAACCAACATCATAAGACAGCTACTTCTTTAACAGCAAACCAAGTGTGTTAAGAGACTTCTCGGCACTGAAGTATATCAAAAGTTAATTATGATCCCCAATGAAAGATAAAAAGAAGACTGTCATATTTATAAAAGCAGTTTTTGCATGAGTTCAATAAAAGTGAAAGAATTTATTTCACACATTTTCCTAAATCCCTTAGCAAAGATCATAATTCATAAAAATTATGATAAAAATCTTACTTGGGAGTAAGGAAATTTTTTGGCTTAATTCCCATTCCTGCTTTAATTGACAAAATAACATTTAAATACTAATTGCTTCGTGTATTTTCCTTAGACATTATATAGTAAAATTAATACTATTTAGGCAAAGTATTAAAAGAGCCATTATAAAACTACTGACAAGATGTACACGAAGAAAAAAAAAAGTGAATTTTATAACGGTATTTGTAATTCTACATAATGCCCAAGGAAAGAATACATGCCAGATATTCTATACAATGCATATTTTTTAAAAATTGCAAGTAGCATATTAAATTAGTATATGGTATATCCTACTCATTATATATATATATTAATGTTATTTGGTATATAACTTGGTTTGAAATTTATATTGCTAAAATATATAAATTTCACAAGATCAAACAATTAATTTTAATTACTACACTTGCGAACAGCAATTAATAATTCAATTCACTTTGCTTCAATTTTAATTATCGGTCATATAATAATGATTATGCCATAATTATAAAAAATAAAACTCACTGTATCACTTAAATCCATAATTGAAAATGCTTGTTTTTAATATCAGATTTATAATTTTATGTTTTAATTATTAAAAAGTTACATTATAAAATATTCAACATCAACCAGAGTAGAGAAACCTGCTATTCTACATTTGAAAAAGAATAAGCTAAAAATTGTATTTCTGGAAGACTAGGGCTTTAGAAATCTATATGAATTTGTACAATTTTTTTTATACGAAAATTTGAAATTTTTTTTTTTTACAAAAATCACTTTTGAATAAATAAAGCAGCATTAATTTTGATTTATTTCATAAAAGGTAAATAAATGTCATTAGATATAACTAGGCTAGATGTACATATGTAATTAATTTGAATGCAGATTTTAATTATATATCATCTCAAACCAGTCTTTATATGCCAAGATCAAAATATGACTAAAAAAATTATAGTTAAAAGCCAATTTGCAAGCAATTTTTACTCCCTTAGTGAAGTTCAGTCTCACATAAAATTAAACTGATAAAAGGAATTCCTATCAAATGAAATAATGAAACAAGAGATCCATTCAAAATGAAAGCATCTTACCAGTTCCCAAGCATATCACAGTACCCCTGCAGTCAGATTCCCCTCTCTTCATGACTAAAGCAGCCAGAACTTTGCGACCGCCCATGTACTCTGGGACTTGCAGCACCCGCTCATTAAAAGTCTTGTGACTCAACGCAGCAATCATGTCAAACTGACTAACCACAGGCGGAAGTTCATTGACTGTTTCTGGCTGTAAGAAAAATTTGCATAATTTGAATTAAAAAAAAATCAATTAAATTACAAGAACTCATAGTACACCATCATAGTAAAATTTGTTCTGTCTAATTTCAACAAATTAGCCATAAACACATTATTTTTTAACATTTGTAAGTTTAAAAATTATAAATTTATATTTAAGAAATAAAAACAAGAAATGTTTTTCTGTATAGTTAACCAATTAGTTTTAAAGTTACTTCAAAATACAGTATAGTGTGGTATTAATATATGTATAATGTGGTTTATATTAATATTTAACTTATGAAAAATGTATTGCACGAACTATCGTACAATTCTTCACAAGGCATTATTGCACTTTTCGTAAGATAATTTATCATATCAAAAATATAATACAATAAATTAAACTGTTTCTTCTAAATTTCTTATGCTTTTTAATATTTAATAAATCTGAATCACAATGTATTTCAATCTTTACCATTAATAATTTGACTTTTATTCCCCTAGTGATTTTTTAACGTAACAAAAAATTTTTTTTAATTACTTAGAAAAGTTCATTTTAATTTATACAAAGTAGAGAAGATTTTTAACAATATTTTTAGAGAAGGTTCTCAATAACAACTTAACATTTCTGCATAATAAAAATATATGGATGAATTTTATTACTTCAAATGAGTTTTTACAATTAAAGAAAGAATAATCAATTTTTTCATCTTTTTAAAGAAGGGTAAAGAAATATTACAATACAAAAATATACAATATAATTTTAATTGTATTAGTTACAATAATAAGAATATAATAAGTATGAAAGATACAATTATTTTTAAACTTTATAAAACTTTGTCCTTGCCCGATTTTTTATTTTTATTAAATTTACATTTTAAAAAACAAATTTGCATACTACCCAAGTATTATTAATTTAAATTGGCAAATTAAAAGAAAGAAAACATCACATAAATTTAACATTTTATAACAGATAGTTTACTTATTTAATGTAAAAACATTACATTTACTTATTTCAATTAAGTAATATTTCTGGTAGTTACATTTACATTTTCTGTTTTAAATGTGAATTTAAAACAGAAAATGTTAGTAATAGACATTAGTTAATGTCTATTACTAACATTCTATTTTTAACAATAGAAAATGTTAAAAATAGACATTAGTTTAATTTCTCATTTTTATGATGTTAATTTATATTTCAAGATTGATCTAAGTAAATATATATAAAACAAAATTTATAGGAAATGGTAGAACACAAGACAAGAGTGGTCAGAATAATTTTAAAGTTTGTACATTTGTCTTTATGTATATAAGCTTGAAATCATCAACAATTTAACAAAAATCAAAGAAAAACAAAGAATTCTAAAAGAAGCCAATTTTTCACATCTTTTACTAATCATCATGAAATCTGTATTTAAAAGCAATAGAAAAAAAATTAAGTCATCAAAAAAAAAAAAAAAAAAAAAATTTCCCTCAGTTCTGTGAAAAATTTTATCTTTAAAACTTTTCTTACGTGTGAACAAAAATTCATAAAACGTACGCTAGTGGCTAGTGAACTAAATTTGCCAAATCCTCCATTGGCAACAAGACCTCGGACAGCTAATTCTGCTGCTTGACGGCGGGCATCCTTTTTGGTCTTATCCCATGCGGTTGACAGCTCTTCTTCCCCCATGTAAGCAACAGCCTTAAACCTGAAAGTCACAATCAATTTAGATCCCCTTTTTGAAACAAATGTAGTACGAAAACAAGCAAACATACATTATCAGACTGATAAGGAGAAAAAGATTAATCTTCAACAAAAGAAAGATGACCAGTATTCTGTAAACTTACATTTGCAACAAATATTTTTATAATACAATAAAAAATATTAGCATTAAAAAATTAAACGTAATATGCAGGAGTAATAGTTCCAAACTTAATACCAGCATAACTATTTTATTTTCATCCATTTTTTTAATGAAATAATCAAATATTATGTTTATAAATACAAATTGTATTCTAATATTATTTCAAGCATAGTGGGTTACTTACATAAAATAGCTTTAACTGAAGTTTGGGTATCTTATAGATTAAGCAGACCAACTTCTTTTCATATAAGAAGTAATAGACTTTTAGAAAAAAATTAATTTCTGCATTTTTCAAGAAAATAGTTATATATAAATTTATATAAATCATTTAATTAATACAAGAAAAACTTTAAATTATTTAATTTGGTGGTCCATGCATAGTTCCCTGTAACTAAATTTAATGTGATTGCAAAATGGGTTATGAAGAAAAATTTAAGATTTTTTAGATAATGAGTGGGGGAAAAAAACCATTCCTTAGAAATAGAAAATGTAATAAGCATATAATTAGAAAAGCTGCATTTAGAATTAAATGTTAAAGTACTTTTTTATCTTCAAATACTAAAAAAATATGTAGCTTGTCAATCAATTATACCATAATATCAAGCATTATTTACAACAAATAATTTTTTTAATGAATACAATTATGAAATACTTTTTACATTATGTATGAAAATAAAGTCCCTAACAACTAAACAATTAAAATTAATATGAAAATATTATTGAATCACTAATAAAAAGATTAACAATAAAAATGTGCAAGTTTAGTTGTATAAAAGGCAATTTTTTTTTTTTACTTTTATTTATTTTAATAAGGTGAAGTTTCTTCAATAACAAAATAAAACTTAAGAATAATCTTATTAGTATATAAAAATATTTGCAGCCGATACTACATAAATTGTTTATATTTTTAAACTATATTGGAATATACACAATCTACTAGTGAGGAATGTGGAACAAAAGGCTGATGAAATATTTTCACTACCTGGTATATAAATTTACAAATTAAATCACTCTAATCCCCTCCACTCTAAACTGGATAGCGATCATAAATTTAAAAAAACTAAAAAACACGCTTTTAGAGTTAATCAAATTAAAAAGTAAAAAAAAATTGCTAACATAAGAATAAAATGACTGACGAGAAAATGAATGTCACTGTTCTAAAATCGTGGGGTGCTCGATATCAATCGTTATAATTTTTCACTAGTTTCATTCCGAAATGCAGAGTTAGTTTTAAAATGTCATACAAAGCACCCCACGCTTTTAGAACAGTGACATTCATTTTCTCGTCAGTCATTTTATTCTTATGTTAGCAATTTTTTTTTACTTTTTAATTTGATTAACTCTAAAAGCGTGTTTTTTAGTTTTTTTAAATTTATGATCGCTATCCAGTTTAGAGTGGAGGGGATTCCTGTCCAAGATTTATGATTAATCTCATTTTAAACATAGTTGTTGGATGTGTGTATTTTAAATGTACCAGATGTTGTGTATAGTCATGAGTGGGTTTTTTTTACGGATTATCGATATTATAACTAGAGTAGAAAAGTTTATATTATATATAACCAATTTGTTCATTTATAGTGCTATTAGATTTTTAGTTCATTAAGCCCAGAATTTCTGTATTTCATAATTAGAATACATCCTGCTTTGGTTAATTTCTCTGTATTTCCTTGGGGGCCTATGTTATAAACAAAGGAAACCACAATTTATACATGAAGTGGAATTGATTCCATCAATATCCTGTCCTTACCCTACATGCGAAGAGCCAACCAAAATCGGCCCAAATCCTGCTAAGTACTGTACCCGAAGTTAAAGTTTGGGTACATATGTACCTAAAGGGGAAAAAAAATTGTAATAGCATGCTTTAAATATTAAAAATCGTTATTTAAATATCATTTTTTCTCATTGTTAGTCTAATTCCATTCCTTTTTTTTTTTAAAATTTAGGTGTAGAAATTGGTCAATAATTCTGTAAATTGCTGTTACAAAATTTAATTTAAATCATAACATATAGTACTAAATTTATTTATTGTAAAAATTTGACGGATTGTGAGGGTGTCCCCATTAAGTTTGTAATATTAGAATTTCAAAAGTAGTAAAATTATTACATAAAGTACCATAAATATTTTAATATAAAAAAAACAAAGCATACATCCGATTTTTGATAACTTTTTAAAGGCATAAAACTACTTTTATGAAATAAAATTTATTTCTGAAAATCTGGATAGTTTGATTATAATGCTTTTTACAAATTAAAAACTATTATTATTACATATTAACAGTATGTTTATATATAGTTCATTAAAAAATATATATATATTATAGAAACTAAAAGGTATAAACTACAAAAAAAATGAATATTTTAAATTAAATATTAAAATGCTGATTAAACTGCATTTCAAATAATTACTTAAAAAAAAAATGCTTAATGAGCTTTTAAAATCACTAATTACCATTCATTTTAATTTATGTCTTAAGCTTTTCATTATTTCAAAATTATACTACTTAATTTATTATTTGATACTTCTTTTATCTTGATTCTAAGGCAGAAAATTTTGAATATAGTAAGTAAAATACACATAATATGCTTAGTGCTCACATAAAATTCGCTATGTTAATTAATTAAAGCCAATTCTTTAATATTGAGTTGGAGGGGGAAATTATAAAGAAAAGGAGGAATAATATCAAAGTCTTCCTAAAAATGAATTTGGAGAGAATTAACATAACAAAAGTACTACATAAGATTTTAAAATTTAACTTTCTGTAAAAATTGACATGATCACAAATAATATCAGTTGCTGAAACTTTTTTACTATTATGCAAAGAAATAACAAAAATGTATTAGTGATAAAATATTTCTAAAATAGGATTGAACCTCAAATATTTACGGTAAGATCTGAAAAATGCACACCTTTTCTGTAATTGATTGAATAAACTAAATATAAAAAGTGGCTTCAATATTAGACAAATTCAAATCACATTACCTCAAAATATACTTCTCATTTTAAATAAAAAAAAAAATTTAATTTGTTATAAGGTCATTTAAATTTAAAACATATCAACATAAAAAATGGCCTTAATGTAAATCTATTTTACTAAGAACACTTATTCATATTTGATGCTTCATTCATATTTGTACTAAGAAGAGGATATACAAAAACTAATTCTTCAGTACTACATTTCGCATGCATCTAAGATAATTTCACAACTATTTATTCTTTTGGTGCACAAGTGTCTTTAGGTTAATATAATTTTATAATTTTTCCCTTTAAAAAAACAAGAACAGAATGTTTTCCAAAAGTTTTGCATTATAATTTTTAGAAAAGTAAAAGTAATAAATTTTAAATGATAATTACATGTTTACAAATGATTACTGCATTTTAAATGATTATTACATGAAATTTTATCTAGACAATCATACTTGCATTCAAACACTAAATGTAAAATTATAACAATAAAAAAATGAATAACCAAAATTCATTTACATAATAAAATATTTTGTATCAACTTTATATTCAATTAAGAGTTAAATTATAAACTCATTTGTGAAATTATTTATCTTTTCTTCATATCTATCCAAAAAGTTTGAATTTTATATTAATGTTATAGATTAAATAAGTAAAATGAAAAATATACCTTGGATTATGTGGTGGCCCTTCTGATAATACAATTTCTACTTTCGTATCGATGTGATTTCTCTGGCCATACTCATAGAGAGCACTGACAGGATTTTTCATGAGAGCAGCAAAACTATCACTGTTGAGAACATCATTAACATAGTGAGCAGCTGAATTCTGTTCAGGAAGTTTTCCAGCCGCAGCTTTGGCTGCAGCTGCAGCAGCTTTACGAGCTGCATTTCCAGACTCGCCATTTTGCCTTGAATTGCGCGAGCCCATTGAGCGTCCTGTGACATGAGGAGTGTCATTATCTGACGGGGACGACTTTGACGAACTCATCTTGCAAGATTCGTTGTTTTTGGTCATGCTTGGCGGCTGCAAGGAGCTCATTAGGTTCATCAAGTCAGAAGGCATTGGCAATGATGCATTATTGTCCATGGAAGCTCCATCCTGATAACTTTTCAAAAGATTATCAGGTATATCACCTCCATTCTTCATATGAGACCTATTAGGCTCAGCGTACGCGTTATTCGCGTTCACTTCAGTTGGTTCGTTCGCAGAGCTTGACTCCTCATATGGCAGATTATTTGGTAGCAAGCCTTTTACTCCATTTTTGTATTTCTGCCGGCCACCTAATGGAGTCAAAGGCTTTGTATATTCAATTTCTTTAGGAGCACAGTTTGGTATTCCATTGTGCATGAAAGTCTGATCTTCTCGCTTAATATAGTTGATGTCCATTTGCTGCGGCTTAACAGTCTTGTCCATGTTGTTGACCATCTGTTCACCCAGTTGCCACATGGGTGGAGATTCATTAACTTTGGTAACTACACCCTTCTGCTGCAATTTATACAGAAGAGGATTAATTTCCTTTTTGTTGTTCAGTCCAACTCCCTTGACCAGGTCTTTGGTGTGGACTGCCGTTTGAGCCCTCTTAAGATAATTTATAATACGCAATACAATGTCATCCTGAGGTATAGCATTGCTTTTGTTAACCACTGTGCAAAACATGGAATAATTGTCCTGGAAAACTAAACCTAGAGTTATTAACTGCTGGAGTGCCATTTTTACTGTCTGCTCAGGAAATCCCAATAGACTGCTCACTGCTTTACAAGATAATGGACCTATACATAAAGAAATCCACATTTTTATAATCTTCATTTATATAAAGCAATATAATCTGAATTTATAAAAATATATTGATTGTGCTTTTTATATTCAAAATTTTATATAAATACTGCTTTTTGAGGTTCAAATAATTTTTTCTTTACACAATTTTAATCAAATTTCTTGCCACCAATCTATTTAAACAATAACAAATAGAATTATTTTGTAGAATGCATTTTCCAACTTATTACAGTTATCCAAGTAATTTGCTGTAATTTTTTTTATGATTTGAATAGCTATTTTTTAAAAATTAACATCTATAATACTGTATTTCATCTTTGATCACAATTTTTGAAAGAAAAAACAGAAGCTTTTGATACTCATTGCATTTACACTTTGAATGTTTCATTCAACATTGAAATTACATAGCTTAAATTTAGATAATCCAAAACGTTGCAAATGCAGAAATCTGATTATATGTCTTTAAAGAAATGTTCTATTTTAAATTGTTTAGAAAGAAAATTTATCAGATTTTTATTATTATTATTATAGAAAAGTTTAAATGTATTAATTTATATTAAACAAAAAAAAAAAAAATTAAGCGAGAACATTTAGAAATAAAGAATAAAAACAAAACATTCTGCAAATCCTATTAGTTTTAATGACTATTTGCATGTTAAAAGGAATAAATTTCATTCCACTTATAATTCTGTCTAATTAGACATAATGTTTACACTCCCTCCTATTGATTAAAATTTATCTTTCGGAAGCATTCAACTAAAAAAAAGTACTAGCACATTTGACATTTTTATATCCAATTTCTATAAACTATGTGCAAGAGGAGCTTTGGAGAAAATGAAGTGATCCTTCAGGTTACAAAATCATGAATTAGATGCTATAGCAAAAAAATGAATGGCAACAATTCATCTTTGTAAATATATGGGAATATTTTATATTTCAAGGTGTTTTTTTATCTTAAACACAAAAAAAGCAAGTTATCTATAAAATTTTGATACTTGAAACAATTAAATTTTAAAACTGATTCATTCAAGATACATGTACTGGAAACAATGATATTTTAAAATTTCCTGGTATAATCGGAAGAATTCCTAACTTCATTAAAAACAAGACAAACATATCCTTTTGGGAAAAATAAATTACTTGGAATTATACTAATTATAAATGTGTTAAGATTTGTTTCAATAAACCAATACAAGTAACACATTCAACTTGCTTTTACAGCACCTGATGGATGACTTAACTTTACAGAATGTTACAAAAATATGTCAACACTGTTCCTATAAAAGATCTAAAAGAAGATCTGAGGTTAACTGCTCTACATTTAAACAAAGAAAATTAATGAAACTAAAAATAATCCCAGAATCTCTACGAATATCATTTTTTAAGCAGTAATATGCACATTGCCAAGAATTAAAGATTCAAGGAATAAACCAAGTTGCTTGTTACTTATATATGCTCATAACAAACTGTGAATTCAATTTAACACATATATTAAAATGTGAATTAGTAAAAGCCATATAAAAGTCAAGTAAAAATATGTAATTTATATCACCTATAAACTTTTATCGGAAAATATTGAATCAGCTGTTACTCAACAAATACGATATTCAAAAAAATATCTTCCCCAAATTTTTTTTATCTTATTTAATAATAATTATAATATAATGTCCTGGAAGCAGAAATTTTATCATAGCAAACTGAGAAAATAATTTAAAACTTGTAGATTTGAGTACCATGATTTTTTTTATCAAACTTTTAATGAGTTTAGAGTCTTGCATGTGTACATGTAATTTTGTATATATATTTTTAATTGCATAGGCCTTCTTACAGAATTAAAAATATTAATACAATACTTTTAATTTTATATAACAAATATTAATTTTATTTTAATCTTTACTGTAGCATTCATATTTCCTCATACAATCTTATCAAATAACTAATATAGAATTTATAATATCCTACAACACTTTATATGCATGCATTTAAAATAAAGACTGATTCCTTCTATTGAAAATTAAGTTAATCTAGATTTTTCTTCCAATTAAAAAAAAGTCCACTTTAACTATTTCTTAGAAGCAATTGTATAATTTATGCAAGTTAAAAACTTCACTCATTCCCGTAAGTTCAGAAAAATATTTGCACTAATAAATCCATTTACAAATCAATGAAGATATTTTTCTAAAAATATTCCTGGATCCAAGAAGAAAAATACTTGCTGCTTCTAAAGTTTTATAATAGAATTACTGATGAAACAAAGAGCATTACAGACATGCATGTTAGTTCTTCAATGTAATATACATTACCTTTCTGTTTGTGCAAAATATTAAGCACTGCTTCAGCAGGTTTAGAAAGATAGACTGACGGATTGATGCTAGTCCCAGCATTTTGCATAGGCAAAGTTGGTGCAGTGATTTGACGACCGCTAAAAGACTGGCAGAATTCTGATGTGCTACTACTAACTACTGTGTGATAGGCAACCTGCAATTAAATATGCATTATTTTATCTTTGATTTATATATAGTAATTAAAATAAAAACATTTTAGTTTTGTTAAAGTTACTAAATAACCCTTAAGAGTAAGTGACTTTAAGCATCAATTATTTTAGGAAATCATTTAATATTTTAATGTATTGTACAACAGGAAAAATATTTTTGTACTATTACATTAATAGAATTAAAGAGGTAAAATCACTAACAAACATTTTGCATTTTTTTTATATTTACATAATAAGTATATGCAAATTTTAAAATCATGATTAGCACCCCATTATTTACTAATGACCCCATTATTTTAACACTGACAGTACAAGAATTAAATGATTTGTGTAAAAATTAATGAAAGTACTACCTTTTTTTTTAAAGTTAATTATCTACAGGTATATGCATGCATGCAGATACCGAACAATGACTTAGTTGTTACGACTATGTTTAAGGAATTTTATGCTAGATTTCACGAACGAAAATACCCAATTCAGTAATGCTTCAATTTCAATAATTCTATTTTTATTTGTTTAAGTAGAAAACAATTATCACAAGAATTTTTACTCAGTAAGGAAAAAATTGTTAGTCATCTTAACTATGCCTTAGTCTTTAAGGTACATGTTTACCTTTCTCAGCTTCCACTAGGAAAACTCCTTTATTAGTTTGACATATTAATATATAATCATAAGTTATGTTCTTCATAATATTTATATCGCCACTCATATCTCCAGTAGGCAGAAAATAAAATTATATTGAAAATTCCAATATAAAATAAACAATAACTTTAGACATGAATTTTCTTGTTTTCCCTGCTATAATGACTAAGATTTAAAAAAAAATACTCATTTTCTGCTTTAATTATTCTTTACTGTGAAAAATAGTTATATTGTTTAAACTATTAAGGATTTGTATATCAAATTAAAGGCAGCATTTAATTTATTATGTTACCCAACATTTTAAATAAATTTAAGGTAACATTTTTGAAATAAATTACTAGTTTCAAAAATATTGTAACTACGTAACTAACATTAAGTAATTTATAATATTATAAACATAACACTGAAATAAATAAATAAGTTATCTTAAAAAGTATTATATTTTTATCAGAATAAATGATGGGATTTTTAAACTGAAATCTGATGTCAAGAATTTCTATATTTTCTTTTATATATGAAATAGTCAATATTACATCATGCTGAAACCCACTATTATCCCATCAAAGTCAGTACCTCAAAATAAAACCTCAACATTTTACTAATCTTTGGATGGTAATATTAATTTAAAGTAATAATTAAAGTAAAAAAATTATAAATCTATTAGTAAAAGAAATTTAATATAATTTTCTTCATCATCTTGACAAGAGAACTAAACTTTTTAAAAATAAAATTTATTAACATAATACATGTACAAAATTATTTAAAAAGGCATTCTAATCAGTCTCAAATAATTATTAAATGCAAAATCAATATTAAAGAAATGTGGATTAAATAATGCTTCAAACAAAATTAAACTAAAATTCTGAAAATAGCATTTAACTCTGTATTAAAATAAAGATAATTTCTTTCTTAAAAATTATCAATTATAATTAATAGAATTTAAAACTCAAGTATAATCAGTATATTTTTCCATTGTTAATTTAAGATAAAATATTTGTTAAAAATTTAAACAGATGTACAATTAATTTTACATTGATATAAATATAATTATACATTTATCAAAATCTCAAATATACAAAACTGTTTCCCATATTAATTTTCCATAAAAAAAAAATATTAAGTATTACACAATAAAAACTGATACAATTTCAGATTTATAATTAAAATGACAAGATTGATATTGTTACAGGCAGATTTAACAAAAAAATAATAAATAAATAAAAAAGTAAATAATCTTATATTTTCTTTCCCATTTAAATAATTAGATTTAATGCAAAGTTTTGTTTCAATAAAACCAAGTCATTGAAACAGCTTTCTAAAAACTTTTAGCTTTTAAATAAAATTTCATTTCAGATTAAATAAGAAATTTTTTCTTACAATCAGTTTTATAGTTTTCTAAAAACTATAAACATGTAAAACATAAGTAATATATAAACTTAAATAATACATTTATATACATTTATATACACACAAATCAAATTGAAATGCATTTATTATAATGCCTTTAAAATGTAGGTAAAAAGTACACAATTGATTATTATGACATAAATTGTTTATTTTTAATTTATCACATGAAATTAAAAAATAAGTTTAACTTTCAGAAATATAAAAAATGTTTTCAAAATTATTATTTTTTTTATTATTAAATAAATAAAATTATTTTAAAATATAAACAGCAAATGTTGTCAGACATTTTATAATAAAAATAAATACATACCAATTGCTCTTTAACATACATGGGGTCAGACCTATTATTTTCCACGGAAGATAGAACAGCAAAATTATTATTTTTGGTGATGCAGGGCATAACACTATCATCTTTCAATGTATAGTGGTAGGGGGGTACTTCTGGGACAACGGGGGCTTGATTATACCTGTCGTATAACTTGTCATTCACTCTCCAAACTGGAGGACTTTCTACTACTTTCTGCAAAATACCTTCACTTCTCAAATTGTAAAGGACACTATTGACTACTTTCTTCGGCTGCTGTACAGCCCTGCAAATATCTATTAATTTAACATCTTTGTGGAAGTTAGCCTGAAAAAAATCTAAGAGCTGCCGTCTTAAATCGACATTAGACATAATTTTGACAGGGTGGGTGAATGAAAGCTTAGCTTTTATCAATTTCAAAGCTTAGCTCTATGATAGTCAAGTTACTTTTCACACAGCATGCTTATGAGCGCTTTTAATAAATTAAAAACAACACACATACAAATCAGTGCAGCAGACTAAAGCATACCACAACGCCAATAGCGTTTAATGCAAGAAAGCCCAGTTACAGTGAAAGAAAGAAAAAAAGTTCCTGTACCATGTATTGACCCATCTAAACTCCTATTGGCCTAAATAAAGGTCGTGTTTTTGTACTAATGCTCAGCAGCTACATAGTGACAACAAACTCTTTTTTATAATTTTTTGACAACATGGACCCGAAACGAAAATGAAGCAAAACATAATATGTTATTTATTTTGGAGCTAATTTCTATTTTAGTTTCCGACAAGAACTGAACTTTAGAATCGATAAATTTTAAATCGGCCGTTATTTATTTTTCAAAAAAAAAAATGATAAATGAAGTATTTAACTTTCAAATATTTTTTAATACTTCTGAACCTAAAATATATTTGAAATAAGAATAATTTATTTAAGTTAAAATATGAACAACTGGATAAATAAAATTGCAATTTGTAGTTCTTGTTACAATTAACATAACTAAACTGTATAATGAATGATATCAATACAACTGTTTCATATTTTTTAAAATAAAGAAAAATCTTTGTGATTCTCTAATAAAATGTAAAATTGCTTAAACTTGATTAGATAAATGTCGCACTAAAACTACTCAACGTGATACTAACATCTCCGTAAACTTATTTAGTACTGAAAAATATATCGAACCCAGATACATAAATGCAATTATGAAAAGTCGAAAATGTATTGGTTATAACCATAAATATTCTTATTAGTACTATACTATATTAGTTATATGCTGGTTTGATAGATGGTAAGATTAATTTACATCCTTGTACAATCTTCTGGTAATATTACTTTGCATCTTCGTGAAAAGAAACCTTCGCTAAAAAAGCAATCAAAAGGTTTTCGGTGTCACTATGAGATTAATCTTATTGCAATTTTTATCTAGGGGGATATTAGAACAACAAACATTTCAACCACACATACATTTTATTGAATTACAATTGGTAACAATTAATCTCAATGAAGAAAATATTTTTTTTTCTTAAAAATTCAGCTCAAAAGGCACACAAGTTTAAATTAAAATATATAATGCTTAGTTAAAAAAAGGACTTTACAGAAAATGCAATGCAAATTGACTTTTGAAAGGCAATCTAAACTTAAATAAATTGACAATTAAGTAAAAATATATTTTTACTAGGAGAAAAAATACTTCTTTAAAAACTAACATTAATAGAAAGAAAAAAATTCTATGAATATTTGATTTTGTCTTATTATTTGCTTTGCATTATGTTTATATAATATATTTTTAAATTTTTTTATAAACTTCCAATAAAAGTAATTTTGTCATTTTTTTCTTGAATATTGTTTAAATACAAATTTTCTTTCAACATAAATATTTCATTTGAATAAATAAATTGGCGAGAAGCCCCAATTTTTAGAGCGATGTTTTAAATTGATCCATTAGGTTTTTAAGAATTTAAAGTATGTTCTTTGTTTATACTATGTATTAAATCTAACATTCTTATCCTCTTTAATAGTTTATTCAGCCAAAGAAATCCCATGGTGAAAATAAGGAGTGATACTGTTACAATTTCACGTGGCCTTTGTAAAGAAATTCAGTTTTCTGAAGATCTTTATAGGAATAGGTCTATATTTCCAGGTTATGCATGAAAAAGACTTGGAACTTAACCAGCCTATGGATAGCTAAGGAATAAAACCTTTTCTTTTTTTAAAACGGTAACTTCGTATTTTAATAATGTATGCCACGAAATAGGGCATAAATGCTTTGTGAGAGGAATTCCAAAGAAAACTGAGAGCATTTGCGTTTCGCATAGAAGAAACCATCAAACAATCTGACTATAAAGACAAGACACTTCCACGAATTGCCCTAATATTAATTCAATGTCCTCGTTTCTGGAAGCAGTGATGGCAACGAACGTCATCAACGAATTCAAACCTGAGGCGTCCTCCGCACATTACCATTGGATCATAAATCAGGCCTGAAAAACAGATTTATTCAAAAGCTTATTTTTATTCAAATTTATTCAAAATTTAATATCACTTACTCAAATCGAAAGCATTTGTTTTTATCAGTTTCTTTAGATCACAGTTACTTATCTTTTATAAGGCTTGTATATAGTATGTATTTTGTTATCTCATTTAGAAATGTTGACTTCCTATTTCAGAAGAAAAGAACACATAATTTAAAAGCTCATAGTTGTGTTTAGCACAAGCCAATTTTGAAAAACAAAAGAACAACAGGTGCTTTAAGATGGCAAGAATAGCTTTTTTTTTTCTCTCGTAAGATGCAAGTAATTCCAATTTTCTTTGAAAAATCTTTTAATAAAAAGCACTTCTTTTCATCTCGCTTACGTAATAATTGCATATAATGCCTTTATCTATTGATAAAAAATATTTGCAACATTTAAAACATTTAAAAGTTCAGTTTTTTTTATGTAATGAGAGTAGTCAAAAATCTCTTAGTTATTTCATAATTTAATTGAAACCATATTTTTTTTTATTTATAAATTGCGAGTATAAGAAATTTAGTTCCAAAACAAACTGCAAAGAATTACAAATGGAAAATGATGCCATAGTCTCCTTGCATTATTATTCAAATTTGTTATTTACAATTCGCAGTTATGCTACATTTATTATCATGTTAGGGAATATCCCACAAAGGAGAAATTGGAAAATCAGAAGTGCATAAACTGTGGTGAATTCGGACATGTTGCCTCTTTTAGAGGGTGGCCAAAGTTCCTACAACCAAGAATTTCTGCTACTAATGACGTCCGCCACTACACTTTTTAGTTAAAAAAATGGATCAATCTGTATCCTTTTCCAGTATAGTGTAAGGAAATAACCCAACACTAACTCCATCGCTTGCCTCCCAATATTGGAAGTCAGCACAATATTATTAATAGTAATTTAACTACTGATGCTTTTAGTCAAACTCTTTTTATGATGTGAAATTATTTCTTTATTTAACGCAATGAGAGGATTAGAAAATATTTCTAATCAGTTATACAAATGCAAAAAGGGTTTCGATGAATTACAACTTTTCATAGAATGTTTTTAAAAAAAAAAAAAACCCTGCCAGTTAAACTAACTAAACGATTGTTTAAAATTTGTTATAGTATATTCATAATTTTAATTTCTGATTTAGTATAAACCTATTTAAAATATTTTTTGCTTACTTTATTTGGGCTGCACCCCTTGTACTCTACCTCAGTTCACAGGCTTCAGTTTCGAATCCTGGCGGTTGCATGGATTTTTGTGACAGGTTCAGAATCCACTTTAAAACTGTAGGGTCCGGTCAGTTTAGCCCTCGAGTGCACAAGATGACCGTAGAGCGACGAACTAAAACAATCTACCTGTTATCTCCCTTTCCTGCAACTCCGTCTGCATCCAACATATTTTTATCTCTCGTCGTGTTTATTGCGTTTATTAGATAAAAGTTTAGGGCTCTGGCGGGCCATTTCACTTTGTAGAAAGAAAAGACGACGGCATACATTATTTTTTATTTACTAGCAATAATATTTTCATACGCGTGTGATGAATTAGAAACAGATACAAGAAATGGTATTTTTTAAACAAAAAAATTCGAGTTTTCTTTGTAACATATTTATTTATTGCATTTATAACTTAGAAATAATATGAATTTTTTTTGTTAACTGATATGTAAATTTGAAATTCTTTTTTTTTTGTTTCCCCGGCCTAGTATCAGGCCGTATCAAAATTTCCAAATCATCACATAAATAAATGCCTGGAGCCCAGTCAAACTGTCTATTTTGAAAAGATTTGTACATAAGATAGTTTACTTTTCTGTTGGATAACTGTATACAATAAACAAAAATAGTGTATTGCTTTTTATAGGGTTATTGCGAATTCTAAAGGAAATGTGTTCTTATGCTTCTTCTTATTGAAAGTAATTCTTCCGACGATAATTTAAAATTTTTTCTATAGCGATAAGAATAATATTAACTTGGACATTTAATGAAATAAATTTCAATTTTTTAAAATTTATAAGCAAACCGTTGAAACTTTTCTAGAAAAATTAAAATTTATTGTTGCATATGAAATAGTTATTAATAAAAATTTAAGCTGCAAAGTATGGAGAAGTATGTTTTAGTTTTTCATATTATTTAGTGTTTATTTTTTCTGTGCTCCTTTTGTTGTGGGAGTGGGAAGGGGCCCGGTAAGAAGAAAATGTCTAGGACCCCAAAGTTGGTTAATCTGGCCCTGCCTGGTATGCAATTACGTTAAGACTGTATGCTACTTTAAAAATCGAAAAGTCTTCGTCCTTCCCCTTACTTCCGCCTCTTAATTACTTCAATTTGATGATAGTGTTTGGATGCTTTTTTAGAGATCCTAAGTCCAATGGCATTTTCAATTTTCTTCTACGCTCTGTACACCGACTGGATGAGACGAGAACTTCTTTTGGCAAGTTGGCGGTTGATAAGTTAACATAAAGGGAATCCATTTCGAGTTGGTAGGGTTTCGTTCGAGTTTGTCACATTGGTTCTCTTAAGGCTCGTTCCGAGGCGTGAAGAGTTGACCACTCACCACGTTCGCCTGAAACCGGTTTGAAATCCACCGCTTCGAGTTGATTAACGTTCAACTCGAAGCGGAACTTCACTAGGCGTAAAGCGATTTCTGACGTTTCGCTGTGAAGGGGTCGAAAAAATTTTCTCGCCTTCCGCATGTCGCGTCGCCGCCTCTCGCCTCGGTGGGAATGAACCTTTGGCTTCATATTTCCTCAACTGGTTTTTATTTTTCGATGGGTTTTTACGAATAATTAGTAATGTGATTACGACTACGGCTAATGATAGATGGGTGAAATAATTTATTGTCTGTTTCTGAAACATTTATATTAGCAGCATAGAAAGATGGATGGGTTATACAGAAGTTGCCAGTATGATTTAGCATTTCAAGAAGAATTCGAGAAAGTATGGAGGAAATACGGAAACTGTTAAACAACATGCAAAATGAAAATATTTTGCTGAAAAGTATAAATTAAAATAAGTAATAATGAATAATCCTTCCAGGCTCACCAATAGTGACCAGAGTATTATGGAGTTCCTTTTATGTGGTTTAAAAATGATAATGCAAATGGAATTAATTCTAAAACTTTAATTAATGATCGCACGATAAATTTTAATGATGTTATTGGAATTTTTGAGTCTTTGAAATGACGTTCTTTCCTATTGTCAAAGATATTGATTTGTAGGAAAATATGTCTACTAATATTGATATCGAAATAGTCAGTTACAAGATGGCTCGCATTAGTTTTTTAATGTCTATTGGATAATGTCATGATAAATTTTAAGAAAATTTGAATAGGTAAACATAATTAGGTCGTCCACATATCTAAAACCCGTTTGTGAATTAGACATTGTTTTTTTTACATGTATATAGAGAGACATATGTGTACATTAATTTCGTTAATGTAACGATAATGCTTAATCGTGTGATGGTAACCAAACTGGTTCAAGAATAATAAAAAAATGTTAATAAAATTGTTTTAAATTGTTAATAATTTTTTTTTTTAGAGTTAGTGAAGTATTTTTATTGCGAATATGATAGGGAAAAAAAAGATTTAAATGCATTTTTTGTCGTGATTTTTACAAGAGGATTTAATATGAGTTTTAAATCTAACGAAATATTTGTAGGGTATCAAAATTATAAAATAGCAATTACCTTCATGTTTTTAAGAAATCCTAATTATAATTTAATTATCATGATTCGGCATTATAAAGTAAAACGTTTATATTGCCACTTCTTATCAAAACTGTCGGGGCATTGTTTAACCAAAATTTTAAAAAAAATATTTACAAAAACTTTTGTCTTTAGCGTAAGTAAGCAAACTGAAGTAACAAAAAGTACAAGCATTTTATATTTTTTTTTTTAAATGAAGTATAGCATTTTAGAAATAATCACTTTTTTAATAAATGATTATTTATCATTTAGAAATAATTATTCATAAATAATCATTTCGAAATAGTCATTCATAAATAATTATTTCGACGTCATTCATAAATAATTTCATATTTCATAATAATTATTCATTATTATCGTATTTTATATATTTAAAAGGGGCTTGATGGCCGAGTGACTAATGCTCTGGCACTCAATGCCACAGATTTCAGGTTCGGGTCCCGGCGGTGCCATGGATGTTTGTAGTAGTTCAGAATTCACTTTAAACCGTAGGAGCGTCAGCTCTACGCTCTACAGTCTAATATGGCTGTAGAGCGTAGAGCTGACAACCTTACCCCGTAAAAAGAAAAACATCTCTCGTCTCGAAATCTGCCAGCAGACAGACGGGCTTGACCCAACATGGGGCTTGCATTTAATTCACTGGTAATATCCCAAAGGAGTGCTTAACAGCACAAATCATTTAAATGTTTAAACATAAAAAAAGTATACTTCCACTACCTGAGCAACGGGCTTACCGGTTACGGAGTTCCAATGTGGTTTTAAGAACCACTAATCTTCCAGATCTTAAAATTAGTTAAAATATCTGCACTATTGTAGTTACTTAAAGTAAACAGTAAAAATAAAAAGGAAAAACAAAGAATTTTAGAAAAACATCTCCTGCTTGAGAACAATTAAAGCAGGAGATCGAAAAAGCTAAAAGCTATCGGTACGATTAGGTGTCCGTTCTACGATGCCCCCCTCCCCCGGTAAAAATAAAATGACATAAAAATAAAATAAAAAAATACGTTATATCAATTGGAAAACAAGTCCAGGTTACAAAAGGAATTTCGGTTGCATCAAACATATCAGCTCAAACTAACTTCCACTACCTCGTATCGTCCATTTGCCTTAAGTTCCGTTTTAAGCAAAATCTTTGAACGTATTGTATTCAAGAGAATCATTCCTTTTTCAGTTACTAACAAATTCCTTCATCCTTCTGGTTTCATACCTTTTAAGGATGGCATGTGCTCGATGTCATTCCTTCATCACAAGAGTGTCAAAGAAAGCCTTTTTTCGTTTTCCTTAAATTAGACATTTCTTCAGCTTATAATTCCATTTGGAGAAACGCACTCATATATAAATCTTACAGGGTGGTACAGGATACAGCTGCGAAATGGATGGATAATTTTTATGAATAACAGGAAATATTACGTGAAATGGGGAAAGTGTTTTCCACTCTCAATGTAAACAGGGTGGTGTTATCAGTGCATTTCTTTTCCCAATCTACATGCAAGCAGTGGCTTAACAATAGGGTGGCAAGACGGACAAATTGCCACGGGCCCCTGCCCGAGCAGAGAGGCTATGAGTACAGAAAAGACCTGATATTTATTATTACAAAATAAAGTAAAATTTATTAATTCGGCATTTAATAAATTTAAATTACTAAGGGGATATATTAAAAAAAATGTCTATCAAGATTTTGAACGTATTCATTTGTATGAAAAATATATCGCATCTGGTAGTAATAATAATAGAAGGAGTTTAACACGGATATTCGCGATGCTAGGGACTTCCCCGATTTCTGGTTTGTGAATAGGTACTTACAAATTAAAAATTGAAAATTCCCGCTGCCACCCATGTACCACTGGGACATTTTTAATTTCACTTGTTAGGGAATTCCCCTGATACTTGATTAGCTACTTACAAAATTAAAAGTGGGAATTCCCGCTGGCGAGTCAAATATTTTCACAAAGCGGGAAATTGCCCCTTGTTTCGCGGATTCTGCATGTATCACTATTATTACTTTTTGTTTTATCGGATCAGTCGTAAAGTTAATTAGTTGATTGTGGAAATTAGATAGCATGCCTAGTAATGGAAAGTATCTTGGTGGGAGTGCAAAACGAAACAGAAAGATAAGGTTTGAAGAAAAATATGAAGCTGCCTAAAATAAGTCAATACTGCGAGAGTGAGCAAGAAACAAACGAATAGTGCGGCGAAAATAAAGAAATTAGCCGAACCGAAAGTGATAGTATTGCAGTCCCCGACAACACTGATTCAGAGTCACCACAGCCCTGTACTAGCGACTATACTTTGGAAACAACATAATCGTATTCTGGGCATCATTTTTTTTATTATTTTTTTTATCAAATCTCACTTTCAAACAAAATCTCAAAAAGGAAAACTATATCGAAAAAAGAAAATTATAAACAAATTAAATAACAATACTAGCTAATTCTTGGGGCTGCCTGTCCTGGCATTTTATTTAAATTACGAATTCCAGAATTCGAAGCCTACTTGAATGTAGGTCTCTCCTACTTTATGTCCTCCAGCCATAGTGACCTCCAAATACTAAACATTTTGTACGATTTAGCCTCACGTCTCGCAACAGGTCTTCCGAAATTCACTCCGATCCTTATTTTAAACAAAGAAACCGGACAACTTCCATTGTTTCAGAGGCAGCTTATGCTGGTAAAGCGCTTTTTTTTCCAGGAAAATTTCATTCGATTCATCTTTTCCTCTCTCTATTTGTCTTACAGACTGAAACACCCCATTTCTAATCAATCCTTTGTTGCAATCCCTTCAGAGAACATAAACTTTTGACCTACCAATTTAATTCCCAGTTTTCCATCCATCAAGTCAGAGCTCTGTACTCTCATTTCATCTTGATGATTCACTCTGTCAAAACAAACAGTTACCCCAACATGTCTTCAAACACCTGTTTGAACAACAACGTAAAGATGAAGGCTGGAGGGACAACCTTATTTTGGCTTCAAATGCAACTAAGACATATCTTAAACCTACAATACCTGTCATCAATAGATAGTTTTTGCATTACGGAAACCACATACTTTTACTTTTCCACTATCAGATCTCGCCGATTTATCTGAAAGCTTAAAAATTTTTTTTGTAAATTTCCGCTTTCACTTCCGATAATTTCAAAATAGCTACAATATTAGATCTCGAATGCGAGGAGCTGGGTGATGTATAGAAGTGCAACTATCCAGTTCTCAACAGGAAGGACGTTTAAGATCTAACAAATGTAGATTTTAATCGTTTTGTCAGTTGTTTTAATTGTTTTATCTTTGTTAATTATATGTTTTAATAAAAAAAAATTGCAAAATGTATAGCTCATATATGCTTGCTTTCCACTTCTTTGCTAATTGTTATTCACCTATACAAAACAATCAAAGAGCTACCTATTTTTCGATAAATTTTCAAATATTCATAAAATATTTAGAATTGTATTATTTTAAAAATCTTTTCTCGAGTAAAATAGTTATACATTTGCAATATTTGTTTAATGCAATTTGTTTCCCAATTCAGTTCTCAAAATTATATAGATTATATCTTATAAATGATATCATTTCTAGTATTTTTTTGTTTCTAGGGCTTGATGGCCGAATAGCTAGCGCTGTGGCTTTCGGGTTCGCGTCCTGGAGGTGCCATGGATGTTTGCAGTGGTTCGGAATCCCCTTTAGACCGTAAGTCACGGTCTAAGTAGGATCGTAGATCGTTGCGGGGATAGTGTTACATGCGCCCGTAGCCTATCTTCAAGGCTATATGTGTCTCTCCTGGGTAGTGCTGAATGAGTAACAGCGGTGCAGCCCTTGCTTATGGCATAAAGATGAATTGTCTCCGTATTGCCAGTTGCATTAGAACAACAATATTCTTTGTTTCTTATAAAATTTCTTTAAATGTTATCAATTTGAAAACAAATATATTATTTATTCTTTTAAAAATCAAATGTTAAAAAAAATAAAGCATAAAAAAACAGTTTTTCAAAAAATACAAAAATAAGTAAATGTTTATATTTTCAGCTGCTTTGTTATTACTAGCATTAATGTTATCATTTCACTCTCAACATCTGTTTTTGTCTCCATCTAAAACATCTATTCAATTCCAACCCAGATAGTGTGGAAATAAAAGCTTGATTTAAGTCATCCCAGAAGACTTATAGCTTTAACTTTAGATGTTACTTGCACCACATTGGTGTAGCTACTCATAATGTCTGTGTTCGTCGGGTGAAGCCAAGGACTTTTTACATTCGACAACATGCACTGCACTGGATTTTATGACTTTTAATTCTGACAACTTTACCAGGGCTAAATTTTATTGGGCTGCTAGATTTCTTATAGTGGATATCGCTTCAGTTTGATGTAGGGAAAAAATTTTTAGAAGTAATGCTTTAAATTATGTACTTTTAAAATAAAAATAATGTACTTTTAAATAAGTACAATATAATTAGATGCATATATGTACATGTTTATTTTAATTACTAAAATTCTAATAATTACTTATTTTTAAACTCTCTACTACTTTTATATTGATGGAAAATACTATTCAGACATTTTCTATTTAACAATCTGTTTTAGTTGATATTTCAATTATTTTTTATTCCTATTTTTTCTATTTAAAAGACTATTTAAAATTAATAGCCTGTAACTGTAATTTCACCTTGTTAAGATGCTGCGTGATTTTGGCTTCAGGTTTGATTTGTCGCTCTACAGTCCTCTTGTGCACACGAGGGCTAAACAGACCGAGACCTACAGCTTAAAGTGGATTCCTAATCACTCACAAACCTCCATGCCACCGCCAAGATTCGAACTCGAAGCCTGTGACACCAACAGCCGGAGTCAGGTCACTGTTTGGCTTCAGAAGAATGTAATACATATTTAGCAATGTCATATGTTTATTTTAATTATTAAAAGTATTGTAACCAACTTCACTTTTATATTTTAATCTGGAAACATATATTTAATATAAAAATTATAGGAAATTTATTAGCAAATAAAATCTATAAGGTTAAATTATTTATCTAGTTCAGTAGTTGAAATTTATAAATGCATTTTATTAATTAAAAAACAATATTAAAATAAAATTGTTTTTCTGTTTTTGTGCTTTTTATGAAGCAGGATTATTATTTGAAGACATTTGGTAGTTTAGTGGTAAGCTTTTACATAATAATTGTACAAAATCTAAACTACCTTAAAATACATCATTAAGAAAAATTAATTAAAAATTCATTCTTTCTAAATTTCTTAAAAACACGTACTCATTGAAAATTATACATATAAAAATTAAAATAAATAATATACGTAAAATTGGTGAACGTAATTTGTTGCGATGATTAGAAACAAATGTGCTATGAATGAATATAATAATTTTAAACATATGAATTTGTTTATCATATGCCCAGTTTTAAGAATCTATATTTATATTAATTTAAAACAAAGAAAAGAAGGAATATTTATTTTAAAATAGATTATACAATTACTTGCTATAAATAATTTGTTTTAATTATTCCAATTCTAATATTAAACTATTTTTAATTTTGATAACTCTTGTTTCATGGAGATCAAAAGTACTACATAAACATTTTCCATTTATTAATCCGCTTCTGCTGATATTTTAATTTTTTATTCCAATTTTGTATTTCATGCGATTATTTAAAAAATAATATTTATATTGTACTCGTTGCTATGAAAAAATTAGTATTTTTAATAATGAATTATTTTAAAGTAATAAAAATAAACAACGTACAAAATATATCAGTTTTGTATCCTTATGCTTTAAAGTGGTTATATTAGTAAAGATTTATTTATCTGATTAGAACTTTTTATGTTTTGAATCGTGTTTTATAGTAAATTGAATTACTAAATAACTGCTTAATATATTTGCTTGATTATTTTGAAAATTATTCGTTATTTAAGAAAACAACATATTACAAAAGTTACATTTTTATTCATTTTCATCCTTAATATTAGTTACTTTTGTAAAGATTTGGTTTATCTTTATATTTGTTTACCTTTTCTTTGCATTACAACTTTCTGTTCCATTTCTTGTAATTTTTCTCTTTTTTTGTAATGAAAATTAAATTGTTATTAATCAACACACATTAAAAACATTCGAAATTTTTTTTTTATTGTGACAAAGACACTTTAAAAAATTGAACTGTAATGAAAAATGATTACGATTTCCGACTTTCAACTTGATGTAGAAACGCCATTCTGATTATAAAGGCATTCGTATAACTTTTAACAATAATACTTTTTTACCACAGTTTCCGAGCTGCAAAAATTAGAGATGTGTCCTTCTGAGTAACTTTATTTCATCTTTTCAAGAATCAAAACATTAAATGTCGCAAAAAAATATCTTTTACAACATCTTGTGTCCCATGCTTTTTTTATGCACATATTTCGCGGGGCTAGGCATTGTAAAGTGCCTGAATGGCCGAGTGTCTGGCGCTCGGTGCTACAGGTTCGAGTCCCGGCAGTACCAAGGGTGTTTTTAGGGGTTCGTAATTCCCTTTAAATGATAAGTCTCAGTCTAATATGACTGTAGTGCGAAGGGCATAAGTCTGACTGTCCTACCCCGTAAAAAGAAAACATCTCCTGTCTCGAAATCTGTTAGTAGGCAGACGGCACTGGCACAATGATAAAGATGCATTGTAAACTGGACTATTTTGCTACAAAATTCGATAAAAATAGTTTTCACCTCTTTTATATAAAGCAATAGAATTGTTTGCATTTTCTAAAACTTAATAACTGCAGCAATAAGAATTCCATTTTTTCCCTTAGATTTATTATTTTTTTGTTTGGTTTGTAGCCAAAAATTTTGAAAAGAAAAAAAAATTCTTATTAGTTCTTTTTTTTTTTAATTTTAATAAATATCTCATTTTTTCATCACTACCAGATTTTCCTGACACCTAAGGGCGTCAGCTGTTTAAAATGGCTGCTGCCTGGCAACGTAAAAAAAAAAAAAAAAAAGGTAGAAGTTTTTACTGTTTTGACTCTATTCTATATGTATCCTCTTTTCTACTGCATGTTTTTCGCGATTAGATTTCGCCTTACTCAAACTCTAAATGTCTTTGCTCTCAAACATAAACATTCGAATGAATAGCAGAACTGACTGGTATTTTCAACGTGCCTAACTTAGTTTAAGTTACAGTGCGAATACAGTAAAGAAGTCTCTATACGTGCGTTTTCGTGTGCATGTGATTGGCAAGAATGTAAATAAGATTATTTCATTGCGATTATTTCTCGAGAGAGATGTGACGATGAAACTTGGATAATCCAGACAATTTTGTTATGTTGGGTTTTTGTTATGTTGGGTTTTTGTTATTTCTGAAAGTAATATTGTAATTTTATGTTTGTATAGTGGGGTCGATAGGTCAGTAGATCGGCCACCCCGTAGTGCACAATGGTAACGTCTCCTATGCTGCTAAAAGATCTACTACTATCGGCATCCAAGAGCGACTTACAATGGAATGCGGGCGGCCCGCCCCAATCTGAGAAAGTTGAGATTCAACATTCCCTCGCCAGCTACGATGTTGTGACTTGCGGTGGTCCATGACTGTTGGGCGAGCCATCTGCACCCCATTGGCATTTCTGATAGACCGAATTGCCCGCTCTGTGGGAAAGATGAGATCCTGGAAAGACATCACATAGCAAGATGCCTGGACTTGCGTGGGGATTCCGAGGTGAAAAGATATTGGAGCACTAGAACTTTGCTGTTGAGAGTTTTTGCATAACGTTTTTTTTATCGTCCGATATTTTTTCTTCCTAGCGCGCATGCTCATAGGAATAGCACAGTAGTGAAGTATTACAGATAAGCATGCGCAATAGGTACGATGTTGCTTATGAGCATGCGCGCTAGAAAGAAAAAAATATCGGACGATAAAAAAACGTTATGCAAAAACTCTCCATTGACTTTCTTCTCTTATTGTTTTCTTTTTACTTGCACGTGTTTTACACTGCTCTTTGACCTCGTAAGAGTTTCTCATTTTCTCTTGCCATTGGAAATGATAAAAAAAAAAAAAAAAAAAAAAATGTTTGTATAGTGAAGCAATTTGCAGCGTTTTCAAGTTTTTATGTACTTGTGGACTATTTTATTTAGAAATTTTTAATGTACCATTTGAGTTTTATAATAACACTTTAATAATTAATTTCATACGAAATGAATTTTTATGTTTTTTATCATTTTTTGCAAAATGTTTGGTTGGAAAAAAAACACATGAGAGCATGATATAGGAGGGCATCCAAGCAAGTGATGCTTAGTCACGTGCTTGCATTCGCTCTATACAGTTTCCAGTACCTTTAACATTTTCTTACTTGTATAGGCAACATATTACAAATGATATTTTTGTTTAGTTCTAGTTTAAAATTTTTAAATAAGTGTCGGGGGCACAAAATAAAAATATAACGAAACCAAGATTAGGAGGAAACAAGTCAGTACCGCAACAATTTGTTAAATGGCTAAGAACAGAAAGAAGAGGTCAAATCTAGCACCGCTTCCCAAGCTGGTGATGCAAGACTACATTTGAAAAACCTACTCCTTCAACGAACGATAACACTCATGTGAGCAAAAAAACAAAGAGCCACTGAAAAAAGAAAAACGTGCTGCCTCCCGAGATGTTTTATTACAGTTTCCCTATAATTATTCAAAAGGGGATGAGCTTACTTAAAGTATTGTCTAACAAATTCTTAAAGTATTTTTTTTCTTTCTAATGCAGCTGGCAAACACTTAGGCAGCTTGATCTTAGATGCCTTAAGGCAAGCGCTGCACAGACGTACTCATTTTGCATTACCCAGGGGGCGCGTGTAACTTGAAGATAAGCCACGGACGCGGAGTAACAATGCCCCCGCAACGCTCTCGATCCTATTAGGACAGGGACCTACAGTTTAAAGTGGATTCCGAACCATTACAAACATCCATGGCACCGCCGGGACTCGAACCCGAAACCTGTGGTACCGAGCGCCAGAGCGCTAGCCACTCGGCCATTCAGGCCCTAATTCTTAAAGTATTGTATAACAAATTCTTAAAATATTGTATAACAGTTTTGATAATATAATAAAAAATATGTGTTCTACTGTTCTAAAAGAAATACTGCTAAATTTCAATGGTTACCATTCCTGGCAGGCTGTTACAAATAAATTGATGTATTCCCAGTCACATAGGGTCCAAGGCGACGAACTTAACTTTAGCACGCTGAATATATAGGCTAGTTGTTGGTTTTATGTTAAACTAATTAGTGGAAAAAATGTTAAAAGAAAATTATTTTTATACTTGCATTTAATTTTACGAGTCTATCTCATTAATTATTTTATATTTCATTAATTAATTAGTAACCAATTAATCAATTTTATATTTCATTTACCAGAGGGTCTGATGGCCCGAGTGGCTATCTGCAGCTCGGTACCACAGGTTTCGGATTCGAATCCCGGCGGTGCCATGGGTGTTTGTAGTGATCCAGAATCCACTTTAAAGCGTAGGTCCCGGTCTAATAGGATCGTAGGATCTAATATTTATGATTCTTCTCACTCAATTACCGGATAAGAACGATTATCTAATCTTTCTATTATTTCAATAGAATACAATGTCGTTAAAACATTAATTGTGAGGATGTAATTAATGAATTTGCTGAAATCAAAACTACAAACGGGCAATTAAAATAAATCTTATTAAAAGTCCCTCGTAATGGATTTGTTTTTCTTGCACATGGCACGGAAAGGGCTAGTTCCTGTACTATATATATAGTATAGGGAGAGCATAGTTTTTCAGAAAGACTTCTTCGTGTATTTGCCCCGGATTTTTGTATCGTATGGGGGAAAAACCTCTTAACGAAACTGTGGTTGTTATCTAATTACCTAATAATCTAATTTATTTTTTTGTATAAGTGAAAATAATTTGTGTAAAACAAAATAAAATAATAATAATAATAATAATATTAAAAATACCCAAGCATTTTGCTGCTATTTACATTAGCAAATTTATCTAGAAGTTCATTACAATGCTTGAAATTCTAAAAAAACTCTATGAGAAATCATGTTATAGATTTTTCATAGGAAAACGTTTCTCAGCTTTTATGGCAGTAATTAATAATTTCACAAACAAAAAAAACCAAAAAAATCATGGCACTAAAACTATGGTTTGGTTATGGCACTATACAATATATACAATATTGGCACTATGGTTTCACAAAATAATGTGGAACTTTTTAATAATTTGTAAACATTGGAAATGTACATAACGTAATATTTTGCAGATACCTTCGAGGCAGAATACAAAAATATTTTTAACAAGAAGGATTCTAAATGAGCAAATGGATGCAAACATTCTGACATAAATATTTAATTTGAAGTATAAAATTAAAAAAAAATCTGATTAAGTATTTTAAAATTATTTCAGAATTTTATTTTTAAATAAAGAAATACCTAGAGGGTTTAATAAATTTTAGAATTAATGTTTATATCTGAGAATAAATTAGAAATTTAATTGGACAAAGCGCTCTTTCCAGGAAAATTTTAGTGACCTGATGGCCAACTGGCTAAAGATCTGGCCGTTGGTACCGAAGGCTTCAGGTTCGAATCATGGATGTGTGTTGATGGTTCGGATTCCGTATAAATCAATTGGTCCATTTAGCCAAAAGTGCGCACAAGATGACCGTAGGGCAACAAACCAAATCGGAAAAGATTTATTTAAACTCTTTTCTCTAATTTTTATGTAGCCGGATTTTGGAATATCATTAAGTGTACTGCTAAAATACAGAATGATATTTAATTTTTAAAATACATAAACTGAAATTAATAACTTAAATAATAATTATAATAAAATAAAAAGAATGCAGCCTACATGAGATTATTGCTTATTAAAGGCGTTTTATTTAAAGGCTGCAGCAGATTATTGTTTTACATTCGCACATTTTTTAAATCTCGCAAATGTAACAAAACCTCAGTATCATTTGTTAATAGAGAGGAGGATTTGCTCAGAGTTAGGAGGATACTCAAGTGTAAGTATTGAAAGAAATAGGTACTAGAGACATATATTTGAGATATACTAGTTTTTTATAAGTCTATGTTTCGAAAAATCGTTATAAAGTTTAGTAATTCTTTTCATTGAATAGTCTTTAAACAAATTTGAATTCATTTTATCCTTAAGTTTCTCATATTTTTTTTAAATGTATGTTTTTTTGTTCTTGGAGTATAATAATTTATATATAAATATAAACTTTAACAATAATATTTATCTGAATAACATTTTATTCCTAAATTAATAATTACAAAATAAATGAAATAAATAAATTTTGCGAATTTTTTTAAAATTATAAATTTTGGCATTAGTGTAGAGCACGAAGTCTTTGCGCGCCAAAAGAAACATTTTCTCATATATAGTAAACATCTTCGTTTGTAATGTTTTAGGATGATTAGAATTGTTTTAAAACTATTGTCATAAATAATTGAGAATTTTTTGGTTTGTATTATTTTCTTTTAGTAATTCTGTTAAGCATTATAATTTAGTTTTTATACTTTATAAAGTAAAAAACGTGCCTATATTATTTTGTTAATTGATCTTAAATATCTTCAATTTTTTTTATGAGCAGTTATTGAAATTGTGTTATACTTCTGATTGTTTATGTGAATGTGTGGTAAAGTTTTAATATATTTTTTTCTGATTATGAATGTGTTGTGATACCTGATGATGATTTATTTATGATAAAAATTAAATTATTCGATAAATAGAAGCTTATTATTTACTTAGAAACTTAGGTTTTATTTTTTGTATGCGATTTAAGTTTTTTTATTGTAAGCTAAATTTGTTTTATTTTAATTTTAAGTTATTTAATATAAATCAATTTTAAATTTTATTATTATTATTTAAGCTTTGAAACATTTCTAGTAATTATGTTTTAAAAATCAGGAAATTGTTACAATTTCCTCCAATTAAATATGATGTAATGTTTGAAATATTTATTTAAAATGGTGCATATATACTAATGATACATATATACTAATGTATCTTATTCACTTTACTGGAAAATTATTTTTAAAAATCATATAAATTCTTGTTCTTTTTATGTGAGGAAACTACAATTTTGTTTTTGATATTTAATATTCTATTGTACTTTGTAAATTTATTCCTTGGGTATTCATTCATATTAACATTTTGATATAAATAAGTTATATGCCGTACTTTACATTATTTTTAATAGATTATTTAGTATGATATTGTTGAATATTATTGATTAATAATATAGTCTAGGAAATGTACTGATTTTACTAATTTTTAATAACAATTAAGTTAAGAAATAGAGTGTTTATATATTTAAATTAATTTTAAAGAATTTGAAGTTTGAATAGTTAATTATGACTAAATATCAAATTTTATGATTGATATTTTTATCGATTATTATTATTAGTTATGATCATGAATTTTATTTTTGCTTATTTTATTCTAATTCATGTCTTTAATTTAAAACTACAGGTATGTTAAAAACTTATTTCTTGAAAATGCCTTTAACAGAAGAAAAATGTAAGTAAAAGTTTAAAATGCTCTTAAAAGATATTTTTAAAAATTTTCAGTTTCTGTTAGCAGATACTATTTACAAGAACACTGTCAATCATTAACAAATCAAAATGTGTTGTACAATTTGCATTACATCCTTGGTGAACTTATATACATTTTGCTTAGGGTTCCATTGACAAAAAAGTTTGAAGTTTTATAAGAATTAACAAATTTGTTAATTCTCATAAAATTTGACATGCATTTTTATGACATTTATTTTGATTTTACTTTGAAAATTTGACATGATTTTTATGTTTACTAGTATTCTTGAATTTTGTTGGTTATGCTATTTCAAACGGTAAACGTAATATTAATAATACTTAAAAAACATTTTTTTATAATTACAGTATCAAACAGTTCTGATTTATATTATGTGATAAAAATTCATGTATGCGATAAATGAGATCATAAATATACTTATAATAATTTTTATCAATTGAAAAAGTTTGAATATATGGAAAGAAGTTAGATTTTCTGAAGCAATCTGTATAAAGAAGTTACATATGTAGTCTTTTATGAATTATTTGTGAAAACAATTTAAGGTGAAATTAAAAAAAAAAAATTCTCATTTACATAAATTGAAACTTTGGTTATAAGTGTCATGTTCACAGATAATTCATTTTGCATATATTTATAATTTACATGGTTGTTAATTTAGTTACATAAATGATGCATTTTTTTGCTAATTCATTTTTTATATTTATTAAAGTGTAATTCTATAGAATTTAGTAATACTAATATAGTTTTAAGTTGGAATTTTTTTACCTTTCCAAGAATTTTTTTCAAAGAAATTTTTCTGTTTCGTTCATTATTCATTCATTTACTTTAAATCTCTTGTGAATTTAGTATTTGATTTTTAGCACTAATAAATGTTAATTGCACACTAAGTTCGGAGACATTACCTTTGATAATTGGATGTGATTTTTGACTAATAATAATCCTAGATGACTGTTTAATTGCAATAATTATATGCTTGTAGCATTGAGTTGATATACATGTGCTAATGATTCTTGGAAAATTAAATATTTAGCTATATTTTTTTTACAAAAATATTTAATTTTAATAATTTATAATAGTTTTTGGCTCTTAATTTGATAGTATTAACTTTTAAGTATATATATTTAAGTGTCAAAAATTTTTAAAATGTATAATGTATTGATTAAACTTAGAAACAAATAAAAAGTATAATAATTTGTTTTTTAGATATATTCCAAAGTCAGTTTGTAAATTATTATGGTGGTTCAATAATTTAATTATTTCTTTATGCTTCGATTGCATGTTAAGAAAATATTTTAATGCAATCTTCTTATTATTAATTTCAAATTTTGGAAATTAATCTGATTTTAACCAAATATATAATTATTAATCAATAAAAATACATTAAAATTATGTTTATCAGTAAAGATTAATTAAATTAAAAATATTGTTAATCTATACATGAGTACCATTACTCTTATTTCTTTTTCTTACCTCTATTTTATAATATTTCTGCTACAATTTTAATTATTTCTGTATATTCTGGTTGTATATTTAAAAGCAGTTTTTTTTCCACAGTTGATGCTGCTCCTTTGAAAAATATGGACATTAAAACTGCTTTTCTGGTTGCTGGCAACCGTAAAAGGAAAGCTTCTGCAACTGTTGCACAGAAAACCAAAAACTTAAAAATGACAGAAGATAAGAGTGAAGAAGATGTGATTGACTTAACTGAACATGATAATAGTGAAGTAACAGGAGATTGCAAAGAAAATACTGATTTAAATTTAAGCAGTTCTCCCATCAAAGCAAATTCAGTTGCTTCTTCCGAAACTGCAGTGAAGGAAGACAAGTGTGCTGAAGAGAAGCAAACATTAAATAACTCGAGTGTCAATGACTTATCTGAAGAAGATTCTGATAGCTCTAATCATTTCAATTCCTCAAATTTGAACATTTCGTTAAATACTAGTGAACTTTCAGAAAGTATGGAAATTCAGAATAAAGTAGATCCCAATACCTCTACCGAGTGTAATAAATTAGATTCAGAAAACCAATCTAAAAGGAATCTAGGTAGTAAGGAAATGGACACAAGACCCAAAAAGAAAAAGGTAAGAAATTGCTTAACTTTTTACTTGCTTTTGAATAATGTTACACTGAATTATGTAATGAATTCATTTATGCATATAATTATGTCTTTTCAAATCTTAAGGCGAGGGAAAAAAATTTTCAGATTTTATACTTAGATTATGCTGAAAATAATTAAAAAGACCCATCTTTTATATGGTACATCATAGTAGTTGAATATTTGGTGTAAAATATATTACTTGTGCTTATGTGGTGTTAAAAGTTAGTCAGAAAATTTGATGCTTAGATAAGTCAGCTAATTGTAAGTACCGTTGATAATGGAATTAAAAATAAAAACTTAAAAATTTATTTGAAATATTATATTTTTTACTATAGCAAATTGGAATGTTATTTGTGATTTAACATTGTTTACTCATTATACATTAAAAGTTATTTTTAACTGTCAAATTTCATTATAATAGTGATGCTACTAAGATTGCTATAGTAAAATATTTAATCTCTTATATAAATGTTAGTTTTTATTTCCAATATGGAGTCACTTATAATTAATTACATAAATTACAAGTTTTCTTAAACTTTTACAATAATTCAAAATGTAATAATTAATGTGAATTGTTTTATTTAATTTATTTTCTGAAGTTTCTTTTATAAATTTTTTGTAAAACTTTTTAAATGCTTTATTGCAAACACAAATTCTTAGGGGCTTGTTAATTGGGGGTGGGAAACATGCAACATAGTTATTCTTTGTTGAGTATCATTTTTTACAATTTTGATTTGTATATCAATTTGATTAAAATTACTTTTGAAGGATTATTTTTACTTGTTTGTTAGTATAGCAATAATGATTTTAGAATGAATTTTTCTTCTGTTTCTAATTTTTATTTTTATTTAAAATTATTGCATATATTTCATTTAAAATTTAAAAGAAAAGCTCATTTAATTTAGACATAAGTGACTTTTTAATCTGGTGGATTTGGATACATTGCCATGCTGTATTAGTTCTTTTGCTGGATTATTGAGCATCAATATAGTTTTGATGGGGCTATTGAAGATAAAGCATTCTAGTTAAAATTTGAATGACTGAAACATGTATATGTTTATTATGTTAATGCACATTCTGAATTTGTGTAGATGATATAAATATCCAATAAAATATTTTGGCATAGGTTCATTATGTAACTAATGTAGAAATAATAGAATAAAATTGTTATATTCTTAGTAATTGAATAAAAATGGAATACTATTGTGCCCAAAAAGTAAAACCAATTTTCAATTTAAATTTCCCGGGCTTATAGTATTTCAATTTTTTTTTCTTTTTTAGGTTGTTGGCATTGTCCTTGACATCTGTGTGAAATTTTATGTCAAAATATTCATTACTGCTTGACTTGCGCTTGGTTTTGTGAGATGCTAAAACTGATTTCGGCGATTTTTGTAATGTCGTTGCAATCGACTCAAAACGGTGTCTCTGGAGTGGTCTTTTGAGTTTAGGGAATAGTCAAAAGTAGCACAATGCTAAATAAGGTGAATACGATGGTTGTGGGACGATATGGGTTTCATTTTTGGCGTAAAAGTCACGAAGAATCAATGCAGTGTGAACTGGTGCATTCCATGTTTTCGGTACCAATCGAGATTTGAAGCGTTTGAGGCCCAAAACATCTTTTAAAATGGAATTTTGAAATTCCAACATCATCAGCAAGGTCTCTAATTGTAAATCGACGGTTTGCAAGCACCAAATCTTTAATTTTTTGGACGTGAGCTTCGTCGGTTGAGGTTGGTGGTCGACCAGAGGGCTCTACGTCTTCAATGCATTCTCTGCCTTCTTTGAACTGTTTTTACCACTTCTAAACATTTCTTTTCGATATAGAAATGCTCACCAAATGTACTGCAACTTTCTGTATGCTTCTACAAATAAAATTAATGCCAAGTTATTGCTCAATTAATTCAAACATTTCAAAAATCGCCGGAATCGGTTTTAGCATCTCACAAAACCAAGAGTAACTCAAGCACTAATGAATATTTTGATGTAAAATTTCACACAGATGTCAAGGACAGTGCCAACAACCTAAAAAAAGAAGAAAAAAAAAAAAAAAAAAATTGAAATACCATATGTTTGGGAAATTTAAATTGAAAACTGGTCTTACTTTTTGGACACAGTATTTATTGTATGTAAAATAAAGTTTTTATGTTAATTTAAGTGTAAAAAAAAGTAATCTTTTTAATTAAATTCTAGTAAAAATTCAGCAATGTATAATAAATAGTAATAAAATTCATATTCATTTATTATTTTTGTTTCAGTAACATTTATTTAGTTGAAAAGTATTATTTAATTTGATTAATGAATGAATTTATAAGTTTTTCCTTTAACTATTTTTTTTCATAATGTAAATTTTTTCTTTCTAGCATGTATAAAAATATTACATTTTTACTATTTTATAAAAAATATTAATTTCATTTCATTATTATCACTAAAAATCTACACATAAGAATGAATTATTAAATGTAATAAATTTTGATAAAGTATATTTGTCTATAGGTTATGAACCTACTGATTGTCCATAGTTTATGAAATTCTAGTGAATAGAGATAATTACTATTAATTATAGAGATTAATTAATTGTAGAGGATAATTACATTGCCGCAGATTCTGAAATATATTCTAAATTCATTAAAAGTAGAAAAAAAAACTAAGGGAAGGGTACAGAAAGAATCATTACAATTCCTTTATTGCAAATGTAATATGGACAAATATATTATATATATTATGTAATTTATTTGCATATATATTATATTATATATATTATGTAATATATTATGGTTGAGCAGTATTAACTAAGAATTCTTTTGGATATTATGTATATCATTACATCTAAATGATATGAATAGCACACATTTAATAAATGTTTGTTTAAGCAAATTTGGTTGATATTGTATAAAAAATTAATTCAGGAAAACAATGCACTTGTATTGATTTGAAGAATATATTTATCTGTCCATCTGTAGCTAAATGTTCTGTAATTTATTGAAACTATTATGTATATGGATTAATAATTTAATAAATTGTATAATTGATAATTTTAAATTTATTTAAATAAATTAAAATTGTAGATAAATTGCAAAGGAAAATAAAAGCAAGTTTTTTAAAATAAATTTCAGAAAATAACATTCTGTAGAGTATCTTAACATTGTGCAATAGAAAAAGCTTAGTTATTGTCACTAAAGCTTAAATTGTAGAAATTTGAGCCTTAATATACTGCAAGATTGTTATAAAATGCACAATTTTAAAATTACAAATTTTTCTGTATGAAAAATAACCTATGTATCCTTTTTCTATATTATTTTTATTATTAAAGTCTTTATTTTAGAGTTGCAGTAATTTATCAAATTCATGTGAAATACCTCTAGTTAATATTATAAATTAGTCTTCTTCAATTAAAAGATACCTATCAATAAGGTTTTGCTTTATTAATAATAAAAGTACACTGTGTCAAATCATAATTAGTATGGATGAGGTTTAGCTTTTCTTTAGAAATTTAATTTTACATTTATTACATTACATTATTCAATATTTTACAGTTTTTCTTTCTAAAATGCCTTCTTTGTTTTTTGTTTTAATTCTCCCCATGAGTATTTATAGGAAAAAAAATATTGTTTTTCAGCATTGCTGTATAATGGAGAAATATTGAATCATCAATAAATCTCTTAACAACATGATATCAGGGTTCTTCCTGGAGATGTTTGAAATCTGTTTCAAAAATTAAAAGCATCTGCCATCTCCAAATTAGCTTAGATATTTTAAAATTTTACCTATAATCAGAAATTCAAAATTTTCTAATGTGTTATGTATGAAAATGGTTAAGCTTGTCCCAGTCATCTGCTAGATTTTTTGGGACTATATAAATGACTTTATTATGATTAGAGATTTATTAATTTAGTTGCAGGCAAGATCAAATATGATTAGAAACAACACCAATAAGAATTATTAAAGGCTCAAAAATAAAAATAAAAATTACTTGTAACTATACATGCAAGTACCAAATATACATGCATTACTTTTGTATTACTTTTACATGCATTACTTTTGCAAATATACATGCAAGTACCAAAACATGCTTGTTTCCAAATAAATGTTGCAAATTACGAAAGTTTGTTTTCTCGTGACCTAAAACCAATGCACTGACATTGACAAACCAATTCACCAATACATAACATAATTCCTTAAAGGAAATTAAGTTGTATTAATCATTGATGTTGCTGTTGTTCATATTGTTCTATCGCCATTCTCATTTTCAAATGATTTTTCTGCATTTTATATTTGATAGTTCTGTTTCATGAAAGACTTTTTTTTATGTAGAAAATGAGCATAGAAGAAGCCAAAGCACGTTCAGAAGAGAGAGAACAAAAACAGAATGAAAGAGTGAGTGCTATATTAATGTTTTATATTAGAAAGTTAAATAATGTCAAAAATAGCAATATTTGATTAAGATATTAAAATTTGCTATTTAAAAATTATATTTTATGTACCGAATTATGACATTTAAATAGCAAATTTACTTGTGATCTGCCTTGCATATATTTAATATGTATAGAAAATGAAAGACTGGCAAATAAACATGAAATTCTCAGAAATTAATTTAGATAAAAATGTTCTTAAAATAAAATTCAGGAAAACTTACTTTTCCTAGTTAGAAAATATTCATGTACATATTTGAACAATATAAAAATTTAAATATGTTACAGAAAATACACATAAATAATTTCTCTATAAGATAACATGCATTTTCTATTATTAGAAAATAATTCAAATTCAAAATAAAACATCATTTCTAATAAAAGATATATTCTAGTCTTTGGTATGAATGCTTCACATGAATATATGTATTATCTTAGGTGTGAATATTAGAAATAAAAGCAATCATTATTAAATGTAACTAATTTGTTATATTTTAATAATTTTATGATGCAAGATTAATGTATGCAATGTTTTACAATACTCTATATAATTAATAAGACAAAAAACTAAATATAATTTTGCTTTTAATACTATGTTATATATTGTCTTGCAAGTTGTACATTATTATTTTTTAAATTTAGAACAAATGTTAGTACTATATATCCATAGTGATCTTGAGTACAAAATAAATAATAAATAGATTATATAGATATCTAGCTTATATTAATTGTTATTGTTTATGGTAAATCTGAAGAATTTCTTTTATTTTTGTAATAAATTTATATCTTTTGTAATCATATTTATGGCATATGTGATTTATGCCAAAATTTTTAAATGCCTTATTATTTGTAGCTTCTTAAAAAACAAGAACAAGAAGCCTTAAAGAAACAAAAAAAGGAAGAGTTAGAAAAGCGTAAATTACAAAAAGAGCAAGAAAAGAGAGAAAAAGAAGAAGAGAGGAAAGAAAGAGAAAGATTGAAGTTAGCAAAAAAAGAGCAAGAAGAAAAAGAAAAGCAGCAAAAGTTAAAGGAGAAAGAAGAGCAAAAAAAGCAGCGGCAGTTAATGATTGAGTATGACTATATATTGTAACTTTTTTTTTTTGCAAATCTTTTTAAAGTTTTGATGATTTAAAAGTTATTTTATAGTTTATGCTTTAATGTAATTGGTTTGAATTAAAAAAAAAATCCTTTACAAATTTCAAAATCTCTCTCTCTATATATATATGTGTGTGTATATATATATTTTTACTATATTAATATTAAAATTTTTACTTGTATTTAAATAATTGTGTTTTTTTATCTTAACTTTCTGTATACAATTCTAGAGATTATTTAGTTCAATTGAACTTTTTTTTATCTATTTTAAAGCCATTTTATTATCAATGCTTTGAATCTGAAATGATAAAAAATAAATTGATGGTATGTATATGATCGTTTTGATCGTAATTATATCTATCAAAAAGGTCATAATGTTTTGATGATATTATGATTGTTTTGATACAAATACATAAATTGATTCAGTAAAATAAAATTCTTTGAAAAATTTTGATAGTTTATATATAAAGAATGGTGTAGAAACTGATATTCTTGTGATGTAGTTCCATAGAAAAATTATTCGTAATATATTTAAAAATATTATTCCATCAGGCTATATATTAATTAACTAATAGTCCCGATTCGATCATTCCAAAAACTTTGTTGTCTGAAATGTCATATTTACATTAAAATCTTATTTATTAATATGGTAGTCTTACACTTTTAAATAATAGAATGTTCAGAAAATGGTGTGCATCTTTATTTTGCAAACAATGTAATAAGGGAATGTATCATCTTTAGTATTACACTCATAAAATGGACTACTCTTTTAAAATGGAAATTTGAAATTCCAACATCAGCAGCAAGGTCTCTAATTGTAAATCGACGGTTTGCAAGCACCAAATCTTTAATAGTTTGGACGTGAGTTTCGTCGGTTGAAGTGGAGAGTCGACCCGAGGGCTCTTCGTCTTCAACGCGTTCTCTGCTTTCTTTGAACTGTAATACCACTTCTAAACATTTCTTTCCTATATAGGAATGTTCACCGAGCGCCTTCTGCAGCATTCTATATGATTCCGCAAACAAAATTGAATGCAGGTTCTTTGCTCAATGAATTCAGACATTTCAAAAATTGCCGGAATCAGTTTGAGCGTCTCACAAAGTCAAGCGTAACTCAAACACTAATGAATATTTTGACGTCAAATTTCACACAGATGTCAGGGACAGTCCCAGCAACCCAAAAAAGAAGGAAAAAAAAAAACATTGAAATTCCATTAGCCCCGGTAATTTTAAATTGAAAATTACAAAATTAAATTGATTTACTTTTTGGACACAGTAGTACATGCATCTCTCTCTCTCTCTCTCTCTCTCTATATATATATATATGTATATACACTCATGTCCATAAATTAAGGATAATGAAGTTCAGGCAAAGAAAGTGACAGAAGCAAAACAAAGTTGACTTATTTGTAAAGTCTATTTATTAAACAAAAGGTAAAGAGCAAAAAAGATTCTATATGTTTGACATAATTAATAAAAATTGCGATTTTTACTCCCTGGAGCAAATTTCAGAAAAGAACCTATTTACAAAAAACAGTATAACATGGTTAGTATGATGGTTAATATGGAGTATGTCTCCCAGACGATGCAATACAGGCCTTACAACGCCTAGGCATGCTGAGTATCAAATTATCAATCTGATCTTGGGGAATATTACACCACTCATCAAGCAATGCCCTCCGAAGTCCGGTTGACGGGCTGCAATTCGTCGGCCAAGCATATCCCACACATGCTCTATTGGATTCAAGTCCGGTGAGTATGCTGGCCAATCCATACGGGTGATATCCTCCAAATGAAGGCATTCGTCTACAATGTTAGCACGGTGAGGACGGGCGTTGTCATCCATAAACAGAAATTCAGCACCCATGGTGCCCCGAAACAAACGTACATGTTGTTCCAGAATGACATCCCGATAGATGTGGCCTGTCATCGTTACACTCTGAACATGCAGGTCAGTTCTGAAACCAGGAATAATTCCTCTCCAAACGAGCCATCCTGAACCACCGTAACGGTGTTCTCTTGGTGGTAATGGGTACCTGGCGCTCTCCATAGGAAAGTCCGGCGAGAATCAGACTGCAAACTAAACCTGGATTCATCGGAAAACATCACACCAGACCACTGTTATGGTGTCCACAATGCATGCTCTCTACTCCAGGTTAATCGCAGGTGACAGTGAGGTGTGGTAAGTGGAACACATCTGACAGGCCTACGAGCATATAGACCAATGTGCCCTAAGCGTCTGTACACGGTCTGCCTTGAAACTGTCGTACCAGTAGCTGACGAGACAGGTCTGATGCTGTGCTCCGTCTGTTTCTTTTAGCAGTAACTGCTAAATACCGGTCCTCATTCGGCGTTGTAACTCGGGGGCGACCTGTGCTGTAACATCTACTCACATTACCATCATCATGGAATCTTTGCCAAAGCCTGGAGATGACACTCTGGGCGATTCCAAGTTCCTCGGATACTTCCAGCTGGGTACGTCCACATTCCAGTCGTCCGATAATTCTACCAAGTAAAAAATCATCTAAATGCTTCCTTTGTGCCATAACTATGCAGTTATTGCACTGAAAGGCTTTTAAAGCGCTTGTGAACAATTTTATTTCTTTTCCACCATTCCTTTTATACCCCTCTCTTACACTCTTGTCATTGTGACGTACTATCCGCACCATCTGGTGGTTTCCTGTAATTTGCATATTCTTCTTCAAGATGTGTGTGATAATTCTACAGGTGAAATTTTTATTTTAGAGTTCAATTTCTGTGCGATTCTGAATTATCCTTAATTTATGGACATGAGTGTATATCATCATATAAAATTAATGTACCTTTTCAAGAAGGTATATGTATTAAGTGATGAAATACAACAAAATAGACTATTATATAATCTTGTAGGATAATATGCAATTACAAGAAAGAATGGATATATATTATTAAAACTCTCTAGATTAATTTTTTATTTGTTGATTTCTTTGGAAATTTCTTTAAATAATCTAAAAATATTTTTAAAAAAAGTCTTATCAAGAATAATAAATTTTAAAACAAATTATGAATTTATGATTTTTTTTTTACATGCTTGAGGTTCTGGCATATGAGTAACTGTACTTTAATGAAATTGCAAATAGATATTCATATTATATTACTGAATTAAATTTCTTTTAAACACTTCCATATTTTAAGAAATCTTTCCATATATTAGATATTATTCCTTGTATATTTAAAATTTTTCCCCCCTATTCTTTAAACATTATTCAATGGATTTTTAAAATGATGCAATTATTTTTTTCATGTATTAACACATTCTATTTGGTACTAATTTAAAAAAAAATGTTATTCTTTAGAATGAAGCAAGAAGAGAAGAAGAAAAAAGAAGAAATGCGATTAAAGCGAGAAGAAGAAAAGAAAAAAGCTGAAGAAGAAAAAAGGAAGGCTGAGTTAGAAAAAGTAAACATTATGAAAGTGAAACACTTTTTAAAATAATGACTATTGTTTTAAAAGTGATATTTTAAATCTATTATTTTTCAAGGAACAAAAAGAAAAGGAGAAACAAGAAAAAGCTAAAGCTGCATTTGTCAAATTCTTTAAAAAAAATGTGCCATCTACTTCTGCTGTACAGGTAAGATGTTTTGTGCACCTTTTTTTATTGATAATTTGAGTAACTGAATGTTATGTATAAAGTTTATTGAATTGAGCATTGACTTATTGCAATTAAATAATAGCTATCTTAATTAAATTTTTATATTAAAGTAAATGTTTAAAAAATTATCTGTTTTTCTGAATCATTACATTACCTATTAAATAATAAAATAATTATTCCTTATAGATTCCTTTTTTTATTTTAACACAAATTTAATTTAAAATAATTTTTGTTAGGATTTTATAGCTGTGGTTTTTATTACTTAAATGTTTTATTAAAATCTGTATTGAATTTTAAAACTAATTTTAATTAAATAATTAAATGCAAATTTTAATTCAGTAATTACATTTGAATATGTATACATTTTTGTTTTTGGAATTTGTGTATTTTTCATTATTGTTCATCAGTTTAATTAATTTCTTGATAAAAATAAACTAAAATGATTTTGATGAAATATTTTTGTAATGAATTCGAAAAAAAACAGGGATCAAAATTAATTTTGTAGAAATTAATTTTACATGTTTTATATATTTGTTGTAAATATTTGAAGAGCTTTGCTCTTTAATTATGTTTTGAATTGAAAACTTGTTGGTAAATTAAAAAATATCAAATAAAAAAAATTAAATATATTAAAAAATTTTATAGCTTTGTAATTTTCTTTTTAACTATTAAACATATTTTTTAAAATTATAACTTCAATTCATTACAATAAAGTACTTTCCACTTTACATTATTTTTCCAAAGTTTGGAGTTTGAGAAAAGTAAAATTTGTTTTGTGTGCTTTTTATTGTAATTAATTTATAGGTAACTGAAACAGAGGGAGCTTTCAAACCATTTCAAGTTTCTGAAGACATGACATTGGCTCCTGTGGTGCCTCCTGTTGCTCAAAAGAGATTCAATAAAGAAATGTTAGATCGGGGTCTACAGAAGCAGGTATTTACATGCCTTAATATTTTCATTTCATACTAATTGACATGTTACTATACTCTATTTGTGAATGTAAGGTTTTTGTATTGCAAATGTTATGATTGTTTTGCATGCAATGAATACTGTTTTGGTTTTTTGGTTGTGAAAAGTGGTAGTTTTCCTAATTCCTCCTTCTGTTTTTGCATTAATGTGTTGTGTTCTTATACATATATATATATATATATATATATATATATTAAAAAGTTTATTTAAAGTCACTTTTTTATATTTTGTAAAAATTGGTGATTTTAAATACTGATTAAGCTTACTAATAATATTGTAAGCTCTTTTAATTCGTAATAAATTATTGTATTCACAGTTAATGGTTTAATTTTTTTCATATTAATAACTAAATAAATTTTAAAGTACCAAATTAAACTTGATATTTTTGAATGTAAATTTATTATAAAAGTGATTCTTAAAAAATTTATCTTTGTTTAAACAGTTCTTATAATTTTTAAAATATTACAATTAGAGTACTTCAGCTGAGATATTTAATTTTAAACTTCTAAATGTAAATGTTATGAAAGTCTGATATGATAGTTTATTTTTGTCATTTTCTAATGTATTGTCTTCCATAATAAATTATTAATAAAAAAAAGGCCCTATATCTTATTATTTGGTCTTTTTTGTATATTTTAAAACTATGTTTGTTATGTTTTAAAATAAAAATGGTATACTATACAAAAATTTATATTCTCACTTGATTTTTTTGGTCTTGTTACTACTTCATTTATTTCTTTTTTATCAATACATTTTTTGTTCAGCCTCTTTTGATTTGTTTTTTTTTTTTATGTGGTTTATAAATATCATCCATTCTAGTATGTTTTGATTGCAGAAAATCTTCAACATAATCAATATTTTCTTTTCTTTTTTTTTGTTTAGTGTCAAGTAGTTTTCTTTCAATAGCAAATTTTTTTCATGAGAGTAGTTGAAGAATTTTGTAAGGAAAATGACTTGTTTTCAAGATAATTGTGGATTATTTTAGACAGTCGAAAATTATAAGGGTTGGCTGTATAAACATCAATGTTATTAAAAAGGTTTCTTCTAATCTATGCTTTTTGTCTCAATATAGCAAACTCAATATATATTTATGTGTATTGTATCCTGAATTATGTGACATTGAATTAAGGAATTTTTTATTGAAACCACCTGTCCTGTAACTTTGGAGTGTATAACTGTAATATACTGTTTTGGCAAATATAACAATCTGTAGTAAAAAATCAAACTTAGGTGTCTAAAATTTTTTATATTCTACTTTTAATATTTAAGTATACTTAAATTAAAGTTAATTATTTATTAGTTTCCTAATTTTTATATATAGTTGTTGTACTTTTAAGTTTATGTATATATATATGTGTTATCTATTGTTATAATATATTTTAATGAATTTTTTATGAAATCAGTGTGCTTTCCTTTTTTTCTATTTTAATAATATATTTCATAACGTGTATTTCAAAGACACATACAGATGTCTACTGATGAATTTTTTTTAAATAAATAAGTATTCAATTGTCTCAATATTTCAATTAACTAAATGGTTTAAATTTTCAGGAAGATACAAAACTGTATCTTGCAATCCTTAAATGTGAAAATTATAAAGATATAAGATTAAGAAAAAGATTACGGAAGCAGAGAATGTGTGATGCTGAAGTTATAGTCTTTGATAATAAAACAGCCGCTGAACTATTTTTAAATGCAAAATTACTTCAGTTCTGTGAAAATCTCCGCCCTGCTTATTGGGGTACTTGGAGGAAGAAAAGCAGGAATATTGGCCCCAGAAAACCTTTTGGAAAAGATGTATGTATTTGGTTTATGCTTTTGCCTGTTCATTCCTGTCAGTAATATAATAGTTTTTTAAAATTTAAAAATCAATAATTTATTTGGTATGCTAGAATTTGCTTAAAAATTGTATATTACTTTACTTTTTAAGATGAAGTCATGACATAAAAATATTTTTAAAAAGAATATTGTCATGAATGAATTTTATTAAAATTATTCAATATGGAAAATTATTTTTTTTAATATTCATAAATATCTAATGATCTTTTTACTTTATTTCTTCATTCTAATATAAGTAATAATTTTTGCAACATGTAAAAACATTGTTTCATCTAATTTTTTAAAGCAACAATATCACATATACAGTTTTTGTAACTATATTATAAGAATTTTTTAAGAAGGATATTTGTATATTGGTACCTAAAATAGTTCACATTATTTAACAAGAAATATTTTTAATTAAATGAGTATAAGAAATAGAATTGTCTTGTATTAAAAAACTTATGGGGATATATACTTACACTGATTAATAAATTAGAAAGGAGGGATTAATATTGATGAAATTTATTTTGTGCATTATTATATGATTTGTTTCTTGCAGGATATTTTTGACTATGAAGTTGACAGTGATGACGAATGGGACGAGGGAGGTCCAGGAGAAAGTCTTTCAGGAACAGAGGTAAAAAATGAAATGAGAGAAACAAATACTTTTAGTTCCTCTACTAGAGTTGAGACTTCAATAATGGATATACTGTTATATAGACTTTCTGACACAAAACTAAATTGTACATATTTTTATTTTCTCAGAGCTAGCCTCTTTTCTTTTTCTCCTCCACCTCCCACAATATGCTCATGTGCTGAGTGAAATCTCAGAGCCTCTTATTAGCTAGAGGGACCCGATGGCCGAGTGGCTAGTGCTCTGGTGCTTGGTACCATACGTTTCGGGTTCGAATCCTGGCGGTGCCATAAATGTTTGTAGTGGTTCAGAATCCAGTTTAAGCCATAGGTCCCAGTCTGTTTAGCCCTCGTGTGCACAAAATGACTGTAGAGCAACAAACCAAACCAATCTTATTAGCTAGCAACCTGATTAATGTTCTTACGATGCATTTAAAATTTTAACAGTGGAGTAAATTAAGGATAATTTTTTATTGTAGCAAGCATAATAATAACTTCTATTCTTCAAAAAATATCCAAAATTGTAATATTGACTTTTTATTTTATTTTTATCAACATTTCCTGTTTATTTTTAAACTTATACCAATCATCTTTATACTAAATCTTCCTAACCTTCTAAATTAAACTTTATTTGAATTTTTATTAATTATTTTTCAGTAGTATTATAGCATGCCATTTACTTATACTGCAGAAAATATAATTTTTACAAAAATATTTCACACATAAAATGTAATGTACATATTTAATATTTATTGGACAGTTTCATTATATTATTGTATAAACATTTGTAATTTTATGGATGCCTTATTTGCTAATTTTTCTCTTCTAGAATGAAATGTCAAGTGAAGATGAGTATGAAGTAGATAATGAATTTTTTGTTCCTCATGGCTATCTTTCACCTGAAGAAGAAAAGGAAGAAGATGAAGTAAATTTTTATACAAAATAATTATATTTCAATCAATAGTTATTATTATATTTATTGCAATGATTTACCTTAATATGATTTTATGTTACTTCTTTCTTATAACTATTTATACAATTAGTATTTTAAAATATTTAATAATTTATTTAAATAACTAATGAAAAAGTTTATTTTTCCCTCTGTTATTCTGAGCATAAATTATATTAAGTATTGTTATATTTTCCTGCTTTTTAAAAATTTTCTGTAAATTATGTTCTTGTTGAGATACAAGAAAAAAACAAAAACTGCATATATGTTTTATGATATATACATGATTACAAATCTGTTAATATCTCACTGAACAGTACAAAAACTTATTCAAAGATATTAAAAACAAGTAAACAACAGCAATCAAAAAGATATTGAATTGAGTAAGAAAAAAAAAAAAAAAAAAAAGGAAGGAAGGAGCTGTTTCATTATAATTATTTTTATTTTTCAATTTTCATTATTTAATAGTAAAACTGCGTATAACAAAAAATAATGTATATTTAAAGTAATTCCTAAGGATTCAGAAAAGATTAATTATGTCATAAATAAAGCAATATTTATTTATAATAAATTTTTAAAGGGAAAGCAAAGTGACTTTCAATTTGAATTTAAATTGAAAATGAAACATTTTTACATAATTTTAAAACCCTTAATCTATTTTGCATTAAGTTTATTATTATTGTAGTATTTCAATTTATGAATCAATCTTTTCTTTTTTGTAATTTTTTTTTATTATTTAATTTCTCTAAAGAGAACTCTTTAATTTATTATAAAAAGAAAACATGACAAAGTACAAAAAAAAAAAAAAAAAAAAAAAAAAAATGTATTTAAGGCAATAGGTATAATAAAGGAATATAATCTATACTGTTTGTATGTTTTGTATACACCTTTTAGTACATTTAATTTGCATATTACATATTGACAAACTGACATATTAACAAATGACAAATCTTTCTCTTGAAATAAATCAAATCTACCTGAAGTCTCTCCTATTTTCCAATTATGTTTCTCTACATTTTTATCATTTCTTATTCATTTTTCACAATAAAAAAAAGTTATTCACTGTGCACTTATTGACTATTTTGAGAAATGTTAAATTACTTTAAATATGTATAATTTCAGATGAAACTCTATGTTTACTGTTTGTTTCTCATTTTGACTAATTTTTCTTTTAATCATTAAATAACAATTTCTTGCTTTTAATTTTGGTTATGTTTCATAGTATAATATTTTTATTATTAAAGGTAATGAACAAGGAAAACAAGCAAGCTCTTTTAAAGCTGAAGCAACAAGAATTTGAATCTGAAAGAAAGAAGAAGACCACTGAACTGAAGCCAATAATTTTGGGTTGTTACTTTGAAAATATGGCTGAATCACAAGACAGCAGTCTTGGCGCAATCCTCCTCCAATATGCCGCAGAAATTTTGTCTGAAGGCCCTATACCTACTAGTTTCACCATAAAAAAACTGCAAATTGAATCTGCACCTAATTCAAATGTCAGTAGTCCCTCAAATATTGTTAAAAAAAAGAAAATATCTCCTGTGCCAGAAGAAGGTAATTATTTTCTTCATGTATTAAATAATGCCATTATCCTTTCTTGCATATTGCTTATAAGCCAATGCAAGTCTGTTAAAAAAAATTGCTGTAAATTATTTTACTTGTAAGTCATTATTTCATGTTTTAAATCTCCATAATAGCAATGCTAACTATTCGGAATTCTACATTGTAGAACAAACTAATACTTCTTAAAAAGGCTTTTTTTCTGATAAAAATTTAACACAATTTTATTTTAATATAGTAACCTCTCTTTAATCTGATAGGTTTAGGGATATGGCTATGCTGGATTATGGCATATATATATATAGTTTTATGGAGGATACCAAAGTTTAAGCACTCTGAATAAAAATTTAAATGATTCGAGCCTGTTCTAATTTAATATACTCATGCACATTCTGAACCTATATAGAATGATGCAAATATCTGACGAAGCACAGCATTGTAACCATCTGATGGTCAACAAATACTGAAATTCATACAGAAAACATCCGAAAGCGATGGCTCGTTTGGATCTGAATTATAAAATTTGTTGAACTCTTCAATTAAAGAGAGGCTACTGTCATTAAAGTAAAATTCAATATTGTTTAGCAATATGCATAAATTAATATATTGTTGCTGTTCTCATTTTGCTTGGAAAAAGAAAAAACTGTTATTCTTGGAGTTTAATAATTTAGTATTTGTATGCATGAGCTATTTGTTATAAATTTTCATAAAGCATTGTTTGACCCCTTGAAATTTATCTATTTACTTATAGTAGCTAAATCAGAAGTACCAGTTTGACAAAATATATAAAATGCAAAATTAAGAGATAATAAAATTTGTTATGCTTTTATGTATCACAATGTTATTAACATATCCTTAAAATAACAATTACATAACATAACATAATAAACGATATATCAAACAAATATCTCTAAAATAAAAATATCCTCTAAAAGGCAGAAATATCAAGGAATATATTAATAATACTTGATATTTCTGCCCTTTAGAGAATACTAAAAAATATTAATTTTTATTAACTATTGAAAACCAAAATTTGTTTGTGAAAGTTGATTTAAAATTTTTTTATTTTTATGAATTTCTTTTTTGAAGCATTAAAATGATTGTATGCTTTTTGTCATATTTGAAAATCTAAATTCAAATCTTAGTTTGGATTTGAAATATACTGATTAATATATTACATTACAATGACGTTGTGTTCCAAAATTTTTGTTGTAAATCAAATCAATGTATTATATAAGTTAAGTAGATTTTTAAATCCATAAATCATTTGTTTTACTTAGATTAAATTTATTCTTGCTGTATTAACAGTCTGCTGTCCCATTAAATTGTTAAATAGATTTTATTTGAATTGAAACAAACTAATTTATGTTGTTATAGTGTCCATGGATTTAAAATATAATTATCAAAGTTAGATCAAGTCAAAAGTCTTCACGATAGCGGCCGCTAGCAACGGCGCCGCTTCACTATACAGGACTTATCTTAAGTTGGCCTCGATTGGCACCATACCCAATTGCAAAACATGGGGAGTGAGTGCTGGGCACTCTTGAATGTGCTTAGATGTTAGGAAAGTGTTGGGGCAATTTCTGCATGGGATGTATTCCCTGGTCTTATCTGGGGGAATCTTCACCCCTCTGTAATGATTAGTTCCGAGTCTGCTAATAACTGATGGCAACTTTCTAGGGCAGTTGACATCAGTTGTGGCTTATTAGTGATTAGTGGCTTAGCTTCATTAGTGGCTTCTTAAAATTATGAGGAATTTGTCGGTTTTTGGCAACTGTGGTAGCATCTGCAAGTGTGATGGTAGTCCTGAGTTGATCATTGTTCCTAAAAAGTCAGCGCAAAACTAATTTGTTTTGTTTATATGACTACATTTTTAAATTTTCTATTCTTTTTTAATATATCCTTATCTTCTCATTGGTGCATTGTGTTTTAAGGTTGTTTCGTTGTACATGCCATACTAATTGTCTCCATAATTCTTGATTTTTTTTTAATAGTTATTTGAAGATAATTTCATTTCACTTGAATTTTTACCTTTATCATGTCTTAAATTATTGTTTCTAAAAGATTTTTGATTAAATATTTATTATCTTGACAAAATATATAGGAATAATAAAGTATTTCAATGAGTTAATGACTGATAAATTAAAGTTGGAAATGTGAGAATCACATATTAGGAGTTGGTGCACATTCTTGAAAGACAGCATCTTAATAACTCATGATGACTATGTAGTTGTGATATAAATCTGTATTTGAAAGCAGCAAGATTAAATTAGAAAAGTTGTAATATGCATTTTTTGTTAAGCTAAGTGCAAATTCATTATAACTTGAGGATTAGTGTACTAGAAATGTTTTGATACTCAAACCTTCTTTACATTATGTTTATTACATTAGGCTTTGAGAATTTTTTTTTTCTTCAGTTCTATATATTGTGCAATGGTTTGCTTATTTCAATGTTCAATGAGATTTCACTTCGTGATTAGCTTCTGCATGATTTCTAATAATCTTGTCAAACCAAAGTAGATTAAAACAACATTTTTCATTACTTTCCTTTTTTGATCAGTAAAAATTAAAAAAAATTCTGCCTAATTAAGACTGAAGTTAGAAGTCCAGCTTTGGTATGCCAGTCATACAAAATCACCTTGAGCATTTAGACAATCATCCCACTGCCTCACCAGGCTAAATATACTTCTTTGGTTAAATCCCTCTCTCTCTGCTGCTTGAAGAAGTCAGATACTGCCTATTGCACTTGTATGTCCAATGGGAACTGTCAACCTAACCTGAATTTTAAACCAGACTTTTAAAGGCAGGAAAATCCCATGGGGAAAGATCAGAACTGCAAGGCGGGTGCTCTAATGTCTCTCACTTTAGTAACTTCTACATTATGACATTTCAGTATGACGACCTGCATTATCACAAAGCAGAATTGCCCCATTTTGAAAATTTTCCACATTTTGCCTTAATTGCACCTTGTAATTGCTATATTGTTCAATTTTTGTAATAGAAATTATCTTAAAAGTTAATATTTCCATATGAGAAAAGAAAACCTTTTTGGTTATTATTTAATAGATGTAATTATTTTAAGACAAAATTAGCGATATATTTCGTTTTAATACAGACTAAATGATTTATCTGTTTAAGTAGAATCTCAAAAAATTATACAAATGAAAACTAGCAATGGAGTACATATTAATTTGTAGCAAGAATCATGAAGATTTATTTTTAACTGAATTTTCCTTCAGAAAAAATTTGTGTCTCTCTTAAAACATATTTTGAGAAGATTAAAAATATTTTATGCATTTTTATATTTTAATTTCAAGAATATAAATTTTCAGTAATATACTTTTTAAGATAATTTTTCAGAATTTAAATGAATATTCATATAAATACAGTTCGATTTTAATCATCTGGTTTTACTCTTTGAATTTCATTAAATGTTTGCTTGATTATAATTTCATCACAGTTTCACAACTATAAATTGATAATTATCATATTTATTGCATTTTTAAAATCTCATAATTCCAAAAAATTTATCATAAATTGTTTATCTAGACATTTTTTTTTAACCTAATCATGTTGTAACTAATAATGAAATAAATTTTAAGCTATTTAATTTTTACAAATTGTTTCTTTATAATTGAACTTGCAGACAATTATTATTATTACTATTATTTATTTTCTTGGATTAAGTAATTGAATTATGAAATTACAATTCCTATTAGAAAAAAAAAAAGTAAGTTTTTAAATAAATTTAGTTATAGGTACAAATGAATAAAAATTATTTGTTATTGAAAAAAAAAAGTTAGCATTCTCATACTCCATGGTGGATTGCTTTTGGATTGTTAACCTTACTGGCATGCCTATAAGAAGGATTAATGTAAAGAAGTTTACTTTGACGTCAAATAAACATGCATAAATTTTTAAAAGTATGAATCATATTTTACCAACAGTAATTTAAATTACTTAATACTGCTCTGTATTTATATTTCACGTTATTTTGTATTAGAAGCATAATTTTGTTGATGATATCATGATAGTTAATATAATTTTTTTTAATGTTAAATCATTAATTTTTTTTTTATTAACCCTTTATTGTCAATCGGCTAACTTAATCCATTCATCTTTCAGCTATGCCATATCTAATACGTCTACTACACGGGAATGCACACGGGTGTGACATTTTGATAAAAGAATTCCAGGCATTCTGGCAGCAACATTGTCAGGATGCTCCTGATTCGGAAAATGCATTAGCTGATGAGGTTGAAAAATCTGCAGAAAATTGCTCGCCCAAAACACCTGAGGTGAGCGCTAAAAACATTTCAAAACGCCAGTTGAAATTAGTAATAAAGAAAATATCCTCTTGGGGAAAAAGCCCTAATCCTGCCCTGAAGAAAATCTGTTGGTGGGTTAACGATGAGGTGAGGGAGAAGTATAGGTTGTTAGATGCCCCCATTCCCAACCAATGGGTCATGAGTACAATTCCTGCTTCTGATGCCGGGACTCCAACGACTGTGAAGAACAACCCATCTATAAAAGAATTTTTACTATCATAATATTTCAATAGGTATACTATTTATAATTAATACACGTTCCATTGTGATTAGTTTTCATATTGATTTAGCATATTCATATTGGAAGATTTACTTCATTCAGTGGAATAGTATTTGCAAGTGATTTATGTGGCATATTTTGTTCTTAAAAAGTGTTGTAAAAATATGAATAATGAATTTGTAATAAAGTGTTCTTATTATAGTCAAATTGAAATGATATTTCAGATTAATTATCAAGCTTTTATACTCATTAAACAATTGAAAAATATTTTTGCTATCAAATTTTATTCTATATCTCTATTTTTCATAAATTACAGGCCTTTTTGAAGTGCAACACTATTTTTTTAAATGGTTGATTTTAAGAAGTATATAAATATATATTTGCTTAGGATAACAAAGTGAATAGATAGATTTATGTATGCAAACACAACTACAAATTTCAATAAAGAAATATATTGAATTATTAAGTAAAGAGCTTCAATATTAAATGATTTTTCATAACATATTTTGGAATAAAATTTATACTAAATAATTTTATAAATGAGCTATTTAATTAGTAAAATTTATACAGTGAGCATTTTTTTAAAAGAAAGTTTTACAACATATGTTAGCGATCAAAATATTAAAAAAAAAAATTATCATTTTCCAAACAATCTGTACAGTACTAGAACCATGTAAAAGCTATCTACTTGTTATTAAAGTTTTTTTTATACAATAATAGGTGAAAGCACTTTGAATATTTATGTAATGATTTATAATATACTGAAAATAAATTATTTTCTGCAACTTTTATTTAACAGCAATTATATAAATTGTAAAAACAAGTAACAATAATTTTGGCAAATATTTTTTGCTGATCTTAGTTTATCTTATTGTGTTGACATATTTATTGTTGTTAGGTGAGCAAATAAAAAAAATTATTTTTAATAAAATTAAAATTACATTTTAAGGTATTTAGTTTCTTACATTTACATCTAAGGTATTAAAATTACATTTTTAGGTATTTTATTTCTTGGAAATAAATTCCTTATTTGAAGTCATAATGTAAAATGTATTTGAATACAAATGTTAAATTTTATTAATTTTTTTGTAAACATTAACATGCTGTTAATAACATAAATAGTATTACATATTTTTAATCCCATTTTTAAAATACAATACAGTGGAATTGCAATTAAACGATTAGAAAACAATCATTATTGACTTTTGTGTTTTTGAAAAAATCGTAAAATCAGAGTAGAGTTGGTCACTGTATAAACCAAACAAGTAAAGTTGAAAATGGATTATACTGAGATGTGAAAACTAGGTATAAAAAATTATTTATTCATGTGCACTCTACTATTCATATATGTACGGTAACCCTTTTAATACTGTACTTGATGGATTAGCACATTCTATAATCTGGCACCGATCAGGCCTTTGCATTTTTTTGTATGAATACAGTTGTTGACTGCCAGATAGTAACAGGATGTAGCTCGCATTTATTTGTGAGATATTTATATCTTTTGCACGAGTTCAGAATGTTCATAAATACATTATATATGTACATGCTTAAATCATTTAAATTTTAGTGTAGAGTGCAAGTTTTTGTATATCCCATAAAACTATGGAAGCTGAGTAATCCGGCACAATTGCTCATCTGGCTCGGCCGTGGTCCTGAATTTGTTGGATTAAAGTGAGGTTACTGTATTAGCATTCAATTTTTATTCATTGTCAAAACGAATTATAAATGCTTTGAGTTTTGACGTGATTTTCTTTTTCAATTTTCTGTTGATAATACATCTTTTTTTTATTGAAAGTTTTCTTCAAGTTTTTAAAAAAATACAATGCATTAAGATGGTGATCAATTTATCAACTTGGGAAAAATACCCATTTTAATATTCTGATATAGTTATTATGAAAATAACTGTTGTACTGAAAATGTTTAAAAATATTTTTAATCAAAAGTGCTATAGATGTACATATCAAGTGCAGTTTAATTAAAAACATATCATACTCCTTTTTGAAGTTTTTTCATACAGATTGTTGCTACCTCCATTCTTTTTGGGCAGATAGACATTATTATTTAACAGAAATCATTTAAATCAAAGTTAAGAATAATATAAAAAGTTCTGAGAATATTCTAAAGAAAGTAGTGGAATTCATAAAAATGTTTTTTTTTTTTTTTTATTTTTTATTTATTATTATTTTTTTTATGATAATACAATAAATTTTTGTTAAGGAAAAACTGGATAATTTTGAAAATTTTCATATTAATTAATCACTGTGAAATTATTTTAACAAAAAGTACATAAGATTTATAGCTACTTTTTTGTTTTTTGTTCACATTTTTGTATAAATTTCAAATTAAAGGAATTAGTAACTAATTTTTCTCTTTATTGTTAAATTATATAGATTTGTATTATGTTCTTGATTTGCCTAATCAATTGTACTTTTTTCATGATTAATTTATGTTAATATGTAAGATTTCATATTAATCTTATCCTATTATATCCGAGAAACTGTGTAACTTTGTTCAATAAGCTTTTATGTGCTAATGTATCAATAAATGGCTACTTTCGCAATTTTTTCGTATTTATCTCTATTCTATATAAGACATCATAAGGAGACAAAAAAAAAATTAATTCCATTTATTTGTTAAATTGAGTATTTTTTATATGTATTCTAAACAATATTGGGACTTAAAAATATATTATTTCTTGCATCAAGTGGCTCTTTTGAATTTTTTTACTTTTGGCTTCTTCTAACAAAAATGGCTTGCCCCCACTTATTTCTTCTTATTAATCTTCCCATTAACTAAACTTCTATTATATAAATAAATGCATGTCATGCTTTGACATTTTAATTAATTTATTTTACATCAACAAATTATTAATAGCAGATTTTTTTTTATTTAGCCAAGTTGAGTATTCAGATTGCTAAATATAAATTAAAAGTTTTATTTATAATTAATATATGTACAGTATGTCTCCATTTTTCTGCATATTGCTCTTTTACTTTGCCTTCCATTGTAATGGAAGTCTGATGCATTAAAATGTATCAATGATTAATAAACATATATTTAATCATTTCTTTTAAAAAAGTAAGCATTTAGATGCCAATGTAATGAGTAAGCTTTGTATTTTAAAACAAACACTACATAATCATGACCATCTAGAGAGAATTGGAAATTTTTGATTTTATTTCTTATAATTAGAGTTGCTTTGTGCTAGTAATCCAAACGGTTATCAAGATTTTTATCCCATTTAAATATTTCATTTAAAGTAATTAACTTTTTTTTTAGATCTTTGATGTATTTAATAGGGATTTTAGTAATTATGCTTGATTTTATTGAATCTTCACAATATTTCCTTGACTCACTATTTGGGACAAACAATTGGTTATATAAAATGTACAACTGCACAAAACTGAACCTTAAAACAGCACATTGTCCATGGGTTGCATACACTCTTACTATAAATTGTTTATGGCCTCACACACAAAAATTTGTGTTAATATATTATTTATTTATTTATTTTATTTATATATGAAAAATTAATATTACGATAAAAAGTAAGTAACGAATTTGTTATCTTATATTATATTAATTTAATTAGTGTTTCAGAATTTTGTTTTGATTTTTGTAGGGAAGAAAAAATCTCAAATGGAATGTCAATTGATTTCTACTTATTATTCATGCCTCACAATCTTTGTTCTTGAATATATGTTGATCCAAAGAGCCTTGAGCATTTTAAGTACTTTATCTAACAAAACAGCTACTTTGTAGAGCGCGATTTTGAAATTGAAGATGCTTTTGGGTAGCCCTATAAAATATATGATGAATTCTCAAAACAAACATTTGAAAATTTCTAATGTCCTGGTAGCCAACAGACTCATTTTTTGTGTGTGGGTAAGAACTAAAAAATATCTAGATAAGGTTAATGCAACCATAATAAAACTTGGTTAAAAACAAATGCTTTCTCCTAATTTGCAATAAATTTAAAAACATAGAAAAAAATATTTATTTTTTAAACTAAATTAGAGCCAGATCATGTGCCGTGTTTTTAATCTTTCATTAAAATCTGAAAATCTTTAAAAGAAAAATGATTTATTGTGTTTTTTAAAGTGAAAAGAACATATGAATTGACTTTCTTCAAGAAAATGCAAATCCAGCCACTGTCTGCATCTCGCTACCTTTTTTTGTGTAGTTTTTCTCATCGAATAAGTCCAATTTGATATGCTTTCTATATATAACATATTGTTTTATTTGGTATGAGACTTAGCATATCCTCCTCCCTAAACCAGCCTCAATAACATAGTCTAGTATAACCAGGCAATGCCACATTTCTGAAACATTCTTAGCAAAAGTAAAATTCTTTGGGGCAAAATTTTAGTCAACATCACATCTAATTAAAACATATTTATGCATGTATTTTATCTCTCTGTTTTTAACATAAAGAAGTGTTTAAGTTATTTAATACAATCCATCAATGTATAATATGTTAATAACAAGAGGATTTTTTTCGTATGATAGTGTTTTTTTATTATAAAGGGAAAAATTCATTTGGTAACTTCTAAGGATCTAGAAAGGATTAAGGATGTGTACCGAGATAGAAGTAGATTATTGACAGCATATTTATTGCTTGTTGTCAATTTAGTAAATGATTTTGTATTTAGTAGTAGGTAAATGGAAAAAAATAAACTAAATTTAAAGAATAGAAATTAAATTACTATATTAAGGCAATTAATTAAATGTATTTTTGACAGCATGCTTTTTTTTTAGTTTCTTTAAGTAAAATTATCTCCTATTAATTAAAATAGGTAATTGGAAATATTAAACTAATATAAGGGATAAAAATAAAATGTTAAGAAATACTTTTGACTCTATTTTTTTTTCAGTTTCTTTTAGTAAAATAATTTTTTATTTTCTATTAATTAAAATAGGTGAAATATTAATCTGAATGCAAGTTAAATAAAAATGAAAGTTCTCGATGATTACTTATTGCTCGTTTTTCTCTTAGCAAAACTAATGTTTAATTTTTTATTGGAATCTGTTAAAATTATCAGAATTTTCTCCTTTATAAATTTAACAGGGAAAACAGAAAAGAAAGAGAACTATGAATTTAAGAATAGCATGTAATGAATCAGGTAAAAAAAAAAAAAAAAAAAAAAAAAAGGTTAGGAAATATTAAAATATTTTCAAAGATAAATATTGAATCAAAATGAATATTTTTAACAGTATTCCTATCGCCAATTTTCTATGAATAAAATTAATTTTGTATTAGAAGCTTGATCAAAATTTTGAAGGAAAAAAAAAAACCAAACTAATTTGAGTTTTTAAGAAATATAAGAAATTTTATTATAACTTCTGCCTGATATGAAGGTTGATCAAATTCGATAAAAAAGAAAGAAAATTATTTCAAATTAGCTTAAGTTGCCAGAAATATTTTAGAACAAATAATTTTTTTTTTTAAATTTGAAAATAAAAAAAATAATAACGAATTTATGTGATATATGATAAATTTTAACTATAATTGATATCTAGATTGGATTTCGTAACAAAAAGAGATAAGAATTTTTCAATTTTTATGATTTATTTATTTATTCAATCTTCAGTTTTATTTCAATCTTACAATTTGAATAAAACTCTGAAAAATTTGATAGTTAAGTAAGTAGAAATATTAAAACTTATCTAAAGGATAAATTTTGAAAGTAAATTTACAATTATTTTCCTTTCTGTTAAAAGTGAGTTAATAATTATTGAAAGACCATTGAAATCTCTTTAAGACCAGAATTTAAAAAATATGGGATTAATGCTAAAAGGGTAATAATGCTATAGATATAGGATATAAAAAAATATTTAATAGGAAAATGATATACATTTAAATAAGTTTTAATAAAATCTGGAAAAATTTCTCCACCAAATATTAGATTTAATATATACTAATATTCGAGGAATTGTATGTAAATCATTTAATCAAAAGTGAAAGCCTGTTTTGAAAAATGGATAATAATAAAATTGTCGAAATTATGTCTAAGGAAAAAACAAAACGCCAGAATAAAAATTGTTAATTAGAATTTTGAAAAGAACAAGAAATTTATAAAATTTTGTTTAAAGTAAGGAATATAATTTTTAAAAATTTGTTTAAAACTAATATTAACACTTGTAAATATATAACAATAAAATTTTAAATAAACATGCCTGTTTTTTTTTTTTTTTTTTTTTTTTTTTTTTGTAAAAAAAAAATACGATGACACCATAACATATTCCGAAACTGGACATGGTTTGAATCTTACAGAAATATTTTTGAGATTTTAGAAAGTGTACTAGCAGAGCTATTGTCATGTCTTTGGCGATTCCAGTAATCTGGATGTTCTGAAATCTTTATTCTTATAGAAAATAATGAGGCCCCATTAAATCTGGCACTCTGTAACAAGTACATCCATTTCCAGTTTATCGGTTGGATACAGATATTTCCAGAAAGTTGAATGTTTTTACAATCACTCTCATTTGCTGAGATTATATAATGTAATTTTTTGGGTGACAATATTTTTAATTGGTGAAAATAAGGACAGTCACTCTCATTCGCTGAGATTGAAAATGTGATAAATTGAAGTGGATATTTTCAAAAGGTGAACAAACTGTCTATCATTCCACCTTTTGAGATTATTCAATATGAAGTGTAATAAGTTGGATGCATATATTTTCAGCATGTGAACCTGATGACAGTCATTCTATCTGGAGAGATTATTTAAATATGATGTGTAATTAATTAGGTCCCAAATCCACAGATGGTGAGATTATAAAAATATTCACCTACTAAAGATATTTTCCTCTAAATGTTTACGTATCACACAATTTCAGCTGACAGGAGTAAGTGTCACCATGTTCATTTGAAAATATGTGTATTCACTTAGTTGCACATAACATTGATAATCTCATCAGGTGGGAGATTACTACCACATTCATCTGCTGAAAATATCTGCACACAAATGACTACACATATACTCAAATTCTCGGCAGGTGAAGTAACTGTCAGCACATTGACCATTTGAAAATATCCAGTGTAATTGGTTACCACCATAAGCCAGCATGGCTGAAATAAAAACATATTTCTGACGACACTATCATTTCAAAGGTATGTAGCCAAACATTGGCTATATTCACTTGAAATGATGATTTTCAAAGCCGACGTATGGGCTGTTCACCAACTTATGGAAAAGCCAATCTCTCATTGTTGTTTTAAGGAAACAATATTTTACTATTATATATTGTTATAAATTAAATTTAAGAACTGTATATACGTGTTAAATAATAAAAAATAATAAAAAAAAAAACTTGCATAATACGAGGGCGATTTGTGTCTATTTTTTGACATACCTTATACAGTAGTTCTCAAAAGTAATCGTACACTTTAGAAATGTGCAAAAAAAACCTCTTTAGCCTGGACTAGGAATTCGAATGTAAAGTCCAATATATGTATTTCTGAATAAAACAACAATTTTTTAAAAACATATTCAATCCTTTTTTTTTTTTATAAAAATGAAAATGTAAAGATTCATAGAAAAAACAATTTACAAAAATGATCGTGCACCGAAACAGTTTCGAATAAATTCATAAATAAAATTATCGTTTGCCGTTTTTATTTTATTTTTTCATTTTGATGGCAGTTGAAAAATCGTTTGGCTGTAATTTTTGCTTGCGTACTTCGTTCTATTCTATATATGAAAATGGTTCTTAGTCGCGAGGTAACAACGAACAGCATTCGAACATCGGTTATTTTTCATTATAGTAGTGATAAATGAGTTCGGAATATTATCTCTAAATTAGTAAATTTCTCTTTCTTCGGTGCAGTATGTGATATGCAGTATGATATGTTTACAATTATGTGAAAAGTTTTTCGAAGTATACGAAGACTTTTGTGAAGTAAGTTTTTTGTTACGTTATGATTAATGATTTTTCTAAAAAGAAAAAAAAATTTTTTTTACTATGTTCTTAAAATATTTAATGTATTTTTGTTAAGAAAAAATTGTAGATATTATAAAAGCATTCTTGTTTTGAAATATTAATTTTTTTTTAGGAATAAAGCAATATTTAATTGAAAATTCTAAGTGTGGGAATACTTTTGGAAGCCTTTGCGTATTTTTATTTGTTTTTAAAAATATTCTTGAATGCTATATTTTTAGTCTATGTTTGTTTTTAACATCTTTTTAATTCATTTTAAATGTTGTGTTCTTAAATAAGGTTAAAATTCTTTTTATTTTTATTTTATTTATTTTTAAAAATGAAATATTTATAATTGTTGTTCCTGTTTTTTTTTTTGTTTATATGACTGCTAACAAGAAATTCTAATTTTTAAATTAAAAGAAAACTGAATTTCATTTTGGAATGAAATTTTACGCGGTTGTTTGATTTTACAATATCATTTATTTAATTTCATAATTATTTAGAAATGGTACCATTTTTTTAAAACGTTTACATCGAAAATCAAATGATTCAATAGTCTGTTTTTTCGAAATGTATTTTAAAGCGGGGAGACTACAGTTCATGTTTTAACCTGTCTCCTTGAAACTTTAATCAAATAAATATGCTTTAACTAGCTTTAATCATATAAAAACTGTGCCTAACTTTGATTTTTCAAAACTAATTTTCCCCGGTGTTGGGATTTCATTTTCTTCCAGTGTATTAACGCAATTTTGCAAAAAAAAAAAAAAAAAAAAAAAAACATTTTAGCTTGCTAGCTATAAATATCTCACGCTCTAGGAGCAATAAACTCGCCTCAATCAAAACTCATTAGTGCAAAAATCTATTTTTGCATATTTAAAAACCAGCTGTCGGTTTCGTTGTTTATGGCTAGTTACACGCATTAAATATTTAGAAATTTCAGAACAATTTCCAAATGAGTTGCAATTATTTGCCTTTCAGTTATGCTGTTATTGACTTTAAAATTTATATGAACTCTAACTGGTATTGTTGACAACAACAAAAAAAGAGAAAAAAAAAGATGTTATTATTGTTAATTAAATAATTGTTTTGAATTTTATTATTTTCAATTTTTTATCGAATTAAATTTGTTCTTAGTAATCAGTACAAAAAAAAGTTATAATAACTATTTAGTCACTGAATGAAATTAATATAATTTAGGAAAGTATGGGATTTGTTAAAAGTTTTTGAGAATTCGCTATAATTCTGAAACTTCGGTATTTTACAAATACTGTAATAAAATTTGATAAGGAAAAAATGTAAGCATTTTATAATGTTTTGATAAAATGTGATATAACGTTTTGATAAGAAAAACAACAGTAAAAATCTTTAATTTTATTACTCTCAGGTTCAGTAATGGCAAAAATTCGAGTTAGTAATTTATTAACCATGATAATTTTATTATTAATCAGTTACATTACAATGTCAGCTTCGTTTATTCCATTGCTAAGGATACTATTTTTAAAAATATCTATTGATAGTTACGGAAGCTAATAAGGGTGGCAGTTTTTAAGGGGGGAGTGATTGTATATAAATGTGAAATAATATAAAAAAAAATTCCTACTTAGGTCAACAAAGAAAATTTTTATTTTAGTTACTTTTTATTAAATAATTACAATTAATATAAATTTTTCCATTTAGTTCTCTCCTTGACTCAGACTAGAACCCAAAATGAAAAAAGAATCTGAAAAAGAAATTTTTTTCCAGCGATCTACTCGCTTCGCCACTGACGGTATTTATTCCTAAATTTATATCATGCTAAATATCTTATATAAGAAAATTTTTTTTCTCCCATATAAAACAAAAACTAATTAATTAAATTTAATTAGTGGATTAATATTTGAAAACACTGTATTAACATCAAGTGTCATCCACTGCAAGTTTAAAAAAACATATTTGAACTTGAGTGGATGAATAAAAAGTATTTTATGAACGATTGAAAATTTGAACAAGATATATAAATATATACAGGGAGAGTGTGAACTAATAGTAGGAATTGAAAAAAAAGAAACATTAGAGAGTTTTTGCATACCGTATTTTGGACGTCCTTTATTTTTTTCTCCCTAGCGCGCATGCTCATAGGAAATTGCTCATGCGTATCTGTAATAATGTTTCCTATGAGCATGCGCGCTGGGAGAAAAAAATAACGGACGTCCAAAATACGGTATGGAAAACTCCCCAATTATTATTGAATAAATCCTGTAGCCGTAAAAAGTTTGTACAAATAATTTTGTTTTTGTGTTTTTGTAGTTTATTTTCGTTAATTATTTTAATTCATTTATAATTGTTTAATTACACATAATATATGTTGTAAAACATATTTTGAGAAGCAATGCCTTATATCATTTATTCCTGTTTGGTTAGACTAGAAGTCTTTACACTTACATTTGTTTTATGGTTCCTTTTACTATTAAAAAAAATTTTTTTTTCAAATTCGAATAAAGCCATAAATTTTTACAGCTATAGTTTGAATTTCTTTCAAATTAAGGCTTAAAAAATCATAACCGAAAAAAGTATTGTGAAAGGAAAATTAGTAATTTTATAAAAAGACATTATTTTTTCATAATTTTTTGAATTATTTCAATTTCATTAGAACTATTTAATTAATTTATAAGCCGCAAATAATTATTTTGTAAGTGTAAGAAATTAAATATCTATGTTAAAAAAATATTAATTATCTATTATTTTGTTTTTCATCAACTTAATAGTTCTAAATTGACGATATATCGAATTCTAAAGGATACAATATTTATTTCATTATACACATATTATTGAGAATGTTACAAATAAATGGTGAAAGTGGTTAACTTTCAACATCATGATGAATGAAAAGAATTTCTCTATTCGTAAACAATAAAAGATCTTTTACTAAGATTCTGTTCTGTCACAATGTCAAAAAAAAAAAAAAAACCCGAAACACCCCTGTGTTCTACTAATGTTTATACTTCGGGACTTGATCGATTGTAGTTTGAATGTTTGTTGTGCGAGATAAAAAAAAAATTATTGGTGTCTCTTAAACTCAGTAATGAATGAAATACCAGGCACACCTTTTTTGAAGCAACAAGCAAGCTTTATTTAACAGTCTTCAATAACATACAAGTAACAATGGCCGTAAAACAAGTTTTATCACATAATTCCAAGCTTTGAAATAATTAGCACAATAGAATAAAATGGACATGACAGAAGTTTTCGACTATTTGGCACTAAATCAACTTCTTCAATTAAAATTAAGCTGGCGGTTATCCGGGAAATCGAAAGAGAAACAATAACCTCTGAATACATTATATATGTTTATCACAAGCAGTTAAGCAGATAGCGTCCTTAAAATAGAGATCAAAGTAAAATTCGTAAGGGGGAGGGGGAGAGCAAAGTTACATTCTCCCTTACAGATTTTTTTTTCTTCTTGTTTTTAAGTTCTGCAGTACAATAATGTTGTTATGTTCGAAGTAAGTGAAAGAGGATGCTCTGCTCTGCAGTCGGCCTACTTTTGAAGGGAGAGAATGTATTCGTGAAATAAATTCTAAATGGGACAACTCTTTGTTGGGCAGCCCAGTGAGATAGATATTTTGCTAAAAAATAATGACCTCCGTGTTTCTGTAAACACTTGTCAGTTCGATGCTGCTAGAACATGCACTAATTGAATCTGTCGAGAAATTTTCTAGGCAGCAGTGCTGCTACTCTTCTTCAGTGCCCCTCTATTGACTTTCATCCTCTTTTTTTTTTTTTTTTTTTTTTTTTTTCACGAGAAAATGTATAAAATTTTTTTTTTCCCTGGGCCAATAGTAGATATGACCTGCAGAGCAATTCGAACCGTGAATTGCTTTTTTTCTACGTTTAGCAGCCAATCGTAGATTGAGTACAAAAACCGAGTTTAGCAGCTAATCGTGGATCTGGTGTCTCCAAAACAATTCGCAAAAAGAATTGTTTTTTTCCTCTACTGTTCGCAATCAGAACACTACTCTTGGGCAGATCTGATCTCTTCAGGACAGTTCGCAATAAGAATTTTTTTTTTTTGAAATCCATTTTTCTCAGAACAAGAACAGTAATTGATCTATTTTTCAGTACCCATTCTAGATCTGACCTCTGCAGAGCAATTCAGAACAGCTATTTGCATATTTTCTGAACCACGGCACTGGACCGTGTCAGTGGAGATAAAGCGCAGGATAGAGAATTATTATTTATAGAATCAATAATTGTTTTCCTTTTTTTTATAGTTTAGTTCTACACCTGGAAAGTGTGATTGTCTGTAAGTAACTACCTCAAAAAATAAAAATCAGAGGAGCACCGCTCTCGTTTTTATATATAGGTATGTATATATATATTTATATATATATCTATGCATTTCATCAGAAGTGCAATCCCACGTGAAGAGACTGAACGTTCATTCTGATAAAAAGAATAATCACATTGTTTCTAAGTACAAAAGTATGGTTTTCAAACTCTAGTTTGCAATTCGTTATTTTTTTTTTTTCATCAGACATTTTTGCTGCATAATTTTTAATTTTGTGTCTTCTTTGTGACTTTTTATTTTTGTCTCTAAAAGCTTTTAGGATTTGGAATTTCTTGCAGCCTTTAGCCTGATTGTACCTGTATCACATTTGCTTTAAAATTCACATTAAGCTAAAATGTAACATTTTTATTTTATTTTATTATCATTGCTTATAGTATTTACCAAGCACAGAACTATTCATATCATGTTTGTTTCTGATGGGTTCAAACTGAAAAGTTATGACGTCATCTGTTTACATCATGAAATTTCAAAAATCGTGATGTAAACAGAGCAGTAATCAATTTCAGGGTTGTGAGTGAATAGAACTGGCAAATAAATTATTTTCTAAATATCATGATACACTTGAAAAGCTATACACCCTTATTGTTTTGTACATCTGAAACAAATTCAAAAAATGTTACTCAAGTTTAAAACAGCATTTTGTTTTACCATTACATTATTTAAGGTTGAATGAAAAATTTTAAATAAAAATTAGTTTTTCATTAAATTTATACACACATATATAGTTTATAGATTGGAAATGTTGACCAAATATACTTTTGTATTCATTACATAAATTTTCTTTAGATTAAAATAGAGTTTAATTAATTACTTTTTCTCTTACAATGAAGTATTTAAAGCTCGTTATTGTCAGTTAATCGTGAAATAAAACAGTAAAATAATAGGCTACAAAGCAAACAGATATGGCAGGTTAGCTTTTGCAACATCATTTCGTAAAATACAAATCAGAATCAAAACAATTTCAATTCTCTTTTTCCTGAAGCTTTCGAAATAAGTGATGCGCATTTACAGAATAATTTTGAATCATAATCCGGTTCAACGGATATTTAAGATTTCTGTAGCTCCTCGCCGTTATAGGAATGGCTGTGTCATTTATTTCGAACGAAGTATTTTATTCGCTACTGGAAGACTACAAAATATTGATTTTGCATAGTTCTAAAATAAAAACAAATAAACTAAAAGGAACGTGATCTTAGGAAGCCCTATAATGTGAACATTCCATATATGTTTTAAGAAATAAAATTGTAAATTTGATCGGAGAGATCGAAGCAAAATTTACGAATTAAAGTTCATTTGAATGACGTATTTTTTTTGAATAAAATGTTTTCTTCGTTTTAGTACTTATACTTAAAACAAAAGTAATTTTTTATTTTCTATATACTTGTTAGTGTTTCATAACAATATGTACGTTTAAATTGTTTTAATTATAGCCGTGAAATTGTATTTTATATCATAATTTGATGGAATATCTAGTCTATAACTTTAAGTGCACTTATACGATGGAAATCACATTATTTAATGTAACATTAAACTATTGTTCGTCAGGATAACATTATTCAACACAATTAATTTTTGTTAGTAGGAACATTTACAACTTTGTTGATATTAACCTTCTAATCTTTTAAATATCAACTAACCAACTGAAAATACTTCCTATAAATTTCAGCTCTGATTTTCTTTTGCCCTGAGTTAAAAAAGCATCAAAATGGAGGAAAAAAAAATACTTTAAACAGTAGCAAATAATTACACTGTTTTTTTTGTTATAATTATTTAATAAATTTAAAAATAGAATTTCGGAAGAAAAAAATCTAAATTTCTATTTTTCTTTACTTAGGATTGAATTATTATTTTTTTTCCTTTAAAATGCTTAAATTTTTTTTTACGAGTATGTGTTGATAAACAAGATCTTTTAATTTTAATTCGCAAATTAAATATAATAGCTGCCATAAAAGTTTCTTAATCGAAGTAATTGCATTGATCTATAGCTGTGGAGTGTTTTAATATATATATTTTTTTTTAAAAGCGACTGCTTTAAATTAAGAATAAGCAAAACAAATTTTAATGATCAATTGCATATTATTCGACTTCTAAAATCTTTGCATTGAGTAGTTTCCTCAAAGAGCAGAGAAGAAAAATGGGCAACATTTCATCCATTTTACAACAATAACAAAATATTACAATTTCAAAAATATAAATATCTAGCATACCAAATTTTTATGCTTTATCAGATAACATTCTTTCAAATTTGTTAGTGTTGAATAATTGATTTATGTTTCAACTTAATACCATCAAATAATCAATTTCCTTTTTTACTAATTAATTACTTACTAGTGAAGAAATAATGAAGTTTATAGAAATTAGTGTTTGCTATTGATATAATAAATGTTAAAAAAAAATTTCTATTTTTTAAAAATTGTAGCTAAATGTTCCAAAAAGGAAACAGTATGTGATGGTGTCAAGTTATTATTTGAGCTCTTTCAAGAGCTTTTTTTTATTATAGTTCTGCTATAGTACAGAACACTTTAAAATATATTCCATCTAATGTCAGTTAAGTATCCATTCTCACACCATTCACTGATATCACGTTAGCATTAGGCACTAAAGGACATTCTTTTCTCATTTGTTTCTTTTGTCCTTCAAGGTTTTCCCTTGAGAGCTTTTTTAGTTATATAAGCGCTAAATATGAAGCCTCTAAGGTAAAGGTTTTGAATAAAGTCCTCAAACCTCGCACTTCACTTTTTTTTTGTTGTTTGAAATCTGGCAGTTTTAGTTCAGTTTCTGAGTCAATAGCTCAGAAAAAGGAAGAGTAAGTTTCGAAATACAAAAGTATATTCCCCTTTACAATTCTAAGCGATAGGCAGAACAGCTCGTCTCGTGATCTTGGAGATTGATGGTGCACCGACTTGCCGATGGCGCCACGTCGATATTGTTAGCTATGAGAGCTTCTTGATTTACTGCCATCCAGTATCCCAAGGTGTCTGTCTCGTAGGTTGGAATGATGGTGACCTTAGCGTCTTTGTCCTTCCAGTCTTGCTTTGCTTCCAGCAAAGCGTTGAACACCTCTTTGCTGGGCTTAGTTCCGCTGAAGACGTAGTAGCGACTTCTCACACGCCGGAAGAACTCCACGTTACAGTAATGCGGATCGCCGAAATGGGGTACGTATGTGAGATCAATGTACACTGGATCAGTGCTACCTTCGCTCGTCTTGTTGTTGCGATGGCTGTCAGTGCACTCTTTCTCTGGCACTGAATTCGTTTCTTTTGAGGCTTTCTCTTCACCCGATTTCATGTTCGACGCATTGTCTTGCTGATCAGACGAGAGTTCCTCTTTGTTTTCTGTGTAACCATTTTCCTGCTTCGTTGTCCGGGTCGTGTTCTGCTTGGTGAGGGATGAGAGATCGGGATTAAAGTCCAGGGGATCAGGAGGTGAAGGAAGGCCCATAGGTTTGCCCCATTCATCCAGGCTGAAGGATTTGTCGGTTTTATCTCCGTCACTTTCTGATTGGCTGGGGTCGGATGTCCTTTGTGTTGTAGTGGACTGTCTGATGGTGGTGGATGATTGTTCAGTTGTTGTACTGGTCGAAGTCTCTTCTCGCGTCTCGGAATGGGTGCTTTCAGTTCGTTCTCTAGAAAGGCGCGTTGCTTCCATAGCCAGCTTCTTGGCATCCGTCGCAACTTTTCTGTCCACCCTAGTTTCTTCGTAAGTTTCCTTAGTCGCCGCTTCTTTACTTCCTGAAGTTGTGACAGAGGACTGTTGCTCAGATATCTTTTTCCTGAAAGTCTCTTCGATTGGTTTTGTTATCAGTGAAAATGGATCCAATCCAATGGATTCTAATCCTTCACTTGCATCTTCATCTTGAGGCTGAGGTGTGGTAGATCTGCTTCTGACTTCCACCACGTTTTCTTGCCCTGTAAAGCTGTCCAGATCATCAACCGTACCAAATGATATTATTTGGGACTTACTGGACTGTTTTCCACCAGCTTCGATAATCGCTTCCCGGATTCGATCTTCAGTCAACATATCTTGAGTCGAATCATCTGTTTGGTAAACAATTATTTTCTTTTTTACCGTTCTTTTTTTCTTTTTTGGTGACTCATCGGTTTGTTCATCTTCAGAACTCAGTCTTGTTCTCGGAGAAATCGGAGCTTCATCGCTTGATTGTGTTAATAATTCAGTAGTTTTAATAACTCTAATTGTGGAATCTTTACTGGATGTTTCAGAGCGGAAGTCTTCAAATTCCGTTGACTCACTCGTACTTTTCTTAGTGATTACTTTTTGAGTAATATCTCCAGCAAATTGATCAGAAGTTTCTAGATCGAAACTTTTAAAATCTTTTTCCGTTATTATTTTTTCTGAAGATTTCTGTGATGTTTTAGAATCTGATGATGTTTCATGTTCTTTCAATAGCCTTGTAGTTGTAATCTTAGAAATTGAATCTTCAGATGACGTCTGTAGTACTTTACTACCAATTTTTTCAGTTTCTGAACTTGAGACCTGATATTTTTCAGTTCGATTGTCAAATGTTTCTTTGGATAAGTCACTTTTTGTTATTGTCAACGATTCAGATGTAGACTCAGAATATTTTCTATCTTCCGATGTTTCGGAAGTGGTAGTTTTCTCGGTAGATTTGGTACATTCTATTTGACCACTGTCTTCTTGAGTTGACGTTTTGCTTCTAGATGTGATACTGATAGGAACTTCTGATGTTTCCGTCATACCAGTCGATGATGTTTTTCTAAGAGTCTCAATGGTAGTTAATCCACTTTTGTCAACCGAAGATGTTTCTTCACTAATGCTTTCTTTAGTTAACTTTGTGTCTTTTTCTATAATTTCAGTTCTCGATTCTTTTAGTGTCTCTTTTTCCACTTTTTCATCAGCAAGAGTTGTAATTGAAGTTGATGTAATTGAACTTAATTTTGAATCTATTGATGTTGTTGATCGTTCTTCGGACGTACCACTGCTATCTATAGTGGTAATTGCCACATCAGAATCTTCCGAGGGAATGGATATTTTCTTTGTTATAGTTGTGACAGTTTTTGAAATTACGGGAGTTATTATTTTTCCTGCAACGTGGCTATCACCAACCGTTTCAGATGGTGATTTTAATACTTCTGTTGTTATAGTTTCAGAAGAAATCTTAGATTCTATATGTGTTTCTTCTTGCCCTTCAGAACTAGAAGTCACAGTTGCAAATGACTTGTCATCGCCGTCTTCTGAAGACACTATTTTGCGTGTAATAGTGGTGACAGTCTTTGTGACCATAGGTGTTCCCTCAGTTTTTTCTATATCTTCAGTTACATGAATATCGTCTTTCGTCTCAAATGGTGATTTTAAGACACGCTCTGTTATAGTTTCAGAAGAATCTATTTTGGATTCCATTTGTGTCTCTTTTTGCCCATCAGAAGTGGTAGTCATAGTAGTATAAGACTCGTCGTCATCCTCTCCTGAAGTCAATATTTTGCGAATTACAGTAGGGACAGTCTTTGTGACTATGGGTGTCCCATCGATTGTTTCCGTCTCTTCTGTCTCTTCCGTTACATGTGAGTGGGTTTTTTTCTCCCGAGGCGATTTCAATACTTCTCTTGTTACAGTTTCAGAAGAATCTGTTTTGGATTCTACTTGTGTCTCTTTTTGCTTATCAGAAGTGGTAGTCATAGTAGTATAAGATTCGTCGTCACCCTCATCTGAAGTCACTATTTTGCGAATTACAGTAGTAACAGTCTTTGTGACTATGGGTGTCCCATCGATTGTTTCCGTCTCTTCTGTTTCCTCGGTTACATGTGAATCGGACTTTTTCTCCGGAGGTGATTGTAATACTTCTGTTGTTACTGTTTTGGAAGAATCTGTTTTGGATACTACTTGTGTCTCTTTCTGCTCATCTGAAGTGGTAGTCGTCATAGTAGTATAAGATTCGTCATCACCCTCATCTGAAGTCACTATTTTGCGAATTACAGTAGTAACAGTCTTTGTGACTATGGGTGTCCCATCGATTGTTTCCGTCTCTTCTGTTTCCTCGGTTACATGTGAGTCGGACTTTTTCTCCGGAGGTGATTGTAATATTTCTGTTGTTACTGTTTCAGAAGAATCTGTTTTGGATACTACTTGTGTATCTTTTTGCTCATCAGAAGTGGTAGTCGTCATAGTAGTATAAGATTCGTCTTCACCCTCATCTGAAGTCACTATTTTGCGAATTACTGTAGTAACAGTCTTTGTGACTATGGGTGTCCCATCGATTGTTTCCGTCTCTTCTGTTTCCTCGGTTACAGGTGAGTCGCATTTTTTCTCCGGAGGCGATTTTAATACTTCTGTTGTTACTCTTTCAGAAGAATCTGTTTTGGATACTGCTTGTGTCTCTTTCAGCTCATCTGAAGTGGTAGTCATAGTAGTATAAGATTCGTCATCACCCTCATCTGTAGTCACTATTTTGCGAATTACAGTAGTGACAGTCTTTGTGACTATGGGTGTCCCATCGATTGTTTCCGTCTGTTCGGTTTCCTCGGTTACATGTGAGTCGGACTTTTTCTCCGGGGGTGATTTTAATACTTCTGTTGTTACTGTTTCAGAAGAATCTGCTTTAGATACTACTTGTGTCTCCTTTTGCTCATCAGAAGTGGTAGTCATAGTAGTATAAGATTCGTCATCACCCTCATCTGAAGTCACTATTTTGCGAATTACTGTAGTGACAGTCTTTGTGACTATGGGTGTCCCATCGATTGTTTCCGTCTCTTCTGTTTCCTCGGTTACATGTGAGTCGGACTTTTTCTCCGGAGGTGATTGTAATATTTCTGTTGTTACTGTTTCAGAAGAATCTGTTTTGGATACTACTTGTGTATCTTTTTGCTCATCAGAAGTGGTAGTCGTCATAGTAGTATAAGATTCGTCATCACCCTCATCTGAAGTCACTATTTTGCGAATTACAGTAGTAACAGTCTTTGTGAGTATAGGTGTCCCATCGATTGTTTCCGTCTCTTCTGTTTCCTCGGTTACAGGTGAGTCGCATTTTTCTCCGGAGGCGATTTTAATACTTCTGTTGTTACTCTTTCAGAAGAATCTGTTTTGGATACTACTTGTGTCTCTTTCAGCTCATCTGAAGTGGTAGTCATAGTAGTATAAGATTCGTCATCACCCTCATCTGTAGTCACTATTTTGCGAATTACAGTAGTGACAGTCTTTGTGACTATGGGTGTCCCATCGATTGTTTCCGTCTGTTCGGTTTCCTCGGTTACATGTGAGTCGGACTTTTTCTCCGGGGGTGATTTTAATACTTCTGTTGTTACTGTTTCAGAAGAATCTGCTTTAGATACTACTTGTGTCTCCTTTTGCTCATCAGAAGTGGTAGTCATAGTAGTATAAGATTCATCATCACCCTCATCTGAAGTCACTATTTTGCGAATTACAGTAGTGACAGTCTTTGTGACTATGGGTGTCCCATCGATTGTTTCCGTCTCTTCTGTTTCCTCGGTTACATGTGAGTCGGACTTTTTCTCCGGAGATGATTGTAATATTTCTGTTGTTACTGTTTCAGAAGAATCTGTTTTGGATACTACTTGTGTATCTTTTTGCTCATCAGAAGTGGTAGTCGTCATAGTAGTATAAGATTCGTCATCACCCTCATCTGAAGTCACTATTTTGCGAATTACAGTAGTAACAGTCTTTGTGACTATGGGTGTCCCATCGATTGTTTCCGTCTCTTCTGTTTCCTCGGTTACAGGTGAGTCGCATTTTTTCTCCGGAGGCGATTTTAATACTTCTGTTGTTACTCTTTCAGAAGAATCTGTTTTGGATACTACTTGTGTCTCTTTCAGCTCATCTGAAGTGGTAGTCATAGTAGTATAAGATTCGTCATCACCCTCATCTGTAGTCACTATTTTGCGAATTACAGTAGTGACAGTCTTTGTGACTATGGGTGTCCCATCGATTGTTTCCGTCTGTTCGGTTTCCTCGGTTACATGTGAGTCGGACTTTTTCTCCGGGGGTGATTTTAATACTTCTGTTGTTACTGTTTCAGAAGAATCTGCTTTAGATACTACTTGTGTCTCCTTTTGCTCATCAGAAGTGGTAGTCATAGTAGTATAAGAGTCGTCATCACCCTCATCTGAAGTCACTATTTTGCGAATTACAGTAGTGTCAGTCTTTGTGACTATGGGTGTCCCATCGATTGTTTCAGTCTCTTCTGTTTCCTCGGTTACATGTGAGTCGGACTTTTTCTCCGGGGATGATTTTAATACTTCTGTTGTTACTGTTTCAGAAGAATCTGCTTTAGATACTACTTGTGTCTCCTTTTGCTCATCAGAAGTGGTAGTCATAGTAGTATAAGATTCGTCATCACCCTCATCTGAAGTCACTATTTTGCGAATTACAGTAGTGACAGTCTTTGTGAGTATGGGTGTCCCATCGATTGTTTCCGTCTCTTCTGTTTCCTCGGTTACATGTGAGTCGGACTTTTTCTCCGGAGGCGATTTTAATACTTCTGTTGTTACTGTTTCAGAAGAATCTGCTTTAGATACTACTTGTGTCTCCTTTTGCTCATCAGAAGTGGTAGTCATAGTAGTATAAGATTCGTCATCACCCTCATCTGAAGTCACTATTTTGCGAATTACAGTAGTGACAGTCTTTGTGACTATGGGTGTCCCATCTATTGTTTCAGTCTCTTCTGTTTCCTCGGTTACATGTGAGTCGGACTTTTTCTCCGGAGGTGATTTTAATACTTCTGTTTTTACAGTTTTAGAAGAATCTGTTTTGGATTCTACTTGTGTCTCTTTTTGCTCATCAGAAGTGGTAGTCATAGTAGTATAAGATTCGTCATCACCCTCATCTGAAGTCACTATTTTGCGAATTACAGTAGTGACAGTCTTTGTGACTATGGGTGTCCCATCGATCGTTTCCGTCTCTTCTGTTTCCTCGGTTACATGTGAGTCGGACCTTTTCTCCGGAGGTGATTTTAATACTTCTGCTGTTACTGTTTCAGAAGAATCTGTTTTGGATACTACTTGTGTCCCTTTTTGCTCATCAGAAGTGGTAGTCATAGTAGTATAAGACTCGTCGTCATCCTCTCCTGAAGTCACTATTTTGCGAATTACAGTAGTGACAGTCTTTGTGACTATGGGTGTGCCATCGATTGTTTCCGTCTCTTCTGTCTCTTCGGTTCCATGTGAATCGGGTTTCTTCTCAGTCGGTGATTTTAATTTTTTTATGAAAGCTTCGGATTGCATTTTAGTTATGTCTCGATCATCTGAAGTACTAGTGGCAGTAATAAAGGATTCCTCACCATCCTCCTCCGAAGTGACTATTTTACGTGTGACAGTTGTGGTGATTTTTGTTACTGTGGATGTTTCATCGATCTTTTCTGGTTTTTCGTCGTCTAAAATTTCTCGGATTGGGGAAGATTTGCCTTTTGTTGGAGAAACCTTTTCAACGTCGCCTTTTCTTCTGTGTGATTCAGTTTGTGTCAGATCTTTTTCGTCAGCAGTGCTAATGGTAGTTTCAGTTGCAGGCGACTCTTTCTCAGCGTCTTCTGAGGTTACGAACGTACGAGTTATAGTGGTAACAGATTTTGTAATAACGGATGTCCCATCTACTGTTTCTGTTTCCTCGGTTATATCAGTATCATCTTTTTTCTCAGGTGGTGATTTGAAGACAGTTTCAGAAACACCTGTGTCAGATTTTTGCTGGATTTCTTGTTGTTCAGAAGTGCTACTTTTAGTTGTAAAAGATTCCTCCTCGCCATCTTCCGAAGTCACAATTGTACGTGTAATAGTGGTGACAGTTTTTGTAACCACAGGTGTTTCATCTTCTTTGGTTTCATGAGTATCATCTTTCTCAGATGACAAGACCTCTGTTGATAGAGTTTCAGAACTTACTTTAGATTCTGTTCGAGTTTCATCTTGCTCCTCAGAAGAGCTAGTCGCAATTTTAAAAGACTCACTTTCTCCTTCTTCTGAGGTCACAATAGTACGTGTAATGTTAGTAATAGTTTTTTCGATTATAGCTGGTGCTACTTCATCTATTTCTTTTTCACCGTCATCAACTGGAATTGGAGAACTTTCGAACTTCGTAGGAGATGTGATGTCATCGACAGCTTTTCTTTCTGGTGTTTTTTTAATTTCTGCAGTTGTGGTTTCAGTTACTGTTTTATGAATTATCGAACTGTCTGTAGAACTAGTTTCTAAAGAAGATGCTATGGCCTTTTCTAAATATTCTGATGATGTTTCTTTTGAGGTTATTAATTCTTTAACTTCCTCTGGAAGATATTCTATGTCTTTTTCTGCACTGATTGTTTTGGCTACTTGATGATCATCTTCTGAATATAAAACAGTAGCAATTACTTTAGTGTCTACTCTAATCGCAGAAGAGTCGGAACCATCATCTGTTGTTTTTTCGGTTTCTTTTCTTACAGAACTTTGTTCATCTGTTGGTAAGCTCTTTGGGATAATGGATTCGATTTCTGCTTTATCTTTAGAAGTCTCAATAAGCTCTTTAGCCAAATCTTGTTCATTGGATTTCATATCTATTCTATCAGCAGCAACTGTTTTGATAATTTTGGAAAAGGAACTACCATCACCCGTTGTTTCGGTGCCTGTTTCATCAACTAGTTGTGGTTTACTCGATGACAGTTTCATTTCATCTGATTTAATATCTTTTTCTTCATCTAAATCATGACGTGGAGATTTTTGTGTTTTGGCTACTTTATCCACAATCGAAGATTCTTTTATTTCATCAGTTTTTGATGTTAAGCTCTGGTCTAATTTTTCAGAAAGTGATGTTGAAACTATAGTCGTCTCGTATTTTGTCGTTGATCTGCTTAATTCAAGTTCTTCTTCTTTGGCTTTCTGTAAATCTTCTTCATATTGTAAAGATTCTTTAATAAAAGTATCTTGATCTTTTATGCTAGTTTTCGAAATCATTTCTTCGGAATCGTCCGATTTTATTAATGTAGTTGTAGTTACTGTTGTGATGCTTTCGAATACATCTTCATCTTTTTCTGTTTCTGTAGTTGTTATAAACTTATCTTCACTTATATCAGAAGATATCACCTTACTACTAGTAATTTTTGTCACTGTTTCACTGATAGAAGAATCGCCTTCAACAACGCTGGTTTTTGTCAGCATTTTGGACATTTCAGAACCTGATGGAGTGTCAGTTTCACTTAAAATAAATGATGTTTTCTCTGTTTTAACTTCTACAGAGCTAGCTTTCTCTTCAACTGGGGTATAGTCCTGATCCGATTTAATTTTTTCAAATTCCTTATCATCAATAGTCGTATCCTTTTGCAATGATGGGTGTTCTTCCTTCACAATTTCATGAGTACTGATCTCATGAGATTCGATTTCACATATACCTTTTACAACATCTTCTTTTACGAGTTTTGGTTCTTTGGAGCTCAACTCATCGCTCACTAATCCGCTGGAAGAAGACCTGGGTTTTTCAGCTTCTACCTGTGCTGGAGTTTGCCCACTTTCACTATGTCTTTCTGGAGATTCTGTGGTCCTTTTGTCTTTGGTCTCCCGATAGCCCTCTTCTGTTCCTGGAGCTAGGTCTTGATCAACTTGCTCTTTGTATTGTCCATCATAAGGTATTTCGGGAGCATCTGTATCAGGTGAAGCATCAGTAGTTGAAGTCACAGACTCTTCGATTTCTATTTCCACGTACATCAGTTTCCTTTTCATTGAATCAGAAGCTTCTACTTTTTCTTCTTCTTCTGTCTCAACGGAAGTCTGCACAGATACGATTTCAGATGAAGCTTTATCTGGCAGAACTTCCATTTCATCGTCTACAATAGTTTCGGCAAAAATGTGTCTAAAAACTTGTTCAGCTTCGGGCTTTTCATACACTGTTTTATAAATAGGTTTTGAATCTGTGTGACGTTCTTTTGCACTTTCAAATTTGGTAATTCCACTAGGGCTTAGTTCATCAAGATCTTCTTCTCTAATTTCCATTTCTTCGCCCATTACGCTTTCGGCCACTGGCGAAATTATATCCTCGTCATAAGTGTGTTCGAATACGTGCTCTGTAACAAAACCAGAGGTGCGACTGAAACTTTGTTCATCTGAAAAAGATTGTATTTCTATCATTTTCTTCGAAGTAGAAAATTTTGTTTTGATTATTTTTATGATTTCAACTCTGTACTCAATAATGTATTTTATTACCGTTTCTATCGTGATGGAAATTCTCTTTAGCCTTAGCTCGCAGCAAACTGTTTCAAATAGAACATGAGCAGCATTTCCAGATGGAAAAACACATTCTGTTTCCAGTTCTCTCAGCATCAGGTCATAATCTTGAATTTGTTTACTAGCTTTAAATAGGAAATCATTTTCAATTACTTTCAAAGTGGAGTCTGTTTCTAATGTAACAGGAGCAGTTTCTTTCTCAACTGGGAAGAAACTTTCATCTTTCTCTTTTCCTGGCTCAACTTTTGATTCTATTTCGACTTCCTGTACAAGATTAGATGACGACGTTATCTTTTTCAATTCGTCTTCTTCAACCGGCGAAGGCGTTTTCGGTTCCTCTTTAGAAGTTACCACTTCTTCTTTCTGTTCGACCTTTTCCAGTATTTCTACAGATACTGACGTGATTTTCTTCATCTCGTCCATTTCTGTTGGAGAAAGAGATTTCTTTTCATCCTTCACACTTTTTATTTCCTTTAGAGAAGATTTCGGTTTCTCTTCCACAGGCAATATCTCTTCTTCGTCTTCAGATAATGATGTAGTCTTTTTCACCTCATCCCCTTCAACTGGAGAAGGCATTTTCTTTTCTTCTTCATGTGATGCAATTTCTTTTACAAAAGACACTGGTTTCTCTTCCAGTAGCTCTTCCGATGATAGCACAGTCTTTTTCGTCTCATCCACTGACAGTGGAGAAGGTATTTTTGCTTCTACTTTAAGTGTCTCTATTTCTTTAACTGGAGATTTTGTTTTCTCTTCCACAGGTAATTTTTCTTCCTGCTCATCTTCAGGTGATGGCACAGCCTTTTTCGTCTCATCCACTGCAACTGGAGAAAGTATTTTTACGTCTTCTTTATGTGTTTCTATTTCTTTAACTGGAGATTTTGTTTTCTCTTCCACAGGTAATTTTTCTTCCTGCACTTCTTCAGGTGATGGCACAGCCTTTTTCGTCTCATCCACTGACACTGGAGAAGGTATTTTCGCTACTTCTTTAAGTATCCCTATTTCTTTAACTGGAGATTTTGTTTTCTCTTCCACAGGTAATTTTTCTTCCTGCACTTCTTCAGGTGATGGCACAGCCTTTTTCGTCTCATCCACTGCAACTGGAGAAGGTATTTTCGCTTCTTCTTTAAGTATCTCTATTTCTTTAACTGGAGATTTTGTTTTCTCTTTCACAGGTAATTTTTCTTCCTGCATTTCTTCAGGAGATGGCACAGTCTTTTTCGTCTCATCCACTGCAACTGGAGAAGGTATTTTTACGTCTTCTTTATGTGTTTCTATTTCTTTAACTGGAGATTTTGTTTTCTCTTCCACAGGTAGTTTTTCTTCCTGCACTTCTTCAGGTGATGGCACAGCTTTTTCGTGTCATCCACTGACACTGGAGAAGGTATTTTCACTTCTTCGTTAAGTGTGTCTATTTCTTTAACTGGAGATTTTGTTTTCTCTTCCACAGGTAATTTTTCTTCCTGCACTTCTTCAGGTGATGGCACAGCAATTTTCCTCTCATCCACTGCAACTGGAGAAGGTATTTTCGCTTCTTCTTTATGTGTTTCTATTTCTTTAACTGGAGATTTTGTTTTCTCTTCCACAGGTAGTTTTTCTTCCTGCACTTCTTCAGGTGATGGCACAGCCTTTTTCGTCTCATCCACTGCAACTGGAGAAGGTATTTTCGCTTCTTCTTTATGTGTTTCTAATTCTGTAACTGGAGATTTTGTTTTCTCTTCCACAGGTAGTTTTTCTTCCTGCACTTCTTCAGGGGATGGTACAGCCATTTTCGTCTCATCCACTGCAACTGGAGAAGGTATTTTCGCTTCTTCTTTATGTGTTTCTATTTCTTTAACTGGAGATTTTGTTTTCTCTTCCACAGGTAGTTTTTCTTCCTGCACTTCTTCAGGTGATGGCACAGCCTTTTTCGTCTCAGCCACTGCACCTGGAGAAGGTATTTTCTCTTCTTCTTTATGTGTTTCTATTTCTTTAACTGGAGATTTTGTTTTCTCTTCCACAGGTAGTTTTTCTTCCTGCACTTCTTCAGGTGATGGCACAGCCTTTTTCGTCTCAGCCACTGCAACTGGAGAAGGTATTTTCGCTTCTTCTTTATGTGTTGCTATTTCTTTAACTGGAGATTTTGTTTTCTCTTCCTCAGCTAATTTTACTTCCTGCACTTCTTCAGGTGATGGCACAGTCTTTTTCGTCTCATCCACTCCAACTGGAGAAGGTATTTTCGCTTCTTTTTTATGTGTTTCTATTTCTTTAACTGGAGATTTTGTTTTCTCTTCCACAGGTAGTTTTTCTTCCTGCACTTCTTCAGGTGATGGCACAGCCTTTTTCGTCTCATCCACTGCAACTGGAGAAGGTATTTTCGCTTCTTCTTTATGTGTTTCTAATTCTGTAACTGGAGATTTTGTTTTCTCTTCCACAGGTAGTTTTTCTTCCTGCACTTCTTCAGGGGATGGTACAGCCATTTTCGTCTCATCCACTGCAACTGGAGAAGGTATTTTCGCTTCTTCTTTATGTGTTTCTATTTCTTTAACTGGAGATTTTGTTTTCTCTTCCACAGGTAGTTTTTCTTCCTGCACTTCTTCAGGTGATGGCACAGCCTTTTTCGTCTCAGCCACTGCACCTGGAGAAGGTATTTTCTCTTCTTCTTTATGTGTTTCTATTTCTTTAACTGGAGATTTTGTTTTCTCTTCCACAGGTAGTTTTTCTTCCTGCACTTCTTCAGGTGATGGCACAGCCTTTTTCGTCTCAGCCACTGCAACTGGAGAAGGTATTTTCGCTTCTTCTTTATGTGTTGCTATTTCTTTAACTGGAGATTTTGTTTTCTCTTCCTCAGCTAATTTTACTTCCTGCACTTCTTCAGGTGATGGCACAGTCTTTTTCGTCTCATCCACTCCAACTGGAGAAGGTATTTTCGCTTCTTTTTTATGTGTTTCTATTTCTTTAACTGGAGATTTTGTTTTCTCTTCCACAGGTAGTTTTTCTTCCTGCACTTCTTCAGGTGATGGCACAGCCTTTTTCGTCTCATCCACTGCAACTGGAGAAGGTATTTTCTCTTCTTCTTTATGTGTTTCTATTTCTTTAACTGGAGATTTTGTTTTCTCTTCCACAGGTAGTTTTTCTTCCTGCACTTCTTCAGGTGATGGCACAGCCTTTTTCGTCTCAGCCACTGCAACTAGAGAAGGTATTTTCGCTTCTTCTTTATGTGTTGCTATTTCTTTAACTGGAGATTTTTTTTCTCTTCCACAGGTAGTTTTTCTTCCTGCACTTCTTCAGGTGATGGCACAGCATTTTTCGTCTCATCCACTTCAACTTGAGAAGGTATTTTCGCTTCTTCTTTAAGTGTTTCTATTTCTTTAACTGGAGATTTTGTTTTCTCTTCCACCGCTAATTTTATTTCCTGCACTTCTTCAGGTGATGGCACAGACTTTTTCGTCTCATCCACTGACACTGGAGAAATTATTTTCACTACTTCTTTAAGTGTCTCTATTTCTTTAACTGGAGATTTTGTTTTCTCTGCCACAGGTAGTTTTTCTTCCTGCTCTTCTTCAGGTGATGACACAGCCTTTTTCGTCTCATCCACTGCAACTGGAGAAGGTATTTTCGCTTCTTCTTTATGTGTTTCTATTTCTTTAACTGGAGATTTTGTTTTCTCTTCCACAGTAAATTTTTCTTCTTGCACTTCTTCAGGTGATGGCACAGCCTTTTTCGTCTCCTCCACTGCAACTGGAGAAGGTATTTTCGCTTCTTCTTTATGTATTTCGATTTCTTTAACTGGAGATTTTGTTTTCTCTTCCACAGGTAGTTTTTCTTCCTGCTCTTCTTCAGGTGATAGCACAGCCTTTTTCGTCTCATCCACTGCAACTGGAGAAGGTATTTTCGCTTCTTCTTTATGTGTTTCTATTTCTTTAACTGGAGATTTAGTTTTCTCTTCCACAGGTAATTTTTCTTCCTGCACTTCTTCAAGTGAAGGCACAGCCTTTTTCGTCTCATCCACTGCAACTGGAGAAGGTATTTTCGCTTCTTCTTTATGTGTTTCTATTTCTTTAACTGGAGATTTTGTTTTCTCTTCCACAGGTAATTTTTCTTCCTGCACTTCTTCAGGTGAAGGCACAGCCTTTTTCGTCTCATCCACTGCAGCTGAAGAAGGTATTTTCGCTTCTTCTTTATGTATTTCTATTTCTTTAACTGGAGATTTTGTTTTCTCTTCCACAGGTAATTTTTCTTCCTGCACTTCTTCAGGTGAAGGCACAGCCTTTTTCGTCTCATCCACTGCAGCTGGAGAAGGTATTTTCGCTTCTTCTTTATGTGTTTCTATTTCTTTAACTGGAGATTTTGTTTTCTCTTCCACAGGTAATTTTTCTTTCTGCAGTTCTTCAGGAATGTCTTTTTTAGATTCTTCAGTGACTTCCTGAATTTCCTTTTCTTCTGTTTCTATTGTAAGAGATTCTGGTTTTACTGGCTCAACTAACTTATCCTTTTTTACTTCTTCTTTGGACGGAGTTATCTTCTTATCCTGTAGGATTTCTACAGGGGAAGTTGTTTTTGGTTTTTCTTTAGAAAGCAATTCTTCATGTTTTCCTTCCTTAACTTCGGGCTCAATTTTCTCAGGTAGGTGTTTTGGAGTTGCAGTGACTTCCTGAATTGTCTCCTCTTCCTTTTCTATCGTAGGAGATTCCGGTTTTTCTGGTTCAGCCAACTTCTCTTCTATGATTTCTTCTGGTGATGGTGTAGCCTTCTTTTCTGTTATTTCCGTAGGTGAAGATGCTTTCTTTTCTTCTTTAAGAGCCAATTCTTCTGGTTTTCCTATCTTTTCGGGCTCAGTTTTGTCAGGTAGACTTTTTGGTAGGGCAGTCACTTCCTGAATTCTCTCCTCTTCTTGATCTATTTTTTCCTGTTTTTCGTGTTCTGAAGATTTAGCAATGGTTTTCTCGTCTTTAACTTCCACAGGAGAGGGTGCTTCCTTTTCTTCTGTTATTTCTAATTCTTTAATCTCTTGTTTTTTACTTGTGGGCTGTATTTGCTGAGGCATTTCTTTTTGTGGTTTGGTGATAGCTTCCTGTATAAACTCTTTTTCTTTTTCTTTTGAATCTGGTTCTTTCCTTAGTTCCTCAGTAATTTTATGCTCTTTTAATTCTTTTTTAGTAATTTCTTCCTTCGCTTTGATTTCATCTGCTGATGGAGCTTTAGTTTTTTCTTTTTGTTCTAATAACTCTTCCGAACTTATCTCTGGTTCTTTTCCTTCTATTGAAGGTTTCCTCTCATCTTCTGTAGGCTTCTTTTTCTCTCCTTCCTCTTTTGGAAGAATTGGAATTTCTTCAATTGATATTCTTTCTTTTTCAGTTTCAATTATTTCTGTACCTCTGTTTTTGATTTGCTGTAATAGTACAATTTTGTTTTTTAAAATGTGCTCCGAAATTTTTGTCGCTTTGAACGGGATTTTTTTATTACGGATTTCTTCGCAAATTACCTGTAGAATAATTTCTTCGCATTTATTTTCAGAGATTTTTTCTAATTTCAATTCTTCCATAAATATAAGAAATATGTCAAGTGCTTCGGTTGTTAAATAAGTCTTTAATATTTCAGGACCTATAACAAAAACCTCCTCTTCGTCGAGAGATTCTTCGTCTGCCATGAGTTTCTGCTGAACTATGTTGGTTACTTCCGTCTTATGTTCGTTGACATATTTTATTATTGTGTTACTTTCAATTTTGACACCTTTTAGTTGCATTTCATCATTGAGCGTTTGAAGGATCGTTTCGATTGTGTTCTCTATCATTTCTTCGTCAATCTGAATATGCTTCGCCAAATCGTTGATGGCATTTTTAACTTCAGGTGTCATACATTCCATGAAGCTTAATAGTTGCGGTTTTCCTTCGGTTTTTTCTTCAATCCTCTGTGTATAATTCTTTTTAATTAGAGAAATGATTTTTTCTCGATACTCTATTATATACACAATAACTATCTCTTCATTAAGAATGGCATGTTTTTCTTTTAAATCCGAACATATAATTTCATAAATAATATTTTTGATCTCATCGAAGGAAATATTTTCTAATTTCAGTTCTCCTATTAATTTATTTATTTCTTCCTTACCTTTCAGTGATAAACATTTTTCAATTGCTTCAACAGAAATGTGCTCTACTTTTTCTGTAGTTTCAGAAGAGGGTTTCTCTGTCAATTCATCGATTTTGGTAGGAATTTCACTTTCTTTAACGATATCAGGAGAAATGTCTTTATCTAGTTCAGTAGAAATTTCTTTTCCTACCTCAGAAGAAACTTTTTCTTTAATTTCAGGAGAAAGTTTTATTACTGTTTCCTCCATTTCAAGAGGAATTTCTTTTGTTTCATCGACAGGAATTCTTTCTTTTTCAGTAATTTTAGGACAAACCTTTTCTGCATCTATAATTTCACCAACAGGAGAAATTTTTCCTTCTTTTTCAATAATTTCACGACAAATTTCTTCTTCAAGACCAATTGCATGTTTTTCAATACATCTCTTACGAACTATTGTAATTATTTCTATTCTGTACTCCACGATAAACTTTGCAAAACTTTCTTTTGACGGAGTAATCGATTTATTTTGAAGACATTCATAAACGACTTGAGCAATAATTTCCTCTAAATTACCTACATGGAATTCTTTGTCAATTTCATTAACAAGAGAACAAATCTCTAACTTAGATTCTGATGTTAAATATTGTTCCAAGTCTTCGAAAGGCATTTCAAGTTTTCTGATTTCTTCTTTTTCCTCTTTGAAAGTTATAGGCGCGTAATTCTTTTTTATTCGCGATATTATTTCTGTTCTATACTCTGTTATGTATAAAATAATTATATGTTCTGTCACAAAAACACGTTTTTCTTTTAAATCGGAACTTATTATTTTATAAATTACGTTAACAAGTTCATTATAAGCTATACCTTCTAGTTTTAAATCGTCTATAAGTTTATTTATTTCATCTTTTCCTTTTGTTGTTAAACATTTTTCTATTGTTTCGGGAGAAATTTCTTTTTCTTCTATTTCAGAAGGAATATCTTTTTCTTCTATTTCAGAAGGAATTTCTTTTTCTTTCATTTCAAGAGAAATCTTTTCTTTTAACTCTGGAGATATTTTTTCTACTTCCTCCACTTCAGGTAAAATTTCTTGATCAGCTGCTATTTCAGCGAAAATTTTTTCTTCTTTTACTGCCAAAATTTCTTCTTCATCAGTAATTTTAGATGGAGTTTCTTTTTCTTTAACAGGTGAAATTTCTTTTTCTTTAATAACAGAAATTTCTGCTTCTTTAACAGGAGAAATTTCTTTTTCTTTAACAGGAGAAATTTCTTTTTCTTTAATTGGAGAAATTTCTTTTTCTTTAACAGGAGTAATTTCTGTTTCTTTAACGGGAGAAATTTCTATTTCTGTAATAGGAGAAATTTCTTTTTCTGTAATAGGAGAAATTTCTTTTTCTTGAATAGGAGACATTTCTTTTTCTTTACTGGCAGTAACTTCTGTTTCTTCAACAGGAGAAATTTCTTTTTCTTTAACGGGAGTAATTTCTGTTTCTTTAACAGGAGAAATTCCTTTTTCTTTAACAGGAAAAATTTCTTTTTCTTTAACTGGAGAAATTTCTTTTTCTTTAATAGGAGTAATTTCTATTTCTTCAACAGGAGAAATTGCTTTTTCTTTAACAGGAGAAATTTCTGTTTCCTTAACTGGAGAAATTTCTGCTTCTTTAACAGGAGAAATTCCTTTTTCTTTAACAGGAGAAATTCCTTTTTCTTTAACAGGAGAAATTTCTTTTTCTTTAATGGGAGTAACTTCTAATTCTTCAACAGGAGAAATTTCTTTTTCCTTAACAGGAGAAATTTTTGTTTCCTTAACTGGAGAAATTTCTGCGTCTTTAACAGGAGAAATTTCTTTTTCTTTAATAGGAGAAATTTCTTCTTCTTTCACAGGAGTAATTTCTGTTTCTTTAACAGGTGAAATTACGTCTTCTTCAACCGGAGAAATTTTTTTCTTTAATGAGAGAAATTTCTTTTTCTTTAACAGGAGAAATTTCTTTTTCTTTAACAGGAGAAATTTCTTTTTCTGTAACTGGAGAAATTTCTGCTTCTTTAACAGGAGAAATTTCTTTTTCTTTAATATGAGAAATTTCTCCTTCTTTAACAGGAGTAATTTCTGTTTCTTTAACAGATGAAATTTCTTTTTCTTCAACGGCAGAAATTTCTTTTTCTTTAATGGGAGTAATTTCTGTTTCTTGAACAGGAGAAATTTCTTTTTCTTTAACAGGAGAAATTTCTGCTTCCTTAACTGGAGAAATTTCTGCTTCCTTAACTGGAGAAATTTCTGCTTCTTTAACAGGAGAAGTTTCTTTTTCTTTAATAGGAGAAATTTCTTCTGCTTCTTTAACAGGAGTAATTTCTGTTTCTTTAACAGGTGAAATTACTTTTTCTTCAACCGGAGAAATTTCTTTTTTTTTAATGGGAGAAATTTCTTTAACAGGAGAAATTTCTTTTTCTGTAACTGGAGAAATTTCTGCTTCTTTAACAGGAGAAATTTCTCCTTCTTTAACAGGAGTAATTTCTGTTTTTTTAACAGAAATTTCTGCTTCTTTAACAGGAGAAATTTCTTTTTCTTTAATTTGAGAAATTTCTCCTTCTTTAACAGGAGTAATTTCTATTTCTTTAACAAATGAAATTTCTTTTTCTTCAACGGCAGAAATTTCTTTTTCTTTAAGGGGAGTAATTTCTGTTTCTTGAACAGGAGAAATTTCTGCTTCCTTAACTGGAGAAATTTCTGCTTCTTTAACAGGAGAAGTTTCTTTTTCTTTAATAGGAGAAATTTCTTCTACTTCTTTAACAGGAGTAATTTCTGTTTTTTTAACGGGTGAAATTACTTTTTCTTCAACCGGAGAAATTTCTGCTTCTTTAACAGGAGAAATTTCTCCTTCATTAACAGGAGTAATTTCTGTTTCTTTAACAGAAATTTCTGCTCCTTTAACAGGAGAAATTTCTTTTTCTTTAATTTGAGAAATTTCTCCTTCTTTAACAGGAGTAATTTCTATTTCTTTAACAGATGAAATTTCTTTTTCTCCAACGGCAGAAATTTCTTTTTCTTTAAGGGGAGTAATTTCTGTTTCTTGAACTGGAGAAATTTCTGCTTCCTTAACTGGAGAAATTTCTGCTTCTTTAACAGGAGAAGTTTCTTTTTCTTTAGTAGGAGAAATGTCTTCTACTTCTTTAACAGGAGTAATTTCTGTTTTTTTAACAGGTGAAATTTCTTTTTCTTCAACCGGAGAAATTTCTTTTTCTTCAACCGGAGAAATTTCTTTTTCTTCAACAGGAGGAATTTCTTTTCCTTAACAAGTGAAATTTCTTTTTCTTCAATCGGAGAAATTTCTTTTTCTTTAATGAGAGTAATTTCTGTGTCTTCAACAGGAGAAATTTCTTTTTCTTTAACAGGAGAAATTTCTGCTTCTTTAACAGGGGAACTTTCTTTTTCTTTAATAGGAGAAATTTCTTTTTCTTTAACAGGAGTAATTTCTGTTTCTCTAACAAAAGAAATTTCTGCTTCTATAAGTGGAGAAATTTCTGCTTCTTTAACAGGAGAAATTTCTTTTTCTTGAACCGGAGTAGTTTCTGTTTCTTTAATAGGCGAAATTTCTTTTTCTTGAATAGGAGAAATTTGTTTTTCTTTAACAGGAGAAATTTCTGCTTCTTTAACAGGAATAATTTCTTTTTCTTTAGCAGGAGAAATTTCTGCTTCCTTAACTGGAGAAATTTCTGCTTCTTTAACAGGAGAAGTTCCTTTTTCTTTAATAGGAGAAATTTCTTTTTCTTTAATAGGAGAAATTTCTTCTTCTTTAACATGAGTAATTTCTTTTTCTTTAACAGGTGAAATTTCTTTTTCTTCAAACGGAGAAATTTCTTTTTCCTTAACAGGAGTAATTTCTTTTTCCTTAACAAGTGAAATTTCTTTTTCTTCAACCGGAGAAATTTCCTTTTCTTTAATGAGAGTAATTTCTGTGTCTTCAACAGGAGAAATTTCTTTTTCCTTAACAGGAGAAATTTTTGGTTCCTTAACTGGAGAAATTTCTGCTTCTTTAACAGGAGAACTTTCTTTTTCTTTAATAGGAGAAATTTCTTTTTCCTTAACAGGAGTAATTTCTTTTTCTTTAATAGGAGAAATTTCTTTTTCTTTAACAGGAGTAATTTCTGTTTTCCTAACAAAAGAAATTTCTGCTTCTATAACTGGAGTAATTTCTGCTTCTTTAAGAGGAAAAATTTCTTTTTCTTGAACCGGAGTAGTTTCTGTTTCTTTAATAGGAGAAATTTCTTTTTCTTGAATAGGAGAAATTTCTTTTTCTTTAACAGGAGAAATTTCTGCTTCTTTAACAGGAATAATTTCTTTTTCTTTAGTAGGAGAAATTTCTGTTTCCTTAACTGGAGAAATTTCTGCTTCTTTAACAGGAGAAGTTCCTTTTTCTTTAATAGGAGAAATTTCTTTTTCTTTAATAGGAGAAATTTTTCTTCTTTAACATGAGTAATTTCTGTTTCTTTAACAGGTGAAATTTCTTTTTCTTCAACCGGAGAAATTTCTTTTTCCTTAACAGGAGTAATTTCTTTTTCTTCAACCGGAGAAATTTCTTTTTCTTTAATGAGAGTAATTTCTGTGTCTTCAACAGGAGAAATTTCTTTTTCTTTAACAGGTGAAATTTCTGTTTCCTTAACTGGAGAAATTTCTGCTTCTTTAACAGGAGAACTTTCTTTTTCTTTAATAGGAGAAATTTCTTTTTCTTTAACAGGAGTAATTTCTTTTTCTTTAATAGGAGAAATTTCTTTTTCTGTAACAGGAGTAATTTCTGTTTCCCTAACAAAAGAAGTTTCTGCTTCTATAACTGGAGTAATTTCTGACACTTTAAGAGGACAAATTTCTTTTTCTTGAACCGGAGTAGTTTCTGTTTCTCTAATAGGAGAAATTTCTTTTTCTTGAATAGGAGAAATTTCTTTTTCTTTAACAAGAGTAATTTCTTTTTCTTTAACATGAGTAATTTCTGTTTCTTTAACTGGTGAAATTTCTTTTTGTTCAACTAGAGAGATTTCTGCTTCTTTTACAGGAGAAATTTCTTTTTCTTTAAAAGGAGTAATATCTTTTTCTTTAAAAGGAGTAATTTCTTTTTCTTCAAGTGGAGAGATTTCTGCTGCTTTAACAGGAGAAATTTCTTTTTCTTGAACTGGAGAAATTTCTTTTTCCTTAACAGGAGAAATTTCTGTTTCCTGAACTGGAGAAATTTCTGCTTCTTTAACAGGAGAAGTTCCTTTTTCTTTAATAGGAGAAATTTCTTTTTCTTTAATAGGAGAAATTTCTTCTTCTTTAACATGAGTAATTTCTGTTTCTTTAACAGGTGAAATTTCTTTTTCTTCAACCGGAGAAATTTCTTTTTCTTTAATGAGAGTAATTTCTGTGTCTTCAACAGGAGAAATTTCTTTTTCTTTAACAAGAGAAATTTCTGTTTCCTTAACTGGAGAAATTTCTGCTTCTTTAACAGGAGAAATTTCTTTTTCTTCAACCGGAGAAATTTCTTTTTCTTTAATGGGAGAAATTTCTTTTTCTTTAATGGAAGTAATTTCTGTTTCTTTAACAGGAGAAATTTCTGTTTCTTTTTCAGGAGAAATTTCTGCTTCTTTAACCGGAGAAATTTCTTTTACAGGAGATTTCCTTTCCTTTCCTGTAATTTCTTTTTCTTTGGGACTTTCTAACTCCTCTCTCTGAGTATACCTTTTACGTATTATTGTGATTATTTCTATTCTGTATTCTATAATGAACTCTGTAAAGCTTTCTTTTGTCGGAGTAATAGACCTATTTTGAAGACATTCATAGACGACGTGAGGAATTATTTGTTGTAGATCCTCGACATCATATTCTTTCTTTATTTCATTTGCGAGGGAGATTAGTTCAACTTTTGATTCTGGTGTTATATATTTTTCCATATCTGGTACAAGTATTTCAGATTCAGTGACCGTTTCTTCATCTTCCTTTGTTTCATATTTCTTTTTCATAAAGGATACAATATTTTTCCTATGTTCTATTATGTATAAGATAATTATCTCTTCAGTCACAAAAACATGTTTTTCTTGTATATTTGAGCATATAATTTCGTACACCGTGTTTTTTAGATCATCATAGGGAATATTTTCTAACTCAATATCTTCAATAAGTTTATTTATTTCTTCATTGCCTTTTGTGGTTAAACATTTCTTAATTGTTTCAGGTGAAATTTCACTAGTTTTTTCAAAGCGTTCGGGTGAAAGTTCTTTTTCTTTAACAGGAGAAATTTCTTTTTCTTTAATAAGAGAAATTTCTGCTTCTTTAACAGAAGAAATGTCTTTTGCTTTAATGGGAAAAATTTCTATTTCTTTAACAGGAGAAATTTCTTTTTCTTTAACAGGAGAAATTTCTTTTTCTGTAACAGGAGAAATTTCTTTTTCTTTAACTGGAGTAATTTCGGCTTTTCTAACAGGAGAAATTTCTTTTTCTTTAATGGGAGAAATTTCTTTTTCTTTAATGGGAGAAATTTCTACTTCTTTAATGGGAGAAATTACTGCTTCTTCAACCGGAGAAATTTCTTTTTCTTTAACAGAAATTTCAGCGTCTTTAACCTGAGAAATTTCTTTTTCTTTATCGGGAAATATTTCTTCTTTTTTAATAGGAGATTTTTCTTCCTTTTCTGTAATTTCTTTTTCTTTGGGACTTTCTATCTGTTCTTTTTGAATATACCTTTTACGTATTATTGTGATTATTTCTATTCTGTATTCTATAATGAACTTTGTAAAGCTTTCTTTTGTCGGAGTAATAGACCTATTTTGAAGACATTCATAGACGACGTGAGGAATTATTTGTTCTAGATCCTCGACATCATATTCCTTCTTTATTTCATTTGCGAGGGAGATTAGTTCAACTTTTGATTCTGGTGTTATGTATTTTTCCACATCTGGTACAAGTATTTCAGATTCAGTGACCTTTTCTTCATCTTCCTTTGTTTCATATTTCTTTTTTATAAAGGATACAATATTTTTCCTATGTTCTATTATGTATAAGATAATTATCTCTTCAGTCACAAAAACATGTTTTTCTTGTATATTTGAGCATATAATTTCGTACACCGTGTTTTTTAGATCATCGTAGGGAATATTTTCTAACTCAATATCTTCAATAAGTTTGTTTATTTCTTCATTGCCTTTTGTGGTTAAACATTTCTTAATTGTTTCAGGTGAAATTTCACTTGCTTTTTCAAAGCGCTCGAGAGAAAGTTCTTTTTCTTTAACAGGAGAAATTTCTTTTTCTTTAATAAGAGAAATTTCTGCTTCTTTAACAGGAGAAATTTCTTTTTCTTTAATGGGAGTAATTTCTCCTTCTTTAATAGGAGGAATCTCTGCTTCTTTAACAGGAGAAATTTCTTTTTCTTTAACAGGAGAAATTTCTTTTTCTGTAACTGGCGAAATTTCTTTTTCTGTAAGTGGAGAGATTTCGGCTTTTCTAACAGGAGAAATTTCTTTTTCTTTAATGGGAGAAATATCTACTTCTTTAATGGGAGAAACTACTGCTTCTTCAACAGGAGATTTTTCTTCCTTTTCTGTAATTTTTTTTTCTTCGGGACTTTTTATCTCTTCTTTTTGAATATACCTTTTACGTATTATTGTGATTATTTCTATTCTGTATTCTATAATGAACTCTGTAAAGCTTTCTTTTGTCGGAGTAATAGACCTATTTTGAAGACATTCATAGACGACGTGAGGAATTATTTGTTGTAGATCCTCGACATCATATTCTTTCTTTATTTCATTTGCGAGGGAGATTAGTTCAACTTTTGATTCTGGTGTTATATATTTTTCCATATCTGGTACAAGTATTTCAGATTCAGTGACCTTTTCTTCATCTTCCTTTGTTTCATATTTCTTTTTTATAAAGGATACAATATTTTTCCTATGTTCTATTATGTATAAGATAATTATCTCTTCAGTCACAAAAACATGTTTTTCTTGTATATTTGAGCATATAATTTCGTACACCGTGTTTTTTAATTCGTCATAGGGAATATTTTCTAACTCAATATCTTCAATAAGTTTGTTTATTTCTTCATTGCCTTTTGTGGTTAAACATTTCTTAATTATTTCAGGTGAAATTTCACTTGCTTTTTCAAAGCGCTCGGGAGAAAGTTCTTTTTCTTTAGCAGGAGAAATTTCTTCTTTTTCAGGACTTTCTGTTTTCTTTTCACGTTCCCGAAGATATCTCTTTTGAATTATGGTAATTATTTCTATTCTGTGTTCTACAATGAACTTCAGGAAGCTTTCTTTCGTCGGAGTAATTGAGTTACTTTGAAGACTTTCGTAGATGATTTGCGGCACTATCTCTTCTAAGTGTTCAACATCCATTTCTTTCTTAATTTCATTCGCCAGTGATATGATCTCAACTTTTGATTCTGGTGTTAGATAGTGTTCAACAATTATTTCAGGTTCTTTTATTCCTTCTTTTTCTGCAGGAATGTGCTTTAAGGGAACGGATGCTGCTTCTGTTGGTATAATTTTCACTTCTTCTTTTTCAGGTTTCTGAGCGTCTTCTCGGTACTTGTTGCAAAGGATTTCAATGATTTCGATTATATTTTCATTAATGTATTCTTTCGCATGAGTCGTAGACAAGGAAGCACCTTTTTTTCGAAGAACTATAAAAATAGTTTCAAAAATCACTTCTTCGGACACTTCGATGGAAGCGTCTTCTGCTTTGACGGATTCTTCTATGAAAGACAGTTCCGTTTGAAGGACAGGCTTTAAAATGTCTTGCAAATTCGCAGAATCCTTTGAGGATAAATCTACCTTTTCAAGGTCAATGACAACCTCTTCGCGTTCTTCCTCAATCGGCGATTCTTCGCTTTTCCTCCTCTCTTCAGTCAGAACGGCAAACTCTTCCTTCTCTTGGGATTCCACATCTTGCCTTTCCTCCAGGGCTTCCGACAGCGCCTTGCCCTTCGAGTCTACGATTTCGGTTCGCATTCCTTCAATGAGTTCATCGACGGCTGCTTCGACAGCCTCTATTTCCCTCACCACCATTTGTTCATCATAGACTTCTTCCTCGTCTTTCTCCTCGGGTGTTTCTTTGGGTTCTGATATGATAGGTTCTTGCTCCAATGCTTCGGACGGAGTTTCTGCGACATCTTCAACCTGTGGCTTTGGACTGGATGGAACGCTTTGAACCGTCTCCTCTTCAGCAGTCTTTTCGACCGGAGTAGACACTGGGGACGGAATGGGTTCTTCTTCTGGCACAGTTGGTCCCTTTTCTTCCGCTTCTTCAGGCTTGATTTCTTGTGGTGCGGACGGAATTTTCTCCGGTCGTTTGACTGGCTTGGGTTTGGTTTTGTCTTTGGAAAGTTTTGCTAACCTCATTGGGGCTGCAGGGGCTGCTTTGGGTTTCTTCTTAGGAGACATCGCAGGCAATTTTTCCTTTGGTTTCTTCGTTGGACTCTTGGGGAGGGCCGCAGGAGTTTTTGTTTTGACTAATTCCAGTTGTTTAGCCAGAATTTTACTTTCAGCTACGCGTTTATTCACCACATCTTTTGCAGTTTTAGTTTTCAGTTCTGGTAATTTTATTACAGGTTTCGTATCAGTTTTAGGTGTAGCCTTTATGGGTGTCGAAGTCTTAGTAGGTCGAAATGCTTTCGGTTCCCTGTGTTTCGCTATAAACTTCGAAGGTGGAGTTGGAGTTCGTGAAGTTTCAACTGGACTTTGCACACCAACTACTTTAGATGCAGGTTTTGGTGGTTTTGCTGCTATTTTAGCTTTGGTTTCTTTTTCCATGGTCTTTTCTTTCTTCATAAGTGTTTTTCGCACTTCAGGTTCTTTTCGCATTTTGGATGTTTCTGGCAGTGTAGAAGTGACTCTGGAAGGTATTGTCCTACTAGCCAATTTTTTCTTTGGAACCTTTTCTGACACAAGTTTAGGTTCTGCTGTCTTTTCTTTGTCTGGTGAAGCTGGTTTGACTTCGTCAGGTGATTTTTTTACTTCATCCTGGACGGGTAATTTTGGTTTGATATGTTCAGCTTCTGCCTTTGGTGATTTTATACCTGGAATTGTTTTGCTTTTCTCCGGTTCTAGATCTTCTTCTTTTGGTTCCGCTACTTCTTTCGAAGGTGATTTTACTTCCTTGTCTATGAAAGTCTTTTCGATTTCTTCTTCTTTTTTTTCTTCTGCTAAAGTTTCTTGTTCTTTTTCTTCTGGTAAAGCTTCTTGTTCTTTTTCTTCTGGTAAAGCTTCTTGTTCTTTTTCTTCTGGTAAAGTTTCTTGCTCCTTTTCTTCTGGTAAAGTTTCTTGCTCTTTTTCTTCCTTCTCTTCTTGAAGTTCTACTAATACACGCTGTTCTTCAGGAGTTAAAACTTCTTTTTCGTGCTCCTTTGTTTCGAGCAAAATCTTTTCTTCTCCAATTAGAACCTCAGGCGTTTCTTCCTTTAAAAGTTTGACTTCTTCTGCAGGCTGTGGTAAAGGTTCGGTTTCTAGTGTAAGCCCGGCTTCTACAGATTCAGCAATTTCTTCTTCCTGTGATTCAATGCCTTGTTTCTTTTCTTCTTCGTCTGTAATCAATCTTTGTTCTTTACTTCGACTTCGGCTGCGCTTTTTGATCTTTTTCGAAATCAACTTAGCGTCTTTGCTCACGATTCTCTTAGCTGTAATTTCATCTTTTGTCTTAACGATCTTTTTCTCTTCCGTTTTCTTTGTTGATTTCTTAACTTTTCTCATAGGTGAACTCATCTGGAGTTTAACCGGAGATTCCGCCCTTTTTTTCTGCAGCTTAAGCTGATCTTCTATTTCTCTAACAGTTTTAACTGGAGAAGAGGGTCGGAGAATTTCAGCTTTCTGCTTGGCCACCGAAGTTTTGACGACCTGTTTTCGAGTGGTTTTCACTTTCACTCTCTCTTCATATTTGATCCCCAGGGACAACTGGCTACAAGTTCTGTGCTTAAGCTCTTCTAAATGCCTCAAGTGTTCGAGTCCTTCAAATATCTTGCTCTGAGGAGCACTGCCGGGAAGAAGCACCCTGGTAATGGTGTCTGCCGGATCAGCTGGCTTCCACACGAGCAGGGCACATATCGACATAGCATGAGACAAAGGAATAGGAACTTCCTTGTCGTCAAGGTATCTTTTTGAACTGAAGTGTTCTTTGTAAGACGTCCATTGTTGAAAAAACAATTTCATCTCCTTGCTGTCTTTGGGAGGACTAAGTACATACATCTCTAGAGTGCCGTGACCTACTTTATGGAAGAGTGTCAGTGGTTCAACCTGGCAATCCCGTAGACAGCGGTGAGGTTTGAGTCCTAACTGTTGAAGATTTTCACTAAACTCACGTCCCTCTTGTATCACACTCACTAGTAAGGGATCTCTGTCATGTCCAAGAGACCCAGGACTGGTTGGGCTTTGCTTTCCCTCAGCCACATTGCAAAACACGTACCCTACTTGAGGATACACCCTCTTGCCTTCTCTTTTACGGCGGATAACATTGGTAATGCCACACACATTGTTCTCATTGAGGCGCGTGATCATGATGGCATCCAAGCGATCCAGGTGCCTTATGAACTCCCAGAAACAGGGCTTTCGGTTGAAGCCGCCGTCTATGAGCATCGTGAATCCGCTGACTCCAAAAAGGGCACAGTCTCCTTGGCCGCCAGGGAACACGTAGAGAGTGGGTCGGTTGAAGCGAATGTTTCCCACCACTGGGGAAGACTTCATCAACTCGGTGAAGGGTTGGAATCTCAGGACTTTGTCGAGGCAGCTCAGCAGGATGGCCGAACCCGGCACAACCGACACTCTACTGGCAGGATTGATGAACAAGGATTCATAAATCTTGGTTAAAGCTCCTTCTTCTTCGTCTTTTTGGGCCCAGGGACCCTCTGGGATGCAGTGCACGTGAATGGTGTACCCGCGGTGGCGCCTCAGGGCTCTCTGGACCTCCGCGTCCTGCAGAGTGTCGATGAAGTCGTCGTATGAGAAGCTCCCGTCCTGCAGGAGCCAGGAACCGGAACCGGTGAAGGCGTATCCAGCGTGGATGACATGCTTGTGGCCCACATTGGCTGCCAGCAAGTTCTTGAGACATTGTTTCAGAGTGCTTACGTGAGGGTTGAGGAGGACTTCAACAGCTAAGTTTTCTGTCGAGTACTGTATTAAAAGTTCTGGAAAAAAAAAAGAGCATTCTCTTAAACAACAGTAATCATAACATATTTGTTTTAATGGCTAAATTTCATCTGAAATTGATATAATAAAAAAAAATTATTTATCACATAATACATTTGTTCCAAATTGAATTATGATATTTGATTTTGGAATTATGATATTTGACATCTAACATCTCCTTATTTTCCATAATTAATACAAGGAAAATAACGATAAGTGTACAGAAATATTCCACCAGCAAATCTACATTTATAAATTTTACAAAAAATAGTTTTGATTAAATTAAAGAAATAAAAGAAGAACACCAAAATGATGCGAGAAATTGAATTTTATGTTCATGCACAAAATGCAGACAAATTGCTGCTTTTTACCAATTGACCGATCTATCAATTACATCCTAATAGATTTTTTTTTCATCAATTGTCTAAAACAATATTAATTTCCAACAAAAAGTTTTGTTTTCTATTGAAAAACTGCATGCACAAACCTTGTTTAGGATTGTTTTTATTTTATCTTATTTAATGACAAAATATTTATGAGCTAAACTTCAATCACGATTCTTAATAATACTGTTTTTTTGTAATAATTATGAAAAAAATTAATTTATCATTGTAATTCATAGGAGGTACATTACTTAAAATTATAATGGAAAATATTTGGAGAGGTATTATGTGTTGCTTTGGCAATAGTTTTTAAATATTTCTCTATGATCTTTAAAAAACGGAGAGAATTTTCATAGTAGCCATTGACTGAAAAATGGCATTGAGTGGAGTATGATTATCCAGTCATGGAGGTCATCTGGAGATAATTTGTTACACCCACAATTTAAACCAACTGCTGTATTTTAAATGCAAAGTAATAAAAATAATCTCGAGTTAATATTTTAACAGAGTAAAATTACCGAATGTTACAACTAATAAGGAAGATATTAAAAGACAGATTAAAAAGTATAAAAATAAAACATAGAACTATGTATTATACCTAAATTTTTATAAATTGATTTTATATATGCAATGCTCTTTTTTGGGAGGGTAAACTACGGTATTTCTAAGTATATTAAATGTTTTTCTTATAGTCTAGTAGAAAATACAGTAGTGCAGTAGCTGATTTGAATTGGAAATACCATGAATTAATAAACAATACTATTTTATTAGAAGATATCTGAATGCATTTAACTTAATACTTAGATTTAAGACTGCTGTTTGAAAAAGAAGGAAGTTTGTATATTTAAGATGTATTTGTTATAGAATACATGCATACGCAGCTTAAAATGCGTTTCTGTTTACCTACTAAAGAATAAACATTTATTTTTTATCTGATGACAATTATTTTTTGGGTGATATCCTTCTACTCGCGTCATAACTAAATTCGTCTTATCCTCGAAATCGTACTTTTGAATCGATCATTCCCCTAATTTGAGATAAATCTTTTAATAGACACTACAGAGCAGTATATCAGGCCACTTTTTAAATAAATGAAGAAAATTGAATTGCTTGGAATGTCTAGTATAATGCACTTGGGCAGTATAATGTCCAGTACAATGAACTTCATTTCCGACCAAAACATTATGTTGTTGTTGTATCCCCTGAAGAGTACAAGGGAATCAAATATCGTGGTGCTCTCCAATAATATTGGCTATGTGAATTGTCAGCTCGGAGTATAAATCCTCTTCCGAGCGGCTTCAACAATTGGGCAGTCAATGACATGATGTGGAGTAAGCTCGACATCAGGGCAGTTTCCACAGCTTTGGTATTTTTTTAACGTCTTCAGCAGACATTTTCACATTTTTGTGGCGCTTCACCCTTATTCTTTTGAGAATGTTTTCCCGCCGACATTTAGTTCTGTAATTTGATATTTATTTTTAATCTTAGAAGGAATTATAAATTTGGATTTTGCGAAGGCATTTGCATCTGCAGGGGAAGTAAGAATGGCAGTCTGATCCAGACTTCTGACGTTCTTCGCCAAAGTATCTGCAGTTTCATTAAATTCCGAATCCACATGAGCAGGGATCCATTGCAGGATACACATTCTGTGCAAGCAGTGGATTTGTTACAAGATATAATTATACTTGAAAAACCTTTGTTAAGAACCTGTAAGGTAAACCTTGAGTCAGTGAAGGTAGTAATTCCATTAATTTGTTGTGATGGAGGTAGACGCAGATAGGCCTCAAGTGCATTTTGAATGACCAGCAGTTCCCCTGTGAAGTTGGATGCAATTTTTCCAGCACCGGCAGCAATTTCAAATCTTTTTCCGTCGGGCAGCAGCAAGACAGTTCCGGCACCTCCATTACAAAACGTTGAGTCGGATAGGCAGTGATGTGATTGTGTAATGAAAGAAAATCGATTGTTTTGATCCCTAATTCCTTTAGCTTCTCATTTGAGTCTCTCTCTTGGAGCAGCGTTCAATTAGATTAAGGACTATTGTGATGTTTTCAGGCACTGTCCTATGAAATGGAGGTTCCTCAGTAATTTGGAATCCTTTTAATTGACTGCCCTAGGTGGAGCTTGTAACCACTACAGGGTTGCGCGTCCCCAGGTAGCTGATTGGGAAAGGCCTCCGTCGGTTTTTCCGTTGGGTGGTAGGAGGGAAATACTGTGGACCAGCAGGTAGAAGCCCAATCCCTCGAGGCAACGGCAATCCTTCTCCTCATGAGGAATCAAGGAATCGCGAGTGCGAATAATGGTATCGAGTTCGGGGCAGCCTACGCGTCAGAAACTGCAGTCCGGGCTTCTCAAGATTAATATAAAATTATGTGTGAGCCTATAACGTTGTTGACTTGTTGTTGAAACAAACATTTTTAGTATGTGCTTTTCAAAGTATAATTGACTTATTAAACTCAGTATAGAGTACACGGAAAAATACTGATTTTTTTTCCTTAAAGAAAAACAAATACTAACAAAAAAAAAAAAAAAAAAAAAAAAAATACAATATAGTTTTATTAATTAAACAATTAAAAATTACATTTTAACTATTTTTGTGGCAAAAATATTTATAAAAAACTGAATTAAAACTTATTGACATGATTTTAGTGATTTTAGTGTGATTTATTGCAAAATACTTATACCCTTTCAAATGCTTGTAGAGCAAGGATTCCACAAAATTTTTTAAAGTTTTGTTTCCCGGAGGACAGCGCTGGACTGTTCACTATGACACGCTGCGGGATTTTAAAACTTTAAACTGTCGCTTCTTTCTGTATATGCAGAATAAGGACGTCCAATACAACGGTCGTTGGGCCATAAGAGCGACATCGTACTCGATTTTGATTTGATACGCTTTCTTATAGAAGCTACTGAATTACGCAGGCAAATATTTTTTTCCCTCTCGAATGTGTAATTCATTTATGTGTTAATACATTAACCCACCTAGTACAATTAGTAAGTAATTACCCCCCAAGCTACCTCCACGCATATTAACATTATATACCAAACATATTAACTACGATCACTTTATCATTATAATGGGATCGTACTGCACAGGTTTTTAATAAAGGTACTTTTGCATATTCTTTACTATGCAAAATTATACGGATTTTGCCCCACGAAAAAAAAAAAAAAAGAAAAAAAAAAAAAAAAGGATACGAAATTGGAAAAGTATACAAAAAATGCTCTTTAGACATGCAGAAAATCAGCTTCGTGATCAATGGCAGATATGTGTACCCCATTAAAGAGGGGGAGCTTCTCACAACTGAAGTACAAAGGAAAACCGTGGAGCTTTTATTTTTTTTGTCTCATTTGCTTACATAATTGTAGTATAACAGATGGCGTCTCTCCATTCTAAAGGAACGGAAAGTTGGGGCAAACATCTCCTGCCCTTTTCGTACTACCACAGTTGGCGTTGCATCGCCGCTTGGCTTCTTTTCGCTACACTGCATTTATTTCTATAACGTGAACATATGAAACGTCTAAAAGAACAGAAAGTTGGGGCAAACATCTCCTGTCTTTTTAATACGCTTTTATTAGTTTCACCTGTATATTTGTTTGTAACTGACTCTTTGGGCTCGATTTTGCCCTACCTTAAGCGATCCGATTTAATTTAAACGTTGTAGACTTATCAAGGACCGACGACACTAAAATATTTTGATAAGTTTATTATCTCACCATGATTAGGATCGACAGGATGAGTGATTTTATTTTAACTCATGAAGAGCAATTTAACCCATGTAGAATGAAAGTACCTTAAGGTATTCAAACCTACGTGGGACAGTGGTACAACGGATAACGCGCCTGACTACGGATCAGGAGATTCCCTGTTCGAATCCTAGCTGGCTTGACCTATTCGCATTTAGCCTTTGTTTTACTCACAATTAAATTATTGTAAGAACTATAGTTCCAGTCCTACGTACCGATACCTCATTTAAATATTATAGTTTAAAAACACTAAAAAACACGCTTTTAGAGTTAATCAAACTAAAAAGTAAAAAATAATTGTTAACATCAGAATAAAATGACTGACGAGAAAGGGAATGTCACTGTTCTAAAAGCGTGGGGGGCTTTGTATGACATTTTTAAGCTAACTCTGCATTTCGGAATGAAACTAGTGAAAAATTATAACGATTGATATCGAGCACCCCACGCTTTTGGAACAGTGACATTTTCTCGTCAGTCATTTTATTCTTATGTTAACAATTATTTTTTATTTTTTAGTTTGATTAACTCTAAAAGCGTGTTTTTTAGTGTTTTTAAACTATAATTTATTTTCGTACTAGACTTGGCGCTTCATCGTCCCTTACCTCCTTTTTCTCTGCTCGTATTAATTTAGAAAACGTCACCATGTTACGAAGCTTTTCTGAACATTCCGTGAAAGGCTTCTTCTCAAGTCACACATTTGTTTAACTATGTGCTTACTCAAGATAAATACATATAAGAAATGTCTATTTTGTTTCTAACTCTGACCATTTTGTACAAAATAGAATAAAAGCATTACAAAAAAAGTTCACATGAATGAATTTTTTTTATTTTTTAATCTTTTTTTGTGTGGGAATTTATGATGAGAATATAAATGCCACATATTGAGAAAAATTAAATTTACATTTATTTACAGGTAAAGAAAGAAACCTTTCTTTTGAAAATCGTTGTACGATAGCAGACCTTTTATTTATCTACTATTATTTATTTATTTTTGCAACTTCACGCAATTCAAAAAGATTCTGCCGATTTCGAGAAAAATAAATGCACAACTTTTTGTAACTATTAAGAAAATAACATTGAAGAATCTTATTTAATAGTATGCACACATAATTATAGTGTGACTATTACATTTTTGGTCTTTTTTTTTTTTTTTTTTTATCGAAAAGGAGTGTTAGTCTTTGAAGTCTCTAATTCTTGGAGTATTACGCATTTAAAAAAAATTATATATATATTTTTCTATATTGAATCTAATCTCTCAGTACTATTAGTACTCAGACATAACCAGTCATAAATGATATCTACATTAATCCTACTTTAATAAAAACTGTCGCATTTTTTTTGTATATTTCCGCATTATTTGATAATGGTCATAAGTTGAAACTGATGATGTTATAAGTTTTGAATGACTTGAATTTGGCCATTTCGATTGTAATAACGATGTGATTTCAGCAATCATTTTTAAACAATACCACGAACTTGTGGATGAATTGCAGTTTCGATTAAAGAAATAGCAATTTAGGATGTTATTTTTGTGGAAATCGGAATTGGATGAAGCTTACCGCTTTCGCTTTCCTTTGAGGATTCCAAGCCAGAGCAAACTGCTTCCAAACCCAGTAGGTTGCATTTTGTGCTTTCCACATCCCAGGATAGAAGGCCTGGAAAAAAAATTGAAGCATTAAAACAGGGAATGTCTCTAATTAAACTTATTAGATACATATATATATTACATATACATTATTTTTACAACACATGTTATGCATAACGATTACACATTTTTTTTCTAATGCAGCTGGCAAGTACTTATACCGTGATCTTTTATGCCATAAGGGCTGCACTGACGTTATTCACTTAACGCTACCCAGGGGGCGTGTGCAACATGCAACCACTGTAACATGCGTGTAATTTGAAAATAAGCCACGGACGCGGAGTAACAATGCCCCCGCAACGCTCTACGATCTTATTAGACCGCGTTTAAAGTGGATTCCGAACCACTACAAACATTTATGTCACCGCCGGGAATCGAATCCGAAACCTGTGATACTGAGCCCCAGAGCGCTAGCCACTCAGCCATCAGGCACCCACAATTACGCATAAAACGCATAGTGTCACAATCACCCTCGAGTCTTCGAATCTCGTTTCTGAAAGCAGTGACTGCAGCAATGTCTCCAATGTATCTTGCATCTGTTCAGATTAAAAAACAAGTAATATAAAAACAAATTTTTTAAAGTCAGTTCCTTCTTTTTTCCCCCTCTATTGCAGAAAGTCCATTATAAATAATTTTCATTAATTCTTTTTTAAGTTAATCTGGCGCTTTCTATGGGTAGATAGATGCAACTTAAATCTAAAAAAAACTAAAATGAATGAATTAAATTTAATTATTGAATTAATATTTGAAAAAACTGCATTAACATCCAGTGTCATCCACTACGAGTTCAAAAAAAATGTATTTGAACTTGAGTGGAGGAATAAGAAGTATTTTATGAACGATTGAAAATTTGAACAAGATATATAGAGGGAGAGTGTGAGCTAATAGAAGGAATTGGAAAAAAAAAGAACAGCAATCTCGAATTACAGCAAAATAATAAAAGCAAAGAAATACATACGATAAAAATAATAAAAGCAAATATATTAGGTTATATTTCAAATTTAATTAAAAACTTTTTGATCATTTAAAATTAAAAAATTTAGAATACACTAACAAGAATACTCAAACACGATCGTTTCAAATTTCAAACGTAAAAAATTAAGAATAATAATATCCAGAAAAATAAGCTAAATTAAAATCAGACGATTTTTTATATTATTGCCAATTTGTAGTTACATTATTTTAAAAATTGAATAATACATATTAAATGAATAATAAAAATATTTGATAATAAATTAATAATAATTAATAATTAAATGAATAAAAATAATGAATAATTGAATTAATTTTTCTCATAACTAATTATTAATTATTTAATTAATAATTAGTTATGAGAAAAAAGAGATTATTAACTAATTATTAATTAATTAATGACGAGCAAATGAGAAGAAAGAGCAGCGTGATTATATGAATATTTCTCCCATATAAAACTAAAATTAATTAATTAAATTTGATTACTGAATTAATATTTGAAAAAACTGTATTCACATCCAGTGTCATCCACTAGAAGTTAAAAAAAATGTATTTGAACTGGAGTGGATGAATGAAAAGTATTTTATGAACGATTGAAAATGGGAACAAGATATAGATAGGGAGAGTGTGAGCTAATAGAAGGAATTTAATAAAAAGCCTGAGTTGTGTAATTAAAGCTTAACTAATCATCAAAATTCGCTAACGTTCCATGTAGCATCGTAGATAGGAGATTGGTTCGGTTTGTCGCTCTACGGTCATTTTGTGCTCACTTTGGACTTATTAAACCGCCACCTACAATTTAACGTGTAGTTCGATGTAAATCTTAAAATGATGCTTTGATTTTTAAATATAAGCCTAATAATATTCAAAAGACATATTTGAACAATTTAAGTGCGATAATGATTGTATTAAAATAGTATCTACATGAATGACAAGTGTGACATTTTTGTACAATTGAACAACTTGAACGCTATTTGTTTTGCTAGGTAGAACATTGATCGAGTTTTTCTTTTAAGTTCATTTTTTTACGTTTTACTTGTTTTTATAAATATCAAAAACTAATTAACCAGTGGTATTTATTTTGCGTGTGCGTTTGAAGTCAACATTTTGTGTGTTTTGTTTTGTTATTAAATATTAACATTTGATTTTACATCTTTAAACACACAGCTCTAAGCGAATAAAATATATTTCTTTGACAGTTTCATGAAAAAAAAAAAAAAAAAGAAAAGAAAAGATGCACAACATAGAAATGGCACCGTTGCTGTAGTGTCCGTTGAAGACATTGCTTTAAAAAATGAAGATACTTAATGAACTATTGTGCCCACATGTGTAAAGTGTTTCATATCGACAGTCAAGTTGTCTGGTGGAGATTTACCGGGGTTTTCCCCCACGCTTCACGTGAAAATGACCAGTTACACCTAAAAGTCCTCACAGTAGATGATGCCCTCCCTACAGCAGCCATCGATGTGCTGTACGTGTTGTGATTAATCGTCAGTGTCCTGCAGTGCGGGAAGGGCATCCCATTAGTAGTCTTCTGATGGTTGAAGGGAAAGGGGGCCGCTTCTGTTCTGATGGCGCACCCGTAGGTAGAAGTCGGATTTGGCTCCGTGACTCTCTTACAGTCATACGCTACCGGGACCCCCGGCTTTAAGTGGATTCCGAACCACTCCAAACATCCATGACACCACCGGGAATCGAACCCGAAACCTCTGGCGTAAGAGAGCTAGTCACTCGGCCATTCAGAGCGGATGTACTGTACGTGGTACACACGAGAGTAATACCGGCCTACCGTAAAAAAATAAAATAAAAAATGCGTCTTTGAAATGCGTGGCACGCCAAAAATCGCTGCAGAGTTGCAACGTATGCTGCCAGTGGTAAAAGAGATTTGTTGTTGAAGGTAGAAGCATGCATGGCAGTCTGGTATCGACAGTAAGGCTGACGGGTGGAATTTTTTCTGGATTTTCAACAATGCGACACTCAAATTCTAGACAGTAACCCCACGAAAGTCTCGCTGGGACACGTTTACGTCACCGGATTACTCGTGGCATAGCGAAAACAGGGTCGCCAATGTATATATTAATAATATAAAAAAAGTTGGATGGAGATTTAAATTCATTTAATTTGGTTAATTTATATCGAGAGATGAATAAAAAACATTATTCTGATAAAAGCACAGGTGACTTGTGAAGTGATAAAAATTTGCCACTAATATATTTGCGTTGCAGGGCCTGATGACTGAGGGGCAAGCGCTCTGTGCCACAGGTTTTGGGTTCTAGTACTGGCGGTGCCACGGAAGGAATCCACTTTAAAACCATAGATCCCGGCCTAACAGGATCGTAGAGCGTCGCGAGGGTAGTGTTACTCCGCGTCTGTAGCTTATCTTCAAGCTGCACGCACCTCCTAGGTGGTGCTAAGTGAGTAACGTCGGTGCAGCGTTTCTCCTAAGGCATCGAAGACAACTGTCTAAGTGTTTGACAGCTGCATTAGTAAAAAAAAAAGTCTCAGTTAGAATATTAGCATTTTTAGCTCGTTTGGGGAGGAATTATTCTTGGTTCCAGAACTGACCTGCATGTTCAGAGTGTAACGATGACAGGCCACATCTATCGGGATGTCATTCTGGAACAACATGTACGTTTGTTTCGGGGCGCCATGGGTGCTGAATTTCTGTTTATGGATGTCAACGCCCGTCCTCACCATGCAAACATTGTAGACGAATGCCTTCAATTGGAGGATATCACCCGTATGGATTGGCCAGCATACTCACCGGACTTGAATCCAATAGAGCATGTGTGGGATATGCTTGGCCGACGAATTGCAGCCCGTCAATCCCCTCCCACCTGTCAACCGGAACTTCGGAGGGCATTGCTTGATGAGTGGTGTAATATTCCCCAAGATCAGATTGATAATTTGATATTCAGCATGCCTAGGCGTTGTAAGGCCTGTATTGCATCGTCCGGGAGACATACTCCCTATTAATCATCATACTAACCATGTTATACTGTTTTTTGTAAATAGGCTCTTTTTTGAAATTTGCTCCAGGGAGTAAAAATCGCAATTTTTATTAATTATGTCAAACATATAGCATCTCTTTTGCTCTTTACCTTTTGTTCAATAAATAGACTTTACAAATAAGTCAAATTTGTTTTGCTTCTGTCTCTTTCTTTGCCTGAACTTCATTATCCTTAATTTATGGACATGAGTGTAAATTAAAGTTGAGTTTTTGTTAAAGGAATGTTTGACATTTTAATAGGTCGATTTACTGATAAAATAGATAAAAATTAGTTAATATTTAGTATACAGTTGTCAAAATAATGACTACGCATATTTTTTCTTACCAAATTCATATTGTAAAGTAGAATTTGCTTAAAAAATATCTATCGCTTATTTATATGTTGTCTTCGAAAAACTATTGATATGTTGGTCATTACTAATCACAACAAAATTATACTTCATACGGCGATCATCCTTGATATGTATGATTCAAGGATCTTTTTATATTGCAATAGCTTGTGACCCTTGATGTCTATTTTATTTAAAAAAAAAATATAGCTGGTAATTTTTTCGAAAATTTATCAGGTTTGGATGAACGATTATAGCAGAGAATGGGACATAGTTTTAAGTGAATAAAAATGTGTCAATGCTTAAACATTATAAAAATATTTTATTCAAATTAATGAACCCTTGAGGCTAAATGTGGCTCAATGGCAACGTGCGCCGCTGGTGAGAATGAGGGATGGGATTCAATCCAATGGCAACTTTGTTGTAGACACTGTTTCAAAAACGAGGAGGCTCGATTTCGTTTGGGATGTCCAGCCTCTTGCCTCGTGAGTAGAACTTCTTAGTGGGAGTTTATCGAGTTTTCGTCCATACGATACACAAATGTGGTGTAGTTCCCCCGTAAAGCCCTCCTTCATCAGCGTCACGGAGTCAAGTCAGACTTCTACTTGCGGGTGCTCCTTCACAACAGAAACCGCCTACTCCCTTTTCCTCCATATATGAGTAAATTACTCACGGGGTGTTCATCTCGTGCCGCAGGACACTGAGGATGAGTGACAGCAACAACATGAACCTTTGGTCTCTGGATCCTCTGTCAACAACGTGCTAGCCCGGGCGCAGGTTTTTTGTTTTTTACGTAATATTTTTTATTTCTATGATATTTACTGCAAAAAAAAATGTGCTAAAAAAAAAATAATTGTTGTTTAAAATTGTGCTAAAAAAATTGTTGTAAAAAAAATCGTGCTAATTTAAAAGTGTGGCAAAATTTTAATTGTGCTAAAAAATGTAGACGTTGCTGCTAAATTACTCATTGTAATACGCAAGCCTAATTTAGGTCAAATGTATTTGGGAATGTTTGAACACACTACTGTGCCCAAAAAGTAAGACGAATTATTTTTTTTCAAAAACTCTTTATTTATACTTCCAAATTTATTTCATCGCCTTCAAAGTAATCCCCTGCGGACACAATGCACACATGGAAACTTTTTTTCCAATCCTCAATGATGCTAAAAAGTCATCGGCAGGGATGGTCTTCAAAGTGCGCTGCGATTCACGTTGAATCGACTCAAAACGATGTCCCCGGAGTGGTCTTTTGAGTTTAGGGAATAGCCAGAAGTCGCACGGCGTGAAGACGGTGGTTGTGGGACGATATGGGTTTCATTTTCGGAGAAAAAGTCACGAAGAATCAATGCAGTGTGAGCTAGCGCATTCAGTGGTTTCGGTCTTATTTTTAATACGCTTTTATTAGCTTCACCTGTATGTTTGTATGTATGTATGTATGTTTGTATGTTTGTATGTAACTCACTTTTTGGGCTCGATTTTGGGACTGATGGCGCCATCTACTGGCGAGTCAGTCAACTGATCCGCGATCGAATTGCGCTCTTCCTATTGGCCGAAAATTTCGGTGGCTAAAAAGAGGCGGATCTCAAAGGCATAGGAGTGCGATCGTGTCGAATTGCGCTCTTCCTATTGGCCGAAAATTTCGGTGGCTAAAAAGAGGCGGATCTCAAAGGCATAGGACTGCGATCATGTCGAATTGCGCTTTTCCTATTGGCCGAAAATTTCGGTGGGTAAAAAGTATGTAAACTTAGCGGATAACCGGCCAAGTGGAAAACAAAGTAAAAAGAATTATACTTTAAAAAAACTTAAAAAAAATATGCTTTTAGAGTTAATCAGACTAAAAAGTAAAAAATAAATTAATAGTTTAAAAAAACTAAAAAATACGCTTTTAGAGTTAATCAAACTAAAAAGTAAAAAATAATTGTTAACATAAGAATAAAATGACTGACGAGAAAATGAATGTCACTGTTCTAAAAGCGTGGGGTGCTTTGTATGACATTTTTAAACTAACTCTGCATTTCGGAATGAAACTAGTGAGAAATTATAACGATTGATATCGAGCACCCCACGATTTTAGAACAGTGACATTCATTTTCTCGTCAGTCATTTTATTCTTATGTTAACAATTATTTTTTACTTTTTAGTTTGATTAACTCTAAAAGCGTATTTTTTAGTTTTTTTAAACTATTAATTTATTTGGACACAGTAGTATATGTGAACACGGAAATATTTCTTAGACATGAATATGAAATTTTAGATTGGATGTAAATGGTATTTGACTAATTACTTTTGCACTTGGTTTCTATAAAATTCACACTTCATATTAAAACAATGTAATATCATGCTTAATTATGCGTTAACTACATTATGTTGCTACTCGTACCTATGACTTTATTGGAACTCAATCCATACAAATTTGGCCACTTACCATAGACCAGACATTCTTATCAAAAATGACCCAAAGGACTTAAAACCATATAAAAACAAGTTAAATGTTCTAAGGATAAAAATTTAAAAAGCTAGTAGCACCATAATAAAACTCCGTGTGATCAGGACATGTTTTCTCTGGCCTTATAATAAAGAGTGCACACATCACCATCCTGTTGTAAGTTGAGAGTCCAGTCCCGTGCCAAAAAGTAGATGGGCCTTATACATTTTGTCTGTCTTACATAAGACACATATATCAGATTTCACAATCCCTATTTTGGCCAGGCAGTCGTGTACAATTCTTCATCTAAAATCGGCAACAGCCACTTTGCGAGTTTTTCCAGTCATCCCCAATTCAATGTATTATATTATTTATTATATGTATGTTAGAGAATTTGAGTGTTTTTCACAAATATGTGCATTCCCCATATAATAGTTACGTCTTGCATGTAGAGAGATAAAATAAAATTGCAACTATGTAGAATTATTATTATTTTTTCTAATGCAGCTGGCAAATACTTAGACAGTTATCTTTTTGCCATGCACCTTTTGTTACTCATTTAGTACTACAAAGGAGGCCCGTGTAGCTTGAAGATAGGCTACGGACGCAAGTCTCACTATCCCCGCAACACTCTACGATCCCATTAGTAGCAGTACGTGTAGTGTTTTGACTAATCCTCAGTGTCCTGCAGTGCGGGACGGACATCCCTTGAATAATCTACTCATGGACGGAGGGAAAGTGGGCAGCTTCTGTTGAGATGGAGCACCCGTAGGTAGAAGTCGGACTGGGCTCCGTGACGCTCTCACAGTCATATGAGACAGGTGACCTACTTCTTAAAGTGGATTCCGAACCACTCCAAACAGCCTTGTGGTACCGAGCGTCAAAGCACTAGCCACGTCGGCGATCAGGCCCCCATTTATAAAGATTCTGTATAATATCCATTATGTTATTTATAAAGATTCTGTAACTATTTTACTTAGAAAACATCTACGAAATACTCGACGCATTATAAGTAGAGAGGCTTTTGTATATATAAAACAAACAAGATTTGTTTTATAGAGTATTTTATGATTTTTTCACAAATGACTACAATCTTTCAACTTATGTTGAGCCGTACTTCTATTGTGATTTAAATTTTATTTCGTAACGAGAAAGACTCCCCTTCCAAACTCATACTAGAACGAAATAATAGTAATCCGCTTTTAAAATGGACCGCCGCGGTTCACCAGCGAAAAGAAACCAGCCATGCATTCTAATTAGAAAATTACGATCATTCTATTTTAAAAATAACTGACCATGAAAAGTCCTCTCCCGAATCAAAGCAGTCCTGCTTAAAAACAGCACAAAGTGAACCACACGCGTTGACCTTTCTTCCCGCCCCAAAACCGAACTGGTTCCACCTGTGCGAGTATTGTCGGTGGGAATTTTCTTTCTCTTTTGCCCACCGAGCACCATCTCAGCGTGGATGACGGAGTGCCCCGACTACAAGAGAGAGCATGTAATCTCTGTCAACAACCGCGTCTGGGTTCTGGGATGAATGCGTAATTGTTCGTTTTAATCTACTTTGGAAACATTGTAGCACCATCTGGTTTCTTCTTTATCATTTTTGAATCAGTGTTAAGCATGCCACCGCCATTCAATCTGTGTTTGAAGAGTTTGTATTTTCGTTCCTTTTACACTTGGATGGCTCTGTAGCTTGGGGGATGGGGTTCATCTCTAAAAAGCAGTCGCGTGTTGTCTTACTTCGGGAATATCTTCAATCGACATTTGGCGGCCTGATGGCCAATTGGCTAGCGCGCTGGCCTTTAGTACCACAGGCTTCAGGTTAGAATCCTGGCGATGTCATGGATGTTTGAGTGGTTCGGAATCCACGTTAAATGGTAGGTCTTGGTCTAATGAGCCTAAAGTGTGCACGAGATGACCGTAGGGCGACAAACCAATCAATCGACATTTGGGGCCATCTTCATCTAAATTAATTACGAATTAATTACAACCCATTATTACTTTAGTACTCGATGACAATAAGATTTTTGCAACTAGTTCATTCCATAACACGTTGAATATTTGAAGGGGAAAAAAAAAAAAAAAAAAAAAAACCGTCACTCAAAAAGTAAAAAATAAACACGTTTTGAAAATGTACATTAAATTTCGGGCCTGATTGACCGAGTGTCTAATGCTCTGGCACTCGGTGCCATGGGTGCTTGTAATGGTTCGGAATCCATTTTAAGCCTTAGGTCCCGGTCTAGTATAACCGTAGAACATCACAGAGCCCAATCAGACTCCTTCTCACCCATATCCTTCACAAACTGTAAAGAGCCCACTCAGTTCTCGGCACAGTGATATGATGTGGTGTAGTAGTAGTAGTCTCATATGACTGGGGCCTGATGGTCGAGTGGCTAGAGCTCTTTTGGTCGGTACCACAGGCTTTGGATTGGAATCCCAGCAGTGTCATTGATGTTTGGAGTGGTTCGGAATCCACTTTAAGCTGTAGGTCCCGGTCTCATATGACCGTAAAGCGTCACAGAGACAATTAGATCTCAACCAATCAGACTTCTTCTCACCCACATCCTTCCCAAAGTGTAAAGGGGCCACTCAGCTCTAAGCACAATAATGTGGCGTGGTGTAGTAGTAGTGGTGGTCTCATATGACTGTAAATTTGGGTTTGGATTTGTTGCTGTACTCTCCTTTTGTGCACATTTTAGGCTGGTTAGACTGGACCTACAGCATAACGTGAATTTCTAACCCATGCTTTCTAACCCCACAAACATCCATGCCACCACCACATATGACTGTAAGAGAGTCACGGAGCCAAGTCTGACTTCTACCTACGGGTGCTCCATCACTAAAAAAGCTGTCCCCTTTCTCTCCATCCATGAGTAGATTATTCATGGGATGGTCCCTTAGTGTCCCGCACTGCAGGACACTGAGGAGGATGAGTCACACACATACACACACACAGCAAATTTAATATTTCTTATTGCATTTGATGAATCTGCATTTCGATGCAACAATCACAAACAGCCAAAAGGAACACCCCTCTTATTATACAGAAATAAATACCAAAGAGAAGCCAAAAAACAAGTCTTTTTTTTTGTTATAATGTTTTGACTTCCCATCACGAATCTTTTTAACTATTTCTACGAGGTCATGCCGTTTTCTAGTCAATCAAAGGACATTAACCAGTAGAAATATAAATAAGAATAAGACATAACTACAAAATTGCGTTATTTTAAACAAAAAAAATATGTTTTAGTTTAACAAATATAATAACATCTCCTTGTGGTTGCAGCAGAAGAAGAATTTCTTTAAAATGGATTAAAGAACTGTCATTTAATAGAGTAACTGTGGACGTGTCTGGAAGGGAAGCACGTTTTGTTCCCCCAGAATCTTCGGGAACGCCATCTTAATCAAATGAAGCTTCGCCATTCTTCTGCTTACATGAAATACGCTGAATGCTTTCATGTTTTTGCATAATGAATGCCGTTTCGCCTTCCTCTCATTGAGTCGCGTCTCTGCTAATGCCATTAGGACTCGGCCGGCTATTTATTTGGAAGAAAAAAGCCCGAAATGCGAAATAAACTGGATTATAAGTAATTATATCGTGTTCCAGAAGTTATTAAAGCAGAGGCAGCGGCCATTAATAGCGCATAATAAAGTGGGAATTACCTGGAGGTAATTTCCGAAATGGCTCATTTGAAAAGCAATGCAAATGACTTTTGCGCGCAGTTTTTATTAACTTCTTCTTGTTCTTCAGAATATACCGATCACAATCTTTAGTTAAAACAGATCAAAAGAAACACGCATCAAATGAAACTAATTCTGAACTCTCAAATACAATGATTCCAGATTTTTTTGAATTTTTTTTCTTCTTCGACTTTCGTATATATTTTTTAAATGTTACTAAAAATGCAGTTTATTTAATGAAGTTTTTTTCGAATTTTTGAAAAGAGATACTTTTAATAAATGGCAAAATATTTGTTTTTCTTAACATTGCCCTTCGCAAGGAACACGTATATGTTTCAATCCTAATTTCCAGATTTGGTTTGGTTTGTCGCTCTACAGTCATTTTGTGCACACTTTGGGCTGAAAAGACTGAAGCACCGCCAGGACTGGAAACTGAAGCCTGAGGTACCCAAGGCCAAAGAGCTAGTCAATTGCCATCGGGCCGCAATAGCAGTAAGGAGAGGACAGGATTAGATATATGTTAACCATTAGAAAAATAATAAAATCCCTACTGTGTTGTGTGATGAGTCTTATATGGGAGGAGTTACTGTTGGTTTGGTTTGTCGCTCTACGACCATTTTGTTTACACTTTAGGCTCCTTAGACCGGGACCTACAGTTTAACGGAGATTCCGAACCCCTCACAAATATCCATGCAACCGCCAGGATTCGTACCTGAAGCCTGTGGTAACAAAGGCCAGAGCGCCCTAATTTCCTGAATCTCATTTAATACCAGAATTTAAAGCCACCTGTTCAATGAAAAGCTTTACATTCGCTTCAAAGTACGAGTATTATAAAGATTGAACTGTATAAATGTAGAAATTCGGACTGAAATTAAGAGAAACTACCGGTATTATTTAATCATTTTTATTGACTGGTAAATAATTCAGAATTGTTTTAAAATTTTTATAAAAAAATTATTTTACTTAATTCTTGAAACTTTTTAAAAATTTCAAATAAAAAATATCTAGAATAGAATTAATTAGATGGTTAAATGAGCTTAAATATATTAATGGACGGTTTTGGAATTCATCATTGGGCCTTTTTTATTTTCGGTTAGTTTTTATTTTTCATTTTAATGTGCATTTAATCCTTTAAGTATAACACAATATCACCAAAATTTTCAGTTTTGGCGACGCATTCGGCGATAGGAGTGAAAGAATTTCTCCGTTACGCATTTTTGTAATGCATTCCCATGTCAAGACATTATTGATCGAAAAACCATTTATATGTTAATGGATTTATTTCAATATTTATTACATTTACTCATGTCTCCTTGATGGAAAAAAAGTACATTTGTCAATATAATTTTTCTGTGAGGTAGTTATAGGTAGTTTGGCATAGTTAGCTGGATAGATTGGATTCATGAATGGATTATATTTATTACACGAAAAACAATGTTCTTGTTTTTATTGACTGTTAATTTATTATTTGGATTCATTTTAGCTAGGTTTTCTTTAAAAAAATTGAATACAAAATTCTAAAATACAGCAAATTCTATAGAACTGAGAACGAGATTCGATGTTGTTGTTGTCGCATCCCTCATGGAAGGAGGGAAGAGGGGTGCAGCTTCTGTTCTGACGGAGCACCCGTAGGTAGAAGTCTGACTTCTGCTCAGTGTCGCTCTTACAGTCATAGGAGACCGGTACCTACGGCTTAAAGTGGACTCGAACCCGAAAACTGGGGCACCGAGCGCCAGAGTGCTAGACACTCGGCCATTCAGGCCCACGATTCGATAAAATTAAAAAAAGGTGCCTGTTTATGAAAACGGGCTGCTCTTGAATGTAAAGAGTAATTTTTCTTGTTAAACTTTAAGAGAATACGATTTTGTAAAAGAATTGATTAAAATCCATTTCAATAATTAAGGGCACTCTATTAAATTCATACAGACATTGAATTAAATTAATAATAATCGTTTTTAATTAAATAAAAATTCTGATAACTATTATTCTCACTTACTAAAAAAATTCTTTTTCGAGATTTTTTTTTTGCGTACTCCCGCACTGTGTGTTGTGCATAACAACTAAATGATTAAAATGTTAAAGTCAATTCGCTTTTGTTTTATCAAAAAGGAGGGGTTGTTACCTCTATTTCAACAACATGGAACATGTGTATCGATGAGATAAATATTGTTTTTCTAAACTGATACCTAATGAAAAACTTCAGAATTCAAACCATTTTGACCCTAAACGATTAAAATTGTTTATTATTTTGTCACAATGCAACTAATGCCGCATATGCAGAGATGCTCCGTTCATATTATTGCACGCGTCATTTTGTAATGATTTTCACTTATCTGTTCTGTCGTTTGCCCTTGTCATAAATTTTTGAAATTGTTAAGAGACTTCATGAAAACCTTGCATTTCTTTGAAACAAGACTGTTGGGTATGTGTTTTTATTCATTGTTTTCCACCCATTCAGTATCTGTTTTTAAATAACTGTTTGTTTAATATATTGATGAAAATAGTGGTTCAAAACGTTGTTTTAAATTAAATATACTTTACATGATTCCTCAATATTTTTATTTTGTGTGAAACAATCCCAAAACTTTTGTGTTTGTAGTCAAATAACATACAATTGTGCGCAAATTTGTTGTGACCTCAGCGTCCGGCAGCGCGCGTCGGTACCCATAAAAAGTCTACTACATGGATGAAGCGAAAGGGGTCTGCTTCTGCTGGGATCGAGCGCCCGTAAGGCTCCGTGTGGTTGAAGGAGGAGGGCAGTGACCTCCGGGAGGTCTTTTAGGGGGAAACACCCCGCATTTGAGCTTTGGTTTGTCGCTTTACGGTCATTTTGTACACACTTCAGGTTAATTAGACCATGACCTACAGTTTAACGTGGATTCTACTGCTACACCACACCATATCACTGTGCCTAGAGCTGAGTTGGCTCTTTATAGTTTGGGAACGATGTGGGTGAGAGAAGTCTGACTGGGCTCCATGACACTTTTACAGTAATATGAGACCGGGTCCTACAGCTTCATCGCATGGGAGAAAATTCTCGCCAGGTAGTTCGACTCAAGAGGCAAGAGGCTGAACATCTCAAACGCCATCGTGACTCCTCGTTTTTTGAAACAATATCTACAACAAAGCCGCCAGCGGATATAACCACAGTCCTGATACTCCCCAGCCCCGCGCGTTGCCACGAGTCGGGCATCGCAAATTTGTTACATAAAGAACTGAAATCTATTTACGATTGTAAAAACTATTTCCAACAATAGAATTACGTGTTCAATAAAAGTTCTTTTATTGGTATTTGAACAAACACATGGATATTTTAAGAAGACATGAATGCTTTAGTTATGAAATTAAACACTACAGATTTTTTTTGTTCATTTATTAATGTTCCGTATACCTGAATTAATTTTAAAATGAACTAGGAAATCTTAATAAAATTGCAAATGATGACAACCGTATGATGAATTATTTATCTGGTATATTTTGTTTTATAACAATTCAGCTTTAAGTAAAATGAAAGTCAAACAAGGAATAACGGATAACTGGAAGTCTCTTTCGCAGCTATTTATGACTCTCAAAATCGTAAAGTAACTGTTTTTTTTATAAGATCATTCTTTAAATATACAAGAAGCGAGCCGAGCTATAAAAGAACCTGTTCTTTAAAAAGATTAAAGGGCCCTCTTCGATTGTCTGTATTCAAATTAAAAGCACCAAAAGTCTCACAAACTCTCTATAAATCACGACAGAAGAGAGCTTTATACAATTACCGACTTCCAGCTTGAAATCATATTTATGGACTAAAAGTCTATGGATCATAAAAGAAAAATTGCTTAAATCAGGAATATATACAGACTGGTTTAAGAGCGGTTCAGACTGGTTCATATATTTACCATATAATGTTGCGAAAAATTAATTTCATTAAAGAAATTAATGTGTGTTATGTTGATTTAATTAAAAAACAATTATAAAAAAACATCCGATTCGACTATTATGCATATATTTAGCTTGACAAAAATGTTTAGTGTACTCTTTGAAATTCGATTTTTGTTTCTTGAACTTCAATTGAATGAAGTCAGGAATATTACTAACTCCTGGTACCATAACAGCCTGGTGGCCAAGTGGCCAACTGGCTAGCGCTCTGGCCTTTGGTATCACAGGCTTCAGGTTCAAATTCTGGCGGTGGCATTTATGTTTGTGAGTGGTTTGGAATCCACTTTAAGCTGTAGGTTTCCGTATGTTTAGTTCTCGTGTACACAAGATGACCGTACAGCGATTAACCAATTAAATTAAACCTTTGCACTCTAGTCTATGGTGGCCTGAGACTGTCCGCCTACTGGCAGATTCCGAAACAGGAGATGTTTTCCATTTTACTGGGTAGGGTTGTCATCCCTACGCCCAACAGTCCTATCAGACCGGGACCTAAGGTTTGAGGTGGATTCACAAGCATCCACGGCGCCGCCATGTCTCGAACCCAAAGGCTAATGGCATCGAACACCAGAGTGCTAAGCACTCGGCCATCAGGCTCCATTATGACTACCGTGAAATAAATTTGGAAGACAATATCAACCGTAATACAGATTCTACACTCAAAGAATAAATAAAACTATGATTTATAGAGTTATTTTTTACATAAAGTCGATGTGACTTAAGGTAATGGGTTAAGGAAAAAAAACCATTTCGGTGTCTAATGTGTTCAGTTAACAGAATGTAGGAACAGGACGCTTGAAACTTTTCCTTTTTGTTTCATTAATTGTCAATACTATGTGCATCATAATTTAGGATGAATGATATACTACCATGTTAACAATTTGACATGGGCCTGAATGGTCGAGTGGCTATTGCTCTGGCGCTCGGTACTACAGGTTTCGGGTTCGAGTCCCGGCGGTGCCATGAATATTTGTAGTGGTTCGGAATCCCCATTAAGCCGTAGGTCCCGGTCTCCTGTGACTGTAAGAGCGTCACGAAGCAGAAGTCAGACTTCTTATCTAGGGTGCTCCATCACAACAGAAGCTGCCCCTTTCCCCTTCATCCATGAGTAGATCACTCATGGGATGCCCGTCCCGCACAGCAGGACACTGAGGATTAGTCAACAATAATTTGGCATCGCGCTGCCATACTCGCGAACTGACCAGACTGTTCAATCAGGTTCCAGAGATTTTTCAAATACTAAATAGGTAGATGCAGTTTCGAAATTTTACAGTTGTAAATTCTTAGTGATCACACGGAAGTTATGTTCCCATGCAACGATATCTAAAGGTATGTGTAGAACATACAGCAGTAATATAACTACGGGGCTGTCAATTTGTTTAACATAGGCGAAGATAGCTTGGCGACTTTTGACAACAATGTTTACTGTTAGCGCGAAGCGAGAAAAAGGTCTACTATTCTACAACGATTTTCAAAAGCAATGATTGCAAATAAATGTAAATTTCCTTTTCCTTAACTGCCTAACATTTGTATTCAATCAATGCATTTTCCTCTAAAATGATTAAAAAATAAAATTCTCAAGTATTATACTTTTTGTAATGTTTTATTCTATTTATTACAAAATGATCAGAGTTATCAACAAAATAACATTTCTTGCATCTTTTTATCTTATGCAAAAAGTTCAATAAATGTATGCCTCGACAAGAAGTTTAAAAATCGCTTCGTAGTATGTTTACATTTTTAAAATAAAAAAAAAGGTGCCAAGGGGTGATGAAGGGTCAACTTAAATACGAAAAGGACAGGGACATGTTTACCCCAACTTTCTATTCCTTTATAATAGGGATTGGCGCTCTATTATATTACTATATTATTGTCTGGAAAGCATTTCATGGCTATCATGCATCGTTATGTAATTCCGAAACATGTATGTGTGTTCTGCGCTTCCTAGGTGTTTGTAAACTTGGTGTTAAGATATATAAGACTAAGGTGTCTATAAAATGAACGTATCTTTGTTTATGAAAATGTTCAACATCTGTACATGCCAGATCAGGATACATATGAAACTATCCACTACATATAATACAGATGTTAACATCTGTATTATCCTGTAGTGGATAGTTTTATGTGTATCCTGATCTGGCATGTGTTTCGGTACTCGTGCGGACAGAGAGCATTCGGAAACATACGATAGATAACCGCTGAGAATCCAATTGCGTCATATGCGCTTGTGGAAGAACGTTATGGAGCCGAGATGTCTAGCTCTCTGGCGCTCAGTGCCAGAGGCCACCGGTGCCACGGATGTTTGTAGTGGATCGGAATCCCCTTTAAGCCATAGCTTCAGGTCTAAGACCGTAGAGCGTCACTGAGCCCAATCAGACTTCTCATCCCCATCATTGCCAAGCTGTAAAGGGGCAACTCAACTCTAGACACAGTGATGTGGTGTGGTGTAGTAGTAGCAGTAGGAAGAACATAATAACCCAACCATCCCAAAAGAAAAACGAAATACCTTATTTTTCATCGAAATACCTTAAGTATTTTTCATGTCAAAATTCTGTATTTAAGAAGCCTTCAATGAGATCTATCTATCATTTCCGAGAAACTTCAATAAAAGACAGCGGTCTGATTGTGTATACTACTGCACAGTATAGATACTATACAATATATATACTATACAGTACAGATAGTGATAGTATTGATGGCCAATTGACCCTCTGGCTGCAGAGGGCCAATTGGCCATCAGTACTCAGTATTGGAGTACTATCAGTAATCAGCATTGGAGTATTACAGGCTAAAGATTCGAATCCTCTCGGAGGCATGGAAGTTTGTGAGGGGTTCGTAATCGACGTTAAACTCTAGGTCCCGGTCTGTTTAACCTTCGTGCACACAAGATGCCCGCAGAGCGACACACCAATCAATAAAAGACACCGGTCTTAAAAGTCTTTTCTCGCTTGCCGGTGCTCAGGGAGTAAAAGACGCGTTTCGTCTTAATCGGAGGATGCCTTCATGGAAGCAGAAAGAATCACGATCCGCTGATTGCCATTCTTCCAGCGGCCTCAGACGCTGCCCAAAATGCGACAGCCTCGTCAGATTGGATTGTCCTCGGGAATCTCTTTTCTGGAATCCCATTAAGCGGTCCGACACAATTACCAGAAGCGGCCTCTAATGAAAACGTAATCTGCCGAGCGTCGCTACGTGAGCGCCGTCGAATGTTTCAAAATAGAACACTGGGGCGGTTAATTATCGTCACTGATAGGAAAAATATCGATCTCTCTCGTGTGCATCGATTTGCTTCAGGTAGCGGACGCCGGATTTTGGGTGCATGAGTTTTATAACGGACCGCAAAATGGAAGAAGTAGGCCAGTAGTTTTAACTAGATGGGAAGTTTAAGATCGCCGTGTAAAAACCGTAGTGTAGTCATAGAATAGAACCCATTCCCTTATTCTAAAGAAACTGAAAATTGAGGCAAACATATCTCGCCCCTTTCGGCGGCATGATGGCCAATTGACTGGCTCTCTGTCTTTGTTTGTTTGTGACTAATCCCCAATGTCCTGCACTGCGAGACGAACAACCCATTAGTAATCTACTCATGGAGGGAGGGAAAGTGGCAGCTTCTTTTTTGATGGAGCACCCGTAGGTAGAAGTTTGACTTGGCTCCGTGATGCTCTTTACAGTCAAATGAGTCCGGGACCTACGGCTTAAAGTGGATTCCGAACCACTACAAACATCCATGGCACCGCGGGAACTCGAACCCGGAACCTGTGGCACTGAGCGCCAGAGCGCTAGACACTGGGCCATTCAGGCCCTCTCTGGCTTTTGGTACCACAGGTTTTGAGATTCCAATCACGGGGTTAGCATGGATGTTGTGATGAGTGGTTCGGAATCTCCGTTAAATGGCAGATCCCGGTCTCATCTCGTTTCTTTCGTATTAGAGCTGCCGCCGCATCGCCTCTTGGTTTATCTTCCTTTATTTAGAATGCTGGAGAAATGCTTCTTCTCCAGTCCTAGATTTATTGAACTATGTGCTCACTATTCATAAATAGATACAAGACATGCTATTTTGCTTACAACTCTGATCATTTTGTATGAAATAGAATGAAGCAAAAGTTCCTATTCATGAATAGTTTATTTTTAAATTATTACAAAGGGAAAATATTACGAAAGAAAATGTATGAATAAAACATAAATGCTAAATATTTATAAAAATTAAATTTACATTGATTAACATTTGAAAAAAATTAACCTCTTCTTTTGAAAACCACTGTATGCTGATAGAAATTTTTCTGCCTTTTGCCATAGCAACGTAAAGGCCAAACAGTTACAATTGTTGCCAAAAAATCGCCAAGCTACCATCACATTTTTTAAGCTACAAAATCCCGAAATACATGACTAGAGCCAATTCTAAAAGAAGGCAGTGTATTCCACAGTTCAATATATGTTCCTTTTTTCTTCTGTAACGCAAGTGGGCAGTCGTGTAAAAATCACGTGACGAGTATGCTTGTCCCAAATTGGCGCTACATTACCTAGCTCCATTGTTAAAATAAAATTTTTATTCCAGTGCAGAGAAATTTATTCATTTTCCCATTGGTTTATAAGTTCGCTAAGCTTGTTGACTATCTTATTAAAGCTGTAGCGATTCTACCCGGACACCTCTTGTTGATATAAGTCCCACCACCCTTTCCATACATCAATCTGACTGAAATCCGAAGGAGATCATTTCCATCCAACAGATTTAACGTGCCCCTACCAGCTTACACGCTGCAGAATTTTCGGCTCGACTTGCTGTAAATTAAACTACGTAATTAAATTTATTTTTATAGTCTTATGCGCATTTAAATCTGCTGATTCGTTTGAAAAGCCAATGATAACAGAATTGTTTTAGATCTAGACTTATAGATAATGTTGCTTCTTGCTGTTGACGGTTAATGGAGTTTTTCTAGAGAAATAACTGTCCGTCACTTGGGATTAAGCTTATCAACTTAAGATTAATTGAGAAATCAACTTAAGATTAATTGAGAAATCAACTTAAGATTATTCCTAACAATTGTTTTGGAAAGATTAAATCGGACTTCAATAATTACTAATACCAATCCCTACTAATACTCTAACTCACTAATACGTACTATATAATCTCTTAATAGCACCAAAGCAAGATGTGTAATTACCATCTAGATTCAACCTACTCTGTTTTATCTTTTATCATAGATTTCCTTAAGATGTGTAAAATCATTAATTGTTCAATTTTTTTGCTGTCACATTTTATGCGGATTTCCCCATGAATTTTGATTATTTCAAGATCTTAAGACAAAAAACTCCCAAAGTTTTATTCTTTACTTAAATTTTAAACATCACTGCATGCAAAGTGATTCAAAACTGAAAGGAATCATTTTTAATAGAATAACACATTTCTGCACTGAAAACAGCAGAAAAGTCCCAGAGAAGAAAAATCCATTCACCATTCAACATACTCTATAGGACACATGACGTTTTCAAAGTATTCGAAAATGTGGGCCAACTACTACTAAAAGTCCTCCTTGAAGACTATATTTTCCCTCTCTATCTTGTTGATGGGGTGACCGTGGTAAGTATATGTGAAAATGAGGACCCCTTATGTAACCAAATAAAAAAAAATAAATAAAAAAATGCTAAACATTGGTGTGAACGGAATTATTTCCGTATTGTGAAATGACATCTTTCCTTCCGTGTTTTAGCACATCTCTAAATAAAGAATGAGAAAAATTGTCAAATGCCAGACTAGTTTTTTTACGTGATAATATAGATGTGTGAATATAGATGTGTTTCATTCTTCTACATTGTATATCCTATTTTCCTAAAACTGAACACATTGCTTTTAAAGAAATGATTAACATCTGTTATATCTATTATTATTTTCTTTCCTGTCTGGGTTGGTGGGCTGTCGTGAAAATAAATTGCATACAAATATGGATTCGTATAGCTTAGCAGATATTTTAAAGAATATAGCTCTAGAATGAATTTAAATATCCCCTAAAAACTTTTTTTTTCTTTTTTAAAGAGATAAAAAGTGATACATAATGTATGCCATCCCTTTGTGGAGAGAATGCAACCCATGCCAAAAAATGAGATAACAGAATAAAAATCAGTTTTTTTCCCCGATTTCAAATGCATTCCGATACGGGACGATACATTTATAATGAGGACACGGCTGTGTTTGGACAGCTTCATTCCAATCTGATTAAAACGCAGCAGTGGGTTTTAAATATGTTTGCCCTGACAACACAGTGCCATGCAAATCAAACTGGATTTTTGGCAAGGGGCCGACCTTTTCCGGCGATACGGGAAAAAGAGTTAAGAAGGGGGGAAGAGTTTTCCCGTCGCAGGGGCGTTGGTGCAGGGGCGTGGCCTTGCCCGGTGGCGCAGTGGCCGAGTGACCCACTGCGGCCGATCCCGCCGCTTTTTGACTCGTTGCCAAAGGTGCTTAAAAAAAGTACTAGTTAAGGGAGAGAGTTATGGATCTCTTTCTGTCTGCGGGGTGGATTCGAACAGGGGGAGTGATTCGAATAAAAACGGGATTTGTACACTGATAGAGAAATGAGTTGAGAGTAAAAAAAAACCCAATGCTTTTGTGTTTTGTATGATTACCATTTGCTGGGGCCTGACGACTTCCCTTTGAATAATGCCATCTGTAACCTTTTCAATTTTACGTTTAAAGATAATTCAATAAAATGTTCCCAACATAGTTTACTTTTAAATAAATAAAATATACAACACACACACGCAGGACTTATTTACTGAGTATTAAAAATATTTTTTTATTCTTGTAAAAGTTTATCCAGATTCAGTTTTGAGAAAAAAAAATGAGTTAATGTCAATTTCAATAACGCCCGGAAACCTTTGTTGTTAATTATATTACATTATCGTATAATATTTTCACATCTTTTTTTTATAGCTTTTGCAAAGCTGTCTTACGTTACATTTTGCTTCAAATCAATTCAAAAAATTTTAAATTCACATTTAAACTAGGTTTGAGTTGTGACTCTATAAGAGATTGTGGTGGTAACTATTGCAGCCATTGCTTTCAGAAACGAGGCGACTCGATACAGATTGTGTTAATGATTATGCCAGACGTATCACACAGATATTTTTTTTATCATTCATCTCCCCCTCTGTGAAGTTAATATAATTATTGAATGATAGTTTTGACGTCCACAAAATATGTAAGGATAAAAAGGGAGGTATTATATTTACTAACTGGCTGTCTGGAGGAATTTTTTGGGTTTTCTTCTTATGCGCACACATATGCAGGGCAGTTATCCCTAAGAGTGTAAGGTAATTTCTTTCCCCTCACCCCCAGTCGGTAGGCTGTTCATCAAAGCCCATAAAGCCCAACAACTTACAATGAGTACCTTATAATTTAATAATTTCACACGATTCCATTTGACTCCCTCCCTCTCTCTCTCTCTCTCTCTCACACACTTATATATATGTGTGTGTGTATGCATAGATAGAATATTGCAACGTGATTTATATATATACTTTGCAATGATGTTGTCAAAAACACTGTTTCCTGACAGCATCATTGCAAAAGTGCTCCTTTGATTCAGTGTTCCCAATAAATGCTCATCACGTGACAGGTATCAGTTGGGGCATTGTGCCTGGATATTGCGAGAAATTCTTAAAAAGTGCGTTCGTTCTTTCGACCCTACATTCCTATAAAAAATCTGTACCTCTAATCTGTACCTCTCCTCAAAATGTGTTCCATGTTTGCTGAATCACGTTGTATATCTATGAAGTGAATCCTTGTTTTATATACTCCTATTGTTTATTCATTATTGTTTTTTTATATTGTTTTATTTCATAAATATTTGTGATTTAATTTAAATACCCTAAATTTATAACGTGACCAGCGCTCTGGCGCTTGGTGCCACAGGTTTCGGATTTGCCTTCTGGCGGTGCCATGGATGTTTGTAGTGATTCGAAATCCACTTTAAGCCATAGGTCCCGGTCTAATAGGACTGTAGAGTGTTGGGCGTAGGGCTGACAACTCTACCCCGTGAAAAAACAACTTCTCGTCTCGAAATCTGCCAGAAGGCAAGCATCATTGTCCCACTATGGGGCTGTTGCGCCACTATGACGATGATGATGAAATTTATAATAAAAACCATGAAACATATTCATAAAAAACATTAAAAATAATTTTTCAAATTTGAACAAAACGTATAGTGATAGTGTCGCCAAAAATGTAATGATAAAGGGTGTTTCTATAAAACATTGCAATTAAAAAAATGTTTCGATGCTACTGTTAAGAGCTCAGATAATAAAAAAAAATGCTCCAATGAATCTGATAATTTCGATATTAATGTGGTTATTTAACATAATTGAGATTTATGAAGTATAAAAACTATTCCTTTTTTTCAGAATTTGAGAAACAAACCGCTATTCTGTGGTTTGAAAACCACTACATATTTATCTTTGCAAAATATCGCCCAATAGGAAAGACCTGAGGTGCCGTGTATCCCTTTGCATTTCATATTGAAGATAATCTTCTGAAGATATTGCCTACATTATTAAAATCTGGAAGCATTCGTGAAAACCATTCAAAAGATATGTGACTATCCAAAGAAAAAGGGGCTCTACGATATAGAGAACGCCAGTGCCTAACCCCAGTCTTGCTTCAAGTTGGTGATCGACACAAAATGATGATGATCCATTCAAGGAGATGGAGAATACAGTAGGGGAGGGGGAGACCTTGGAAATCGTAAAATACGTGAATGATGAGGAGAAGCCTTGGCAAATACCTTTAAAAAAGAAAGGGAGGGTAAAATCGCCAAAAAAAAAAAAAAAAAAAAAAAAAAAAGATATGTTCTGGCACTCGGTGCCACAGGTTTCGGGTTTGGGTTCCGACGATGCCATGAATGTTTATAATAGTTCGGTTATCCACTTTAAACCGTAGGTCTCAGTCTAATATTGTTGTAAACCATTGGGCGTAGGGCTAACAACCCTTAACCCGGTAAAAAGAAAACAAAATGTTATGTTTAGGAATATGCCAGTAGGCAGACGGCCTTAGTCCCAGATGGGGCTATTACGCCAATGAAAGTGATGATATATGCATATATATCATCACCATCATTGCTTAAAATACCGAAAGCTTATAAAACCGAAATTGGAGCCCTGCCAGTCCATGGACAGATTGGTGTGGTTTGTCGCTCTACGGTCATCTCGTGCACACTTTAGGCTAAACAGACCGGGACCTACAGTTTAACGTGGTTCCACCCCACTACAGACACCCATGGTACCGCCAAGATACGAACCTGAAATCTGTGGTACCGAGCGCCGCCCATACACTGAAGACTTCCATCAGGCAAAACAAAAATGAAGTACCGAGGTGGAAGAATAATGCTTTTATAATTGTGATACCTTGTCCTTATCAACAATTTTTTTACCAATTTAAGGTACAAACATTCAAATTTCTAGCGATGTGAATTTGGAATAAAAATATTTTATTCTTAGTTGCCGCGAAAGATTATTTTTACAGAATTTCCTTTTAGTGATTTTTTTTATGATAAAAAACTTTGCATTTAAAACTCTCCTTTTGGAACGTTCATTTTTTTACTTCTTTAAAGTCCGATATACAGTTGTAGAACCATACTATTTTGGAGAAAAAAAATATTTAAACTGAAAATGAAAAAAATTAAAAAGTATTTTGCACGTGATATTTTTGAGCGATACTTCGCGAAACGTTCAATTTCCCGTCTTTAAAATCTAGTAGGCATGTAATTTTACCGAAAGTAGCGAATTTGATTTATCTTTACCATCTTAAAAACGCCAACATTTTTCGAACGATGCCAGTTTGGAAAAAAATTTTTAGCACTGAGCAATTTTCGGGTACGCACAAACCTTTTTTTTACCAATCCCTTAATAAATATTTTTATCTCAAAATTACATCGCGTACGTATTTTTATAGCATTTAATATATTAGAAAGTTTATATATTAGATCATTAATAATCTCTCCTATCAAAGTATAGAAAAAGAAATTTTGAATAAAATAAAAAAAAAAATAAGGAATAAAAAATTTTTTTTTATCATGCCTCACGCAAATTATTTTATTTATTTATTCTTTCTCAGAACAAATTTAACTTTTCGAAAAAGCGCGTGTTTTTGTCGAGAACCCATCCCTAAAAATGACTATTTTTACACTTTAAAAATCCTTACTTTTTACAATTAATACGTCGGGTTTTCATACATCATCAGGGGCGCAACAGCCCATGGTGGGCCAAGGCCGTCTGCTTACTGGCAGCTTTCGAGACAGGAGACGTTTCCTTTTTACTGTGTAGGATTGTCAGCCCTCAGCCCAACAGTCCTTTTAGACTGGGACTTACTGCTTAAAGTGAACTCCGAACTCTTACAAACATACATGGCACCACCGGAAATCAAACCCGAAACCTGCGGTACCGAGCGCCTGTCACTCGGCCATTAGGCCTCAACCAACAAAGAAGTTCAGTTCGTCGCTCTACGGTAAATTTTTTTTGGACACTTTAGTCTAATTAGACCGGAACATAACCATTTTAACATGGATTCCGAAAAAGTAATATACATCCATGCCACCGGCAGGATTCGAGCCTGAAGCCAATGGTACGAAAGGCGAGAGCGCTAGCCGATTGGCCATCAAGCAGCGGTTTTCGTACCGCTAGTAGGTAATAAAATATGTTCGCGCTTGATAAATTAGAAATTCCTGACCAGATTTTCTCCATTTTTATGGTACCGGTCTGTGCTCATTAAACAGTAAAGCCAGTATAAAAAATAAAATATAATATAGCGAAAAAAAGAAAAAGTTAAAGCAAGATTTAAAAATTTCAAAACAAATATCACAAGAAAGAAAAAGTCAGCAAACGATAAAGGGACCGTAAAAAGGGCGCAATAAAGAAAAAAGCAATTTAATTGAAGCAAAAAAAACTTAATAGATGAATCTTTCGTGGGTGGGGCAAGTGTGTGTGTGTGGGGGGGGATCATAATTTATAATATTTAAACACAAAACGAAGCCGTTTTCTAACAGGAAAATATCGTAAAGGGGGAAAGAGATGTTAAGGCAGCATTTTCTGTATTAAGGATAGAATTGTAAATTTTTTTAAGAAATATTATAAATGTCTAATTATTATCAAGTAGACCTAGACCTAGAGACCTAGAGAAAAACCATGGGGCTGTTGCACCGATGATGATGATGAGAAAGGTTTGAACAGTTTATTTATAAGTTTAAAAAAATGTCTCATATGTATTGTTATACAATAACACTATTTTCTTAAAATATGAATTGTTTGCTTTAACCTTTTTGGTTAATTTTTAAATAATATAACATTTTTACATATTTAAAAAAATTCTAAATGATTGGGAGCTTCACTTTCAATAAAGAAGAAACATAATAACACATTTCCTTTAGATTTTAGGTATTCACAATAACCATATAAAAATAATATATATTTTTTAATTCATAGGACACGCTAATTAATAGTACTATTCCTATAGTAAAAGAATTTCTAAATTAGCGGAAGAATTACTTTCATTAAAAAAAAAAAAAAATTAAAAACACATTTTCTTTAGATTTTAGAATTCGCAATAACTCTATAAAATGCAATATATTTTTGTTTATTATGTACAGTTGTCCAACAGGAAAGTAATTATAGTCTTATTAACAAATCTTTTCAATATAGACAATTTGACCGAGACCTTCTAAAAAACTTGGTCCTACATGTGTTTATGCAATGATCTGACCTTGCATAGAAATACGTGAATCAAAAAAAGTCACGGTGTAGCTAAAAATTCTTTTTCCAAACAAGATAAAATTGAACTGACGCACCGGAACATTTTTAAATGCTTTATTTGCTTATATACATACCAAAATGTGCATTTAAAGCAATTCATCATAGTCGAGTACACTGATTTTTTTGTGGAGAACGGGTTTAAAACCATTATACAAGCTCTAAAATTCGTAGAAATGTGATGATATAATGTCGGTTGCGCCATCTGTTGAATTCTTTTTAATTTGTGTGCTGTTTAGATAACCGTCTGTTTGCTTTTTAAAATACATTAATTAATTTTTTTTCATAATTTTCATTAAATGGAATCTTTTTATATATATACCCCAACAAAAAGGAGCGCGTAAGATCAGGTTTGGGTGTAATCGCAGGAGCCTTGGGATTTTTTTTCTACATTAGGGGACGCCTTTGAACGTGCAAAACAGTGTTTACCCATCCTTAATTCATAACATTTATGAATTGGAAAGTCGAATGATAACAACGATTTCGATTCCCCATTGCGTAATGTAATTTTGGGTCGAAAATTGTTCGTTGAATTGAAATTGTTTGCCCTCTCGGTTTTAATTAAGGCTGTTTTGGGTAAACAGCGTTTTATGAAATCACCTGCGACGCGTGTTTTATTCATTCCTGTATGATATCACACACCAAAAACAAGTCATGCTTTTAGTGATGCCAGAAAAAATTACGAAATACTACTAAAAATCTTTTCTTTTTCATCCCAAACTCTTTTTTTTGTTGAACACATCGCGTCGCGAAATTGAATCCACGTGATAAGGCCTTTATGTAGCTGAAGTATCCCTTTTCAATTAGTATGCATCATGGGTCGTGGGTAAACACTAGATTTCTGGCATTAGCGTAACCCCCTCTCCGAAAGCGTAAAAGAACAAGATGGATGTTTATTAATGCGCACATTAATGTGCTCCAAACAACTTAGAAAAAAGATCCTTTTCCTCATTGACCCCTTATTCTTACATGCATTCCTAATTTCTAATTTGCATTTTTAATGGAACTTTTAAAAGTTTAATATAAACATGATATTAATAATTAATAAATCAAAGAAAAACCATTATGGTGGGATTGACTCATGGTGACCATCACGGTGACATCATGTCATGACGATGCGGTTTACTAAAGAAAACAAGTAATATAAAAAATATAAAAAATTAAGTCAATTCCTACTTTCTTTTCACTCTATAGCAGAAAGTCCTTTATAAATAATTTTCTTTCATTTTTTTTAAAATTTATCTGGCGCCATCTATGGGTAGATACATGCAACTTAAATCTAAAAAAAAACTAAAATGAATGAATTAATATTTGAAATAAACTGCATTAACATCCAGTGCTATCCACTACAAGCTCAAAAAAAATGTATTTGAACTTAAGTGGAGGAATAAAAAGTATTTTGTGAATGATTGAAAATGTGAACAAGATATATATATATATATATATATATATATGGAGAGTGTGAGCTAAGAAAAGGAATTGAATAAGTTAAGAGGAAGGGATGGGGTAAATGTTTGGAAAGTAGTGTCGTATCTTATTAGTAAACTAATATAATATTCTAGTATCTTTCTTAGTTACTGTCAAGAAAAAATATCGAAATCTCGACTTCAGTGAGTTGTTTAGAAATTGCCGAATTTAGCGTATAGTTTTAAGTTCGTATAATGGCTTTGGTTACATTGAACATTTTAAATTTCGGCTTAAACTACACATTGTCTTTCGTTGAAATTTTTTGTTCATTGTTACCCTTTAATGCAGTAAACTGTCCCCAGTGTGCCGTGGAATGAGATAATTCAGTCTGTTTTTAGTAGTTTGGTAGCAAAAAATTAAAACTCCTTTTAAAAATGTTAGCATTTTCAATCTTGTAAGACTAGAGATCGGTTCGACGTCAAAATTTAATTTAATTGTTGATTATAATCAAATTTATTTAACCTGAAAAGAAGCTTTTTCAAAAGATAAAAAAGGATTGTTTGATGGTAGTAGTTTCTTTTAAAAATAAAAGCCATGTTCTGTGTGTTATGCTACACGCATTAAACAGGAAAAGTAGAAATATCAGCCTCTTCGTTCCCTGAATAAAAGCGATACAACGGGGATAAAAGAGACGAAAAAAATTTAATAATTAAGAAGTAAAAAACGGATCCCCGAAAAGATTTAATGAAATATCCAGCTTTTAACATTTTCGCTGACGAGAAGATGTGTTGACGGCGGCGAGAATGTTTAAGTCAACTCTTTTTTTCCCAATGGTTGGTAATCAATATTCACACTCAATTGGGTCCTAATAGGTTTTGCGGCCTGATGTCCAAAAGGCTAGCTCTCCGATCTTTGGCACCACAGGCTTCAGGTTCGAAACCTGGCGGTGCCATGGATGTGTGTAAGGGGTTCGGAATCCACTTTAAAGTGTAGCTCCCAGTCTATTTATCCCTCGTGTGCATAAAATTATCGAAGAGCGACAAAAAAACCCTGATAAGTTTAAGAATGGAATTTTTAACAAAAATTCCCTGCTAAAAAAAAAGAGCACAAGAAATTTTTGAATTTCTCTTCATTTTCAAGTATTATGTTAAAAGAAAGAAGCAGTTGTAATTGCAAATAGAGTCTATAATTTTTGTTATCGGTTTTTTTTAATGTCCTTAAACAAGTAATATAAAAAAAAAAAAAATTTTGAAGTCAATTCTTACTTTTTTTCACTCTATTGCAGAAAGTCTTTATAAATAATTTTCATTCCTTTTTTTAAGTTTATCTGGCGCCATCTATTGGTAGATATATGGAACTGAAATCAATGAATTAAATTAAATTACTGAATGAATATTTGAAAACACTGTATTCCTCCACTACAAGTTCAAAAAAAAAATGTACCTGAGCTTGAGTTTATGGATGGAAAGTGTTTCATGAAGGATCGAAAATGAGAACGAGATATATAGAGGGAGAGCGTGAGCTAATAGAAGGAACTGAAGAAATGAATTAAAAGAGGGGGAAATTTTGTTATCCAAGAGGGCTTTTCTCGCTTCGATCCAGGTATTCAGTGCTCTCCTATCTCGTGATATGGAGGCAAGCGCCATTTGTCAAGCCATGTAATGCGAGAACCATAACTCCCAACTATACAAGATTTATTGATTTTGTGATTAAGTGGGATGCGTGCTATAGAGCGTCGCTCAACAGCTCCTTTTCGCTCATTTTTTTTCCATGCAAAAAAAAAAAACCCCGTCTGTGGGATAATTTACATAATCTGGTTAGCGAAAAAGGGATGGCGGAACTTTAAAAGTTATTCCACTGACGATGAGGGAAATATTTTTCAAAGCTTTTCTGACAAGTTTATAAATGGGATCGTTTCTTTTTAACGGGACATATATTTCTTCATACTTAGCTGCCACAACTTTTATGGGCAGTTGAGGAAATGGTATTGGAAGCTTTAAAAAACCGATGACTTTTTTTCTTAAAGGATGGGGATTTTGAATTTTTTATAATGTTTTTTTATTATTTTTGAAAAAAAAAAGTTGCACGAGAGAATCATGAAAAATATAATTTAACTAATTGTATACAGCATTATTCTAGCTCTTGGTGCCACAGGTTTTGAGTTCGAGTCCCGGTGGGGCTATAGATGCTTGTAGTGGTTCGGAATCCACTTTAAACAGTTGGTCCCGGTCTCTTAGGACTGTAGATCGTTGGTCGTAGGGTTGACAACCCTACCCAGTAAAAAGAAAGCATCTCCTGTTTCGGAATATTCCAGTAGGTAGACGGCCTTGGACCACCATGGGACTGTTGCGCCAATGAAGAAGATATACGGCATTTTTAAGAAAACTCGTGATTTATGAGTTATAATGTGCTAAGTTGAAGTGTTTATTCAAATAAACAAAATTTCCAGCTTTTCTCCCGCAGGACACTCAAAATACTGGGCAGTTAGCTCTAAAATGGGCATAAGTATGGGGCCTCTATAATTTTTAATTTTTTTTCTATGTGGGTTGGTCTGCATAGCTGTATGTATGGGGGATAGAAAAGTACAGAAAAGGAAAAAGTTATAGCTAACATGTACCAACTCCTGTGGTTGTGAATCGAATTGCACAACAAGTGAAGTTGGTTTTACTCATTTGATCTGACGACTGCTTTCACAGCAATTGTGAAACATCCCTATAGACTTGAGTGGGAGTATCTAAGGTTGCAAATTACAATGGGAAACCTCCAACCAGACCATTTGAGTGCCGAACTAGACCCTTTTACTCGATCCATATAGAGTGGACTTGCTTTTCACGTAATGATCGCAATCTGCCCCACCTGCGGAAATCGATTTTTCGTAGCGAATGGACTTTTCTAGGACCGGATAGAACAGCCGTTTAACCGAACGAGACACTTTTATATCATTAAGCGAGGCGCAATGCTTTTCGATTGACAAACAATTTTAATAAAAGTTTATGTATCAAGAAAGTTAAAAGGCGAAATGTGAGATTCTTATCGCCATATGAAGATGGCATTTTGCCACATGCAGACATTCAGCATCTAAGATCTGTTAAAGAAAAATCAGATTCGAAAACATTTGCAACTGGAAAAAAGTTACCAGATATTCGTCTCGGCTTTGTTAAGCGTTGCGTAAATCATCTTAAGTGAATAATCTTTTTATACATGTGTTAATCTGTAAATCGCATTTACTTTACGGATAGACGAAAAAAAAGTCTTTCAAGTAAATCGAAAGTAATCCAGTTAGTGCGCATAAGTAAGTGCTTTTAAGTAATCTTATTTTACGCCCTAGGGGAGGATTGAAGAACATCCCGATTTTAAATTCCAAAAAAAATGTGGACTGCATTGCAATCACAACATTCCGCAAAGCTGTGAAGAAGAAGAGAAAATTCAGTAAATGTTAATTTATCATTCGTTATGTATTCTTTATAAAGACAGCAGAAATAGTTTAGACATTACATAATAAATCTACTTTTTTATGAATAAATGTATGACAGCAAATAAATTGTCAGATTGATACGTTTTAGTGAATAACATGTTGGATTTCAGAAGTATGGGAGCTGAGTTTGTAACCTGACAACCGAAAGCTCTCATGTTTATGCGTGTGTCACATTCTTAGTGTTCTACAGTGTGGAGGGAATCCCATGAGTATTCCATTCATGGAAGGAGAGAAAGGGTGGGCAGCTTCTGTCGTGATGGAGCACGCGTAGGTAGAAGTCTGACTTGGTTCCGTGTCGCTGAAGAAAGAGGACAGTGCCTTCCGAGAGGACTTTTAGGGAAAACTACCCCTCATTTGCTTATTGTTCGGGAGAAACTCCCACCAGGTAGTCCGACCCACACGAGGCAAGAGGCTGAACATCACAAACGCCATCGAGTCTCCACGTCTTTTTGAAACAGTATCCATAACAATGCCTCAGCTCTAATGCTCACTGGCGGTGCACTTTGCCACGAGTCTGGTGTCTCATATCTATTCCGAGGATGAATACGATACATCTCCAGACCAGAAAGTCTTCCGTTTGGCTTGGAGAAGGAAAATAGGAAGATGGAGAGCACCGAGATAGTGGTCCATTGGCAATGTGCGCAGCTGGCGTATAAGGAAGGCCTAGATTCGAATCCTCTGGCGGCATTTCTTTCCGAAGAGAAGGAATGACGATTGTGACTCTATGTGTTGCGATCCTGGATAAAACTGACTGCCTAGGTCAAAGCGGCCGACATTTGAAAACAATGCAAATTGAATATGTTTTATAAAAGCTTTCGGCATTAAGGTTAATTTAAAAATAAAAGTATAATCTATTATGCTGTACGTTTAAGCATGCATGCATTTTAATTTGAGTGATATAAAAGAAAAGTTTACAATCGGAAAAAAAAAAATCTTCCAATTTCGAATAATTGAGAGAAAATTCCTTTAAAATTTTCTTGTAGTAACCGTAGAATCATATAAAAGACTGCTTTTGCGTTATTATTGAGCTAAATATTGGTTCGAATTGATTTGATAGATTGGGTATGACATTTCATAATTTATGAAAGATAGAGTAAGGTCGATTTCGATGGATTGCGTTTTTTATCTCTACTATTTACTTCACTTCACTTACTGTTTTCTCTTTTTAAAATTAAATATTTAACAACAGCGTCAGTGGTAGATTTTTAAGGTTTGGTAGCTGGCGCCGGCGATGATGACATTTTGAAAATAGACAACTTGTCTTTATGACCTTCTCAATGTTGACAAATCAGTTCTACCTGCCCAATTTAAAAATTAGGAAATGCAATTATGAGCTGAAGTGGAATTCTCCTCGACGTTTTGTGAATCTTACGAGGAAAACACAGCGCTTAAAAAAACATTAAAAGATGTAAACACCATGTCAATGGGGATTATGTAATGAGAATCAAATTAAAATTTACAGCAATGGTTAAAGTTTTGATTTGTTGGTCTCTTCTGAAATGTATGAAATTTCGTTTTAATTAATGCGTATGGAATAGCATAACATTACTCACTAAAAAACATAAGGTAGCACGGAAATGGAATTTTTTTTTGCATTCGCTGTTGAATATGTTTGTAGAAAATTCAGCGACATTCGAGTTGAAAAAAGCAGTTTGGCTAAATCATTGCACGTTCCAGACATTGCAAGAGAGAGGACATCTAGGGAGTGTCCTTGAGGGAAACAGGACGCAAGAAATCTTCTGAAGGAAACTGGAAACAAGACTTTATGAGGGAAGTTATTCTTACAATCCCCTATAATTTACCAACACTTAACCTAAAATTGTCTTCGGAGAGGGGTTTTAGGAGCAACTGCCGAATTTGCGTGTTGTATGAGAGAAGACCTGGAAAAATTCACATCAGTCAACTTGAATATGGATGCGAGACGCTTTTAATACATGTTGTCACAATCACTATCGAGCCCCCTCGTTTCTCAAAGCAGTGCCTATAACATATACTTCGATAGGATTCGAACCCCAGTCTTCCTGCACTTCATTTGGGCACATCACCGCTGCGCCATAAGTCGGTTCGAGTGAAATAAAAATGTCCAAATACGTAAATTGGCAACTGCTTGTATTCATTCTGCAATGGATGGAAATAATTTTAATAAGTGTTTTTAAATCGAGTCAAGAATGATCTTTTAACCAATTGTGTCAGGGAGGGAGGGGAGTGAAGGGATGGTTAAGTGGCTAGCTCTGGAATCCTGGCGATGCCAAAGATGCCCGTAGTGATTCGGAATTTGCAGATCCCGGTCTCATTAGCGCTCGTGCGCAAGAATTGACAGTAGAGCCACAAATCCAAACCAAACCTAACTAACTGGGGGTGTTCCAAAGGATCTATCAGGGGGTCATCTTAACCAAGGGTGCTTTAATTTCGGAGAATAAATTATATAATATTGTATTGAAGAGAAACCAAATGTTTAATTGAATTTTGTCATTTCAAAATGCATTTTTAAAGCATTCAAAAGAAATGTAATTCGTAAATTTCAAATTGTTTTTTGTTCGATTTCATTGGAATTACGATTTAATATAGAAAGAAAAGGTCAGAAATAACACTTAGGTAGCTTATGTCAGAATTCGTTAGTGGCGAACGTTGCAGTTACTCATTTGAGAAATGAGTAGACATAACGTTGATTGCGACACGTTATGCAAACCTCTCTCATGCATAGTTACACCTATCGAAATTTTATTTTCTTCCTCCAATCCAACGCGCCATTTCGAGGCAGTTAACCCCTAAAAGCCATTCTGGAAGGCAAATGCCCTCCTAATCGTCCTTTCGTCGGCGGATGCAGCCTACATAAGTGAAGCACGAGATCCGTCGCTGTTAAAAAAAATTAAACGCCCATTTTATTGATATAATTCGTATATACAATCATTAAAGTACGATAAGATTCCTCAGCCATAAATGATTTTGTTTTCTACATAAAAATTATTTAATGTAGAGCCCGCGTTATAATGAATAATTGGAGATAAGGTTATGTTAATCTCTCTACACACAAGGGCTAAACAGACCGGGACCTACGGTTTTAAAGTGGATTCCGAACCACTACAGACAGCCACGGCATCGCCGGGACTCGAACCCGAAACCTGTGGTACCGGCGGCCAGAGCGCTATCCACTCGACCATCAGGCACCTAAACAATTTTAGAAATAAAATGCTAATGCGCTGTTGTAAATGTATATAAATGTAATGCAAATAAATAATTTACTTTTATCGGTTCTTGTTTTGATAATTAGTGATTCCTTCATCATTCTCGAGATTTCGACAATCCATTCATGATAGTTAATGAAAATGATGATAACCTCAAGAAAAATGGAAGCACCTTCAACGCACGTAAAACCAAAAGATTTCTCGTTCTCGGGGATTTCTTTTTCCCGGATATGTTCTCCGCGCGAGTCCGTGGCCCGGAACAACCTTGTCTCAAGGTCGTTCAACCGTCTCAGAATTTCATCTTACTTCGGTTTTTAAACTCGCCCCGCTATGAAACTGCCCGCGCGAGACACTCTCGTTCGTTCAGGTTTTATTTATTTCGGGTACTGACTGTGGGAAACAAACGATCATAATGTCTCTCTTTTTACAATTTGTGGGAAATGAGGGGCTTTTTTTTTTCGAACTTTTAAGATCAAGTTCATTCTACTGAGTTTTGAGTTGGAAAGGATTGGGGGAAAAAAAAAAAAAAAATTTTAACTATCCTTTTTCCCCCCTAATGCAGAGCTAGCAATACAGAGACAATTCTTCTTTATGCCATAAGCAAGGGACTACACAGCTGTTACTTATTGAGTACTACCCAGGGAGCATGTGTAGCTTGAAGACAGGCCACGGACACGATTAACACTACCCCCACAAAGCTCATATTAGAGTGGGACCTACGGTTGAAAGCGGATTCCGAACCACTACAAAGATCCATGGCCCCTCCGGGACTCGAACCCGAAACCTGTGGTAACGAGCGCTGACTATACGGCCATCAGGCGCCCTATTTATTATAAACTATCTTAGGATGCTGAAATTTAGAATTTATTCATGCAATTGTATGGGATACTACTTCGTTTATTCCAATAGTTCACTAGAGTCTTGATACTGGTAAACTGCCGCTGAATATATTATGTGTTATTTTAGAGTAGATTCTGTGTGAGATTGTTAAATGAGAGAATGTTAACCCAAAATATCTTTCAGGGAGGTTTGGCATTCCCTACGCCAAAACATGTTAACACACAAAAGTGTCGAGCATTTCTATAAAAATGTCATTAATGAGTGCTGAATTGTCCAATGCTGTTGTAGCAGTTGTGTCATTTCCATCCATCGCAGAATGAACACAAGCAGTTGCCAATTTACTCATTTGATCTTTTTTTTATGTTATTTAGTTATAATAAAAATTCGCAGAGTATATTTTTTTTATTGAAAAAACATTAATTAAAGCAATCTCATTGATGAAAGTAAAAAAAAAATTAAAAAAATAGAGAGCAATTTAGTTAATTCGTAAAATGACACTTGAACTTCTTAACAATCTTCACAGAAGGTTGGTTAAAGTGCTCTTTAACCAAGGGATTTCTTTTCAGATAATTTTTTGAAATTAAGATACGGAAACAAACTGCAGAATATATATATTATTGACAGTTCATTAATTAGAGCAATGTCATTGGAACTGTATCAGTCAGTTGCTTTGTTAGAAGCCGATTTTAAAATAAGCCATTTTTACTTTAAAATGTCAAAAGGTGGGTTATTAAAAAATCTTTCAGATTTTGATAAAGATGAAATCATAAAACATTATCCAACCAAAATAAAGAAAGGAGTCAATATTTAAACAACAGAAAAAAAAAAAAAAAAAAAATTCAAATTGATGCCTTTTATTTTAAACAAGGAAGCATTTTCGTTAATCATTGTTGAATACTCGCATTGAAATTCACAGATATTAGGCATATATTTTATTAAAATTCATACTGAAGTTTAGAGATATATTTTATTCAAATCTATACAATTTGTTGAAAACAAGAACAATAAAAGTGATTTCGTCGATATCATAAGTAAATACTCGTAATGAAATTCAAAGATATTGGGCTGTTCATCCTATATTTTGATGGTTTATCAAAAATATGCCAAGTTCTGAAATTGCGCTTAAAGTAGATGTTTGCGAGGGTTCGGAATCCACGTTAAACGGTAGGTCCCGGTCTAATGAGCTCAAAGAATGCACAAGATGACCGTAGAGCGACAAAAAAAAAAAGGCATATTTTTTTTTGCCCAATTAATGTCCCATCCTTATATTAAAAGCATATCAGATAAAAAAAAATGATACCTCACCTATAAAGGCAAATTTATATTTCTTTACCGGTACCAAAAAGGAGTGTTCCGAAGAAGGAATTACTAAATCGAACATTTATTACACATTCATGAGACTGTGAAAATTGAGCAGGCACTGAGTTGAAATGGTGTAGAATCGAAAAACCAATAGCAGCCGAGAAGTGGATGTAATGTAAAGCGTGACAGACGAATCTTGGCTCGGCGGATGAGTCACCGTTTGCAGCGCGGGAGACAATGCGCGTCGGTGATGGACGGTTGACATAAAAACGTCCCGAATGTCGTAACGTGGTGGTGTGACACCCTTACACCCAGCTTGTGTAGGATGACGAGCGATTTTTAACCATGTTCTCTCTTATTGCATGATCCCTTCACCCGCATTCAATAATAATGTTACACAGTAAAATTGGCATCCTATCTGTATTAGTTTGCTAGAAAATGCTTCACAAGAGTTTTTTCAATTTTTATATGTTTTCTTTTTTTATTATATACTCTTTTATAACGAAAGTCAATAATGTCTTACCACTGTTAAAGAATCTCATTGTAGCTAACGTTATGTATTTAATTTATTTTATCTACCGTAATCTACCGAGGGGGTTAAGAAGGAATCTCAAAGTTTTAAAGCGACCTACAGGGTTACGTAGACTATAACCTATGTGCGCAACAAATTTGAAAGCTTTAGCATGAAACTCAAGTATTTATATAAAGAACAGACAAAAAAGGTTTTCAAATTTATGTATTAGACATTTTATAATTCAAGATAACATTGATAATACTGTCACGATACTGAAAAGATTTCGTTGACAAAAAACGACAAGAGTTAAAGTTGTTGGCATGATTTCCATGTGCAATGATTATCTAATACAGGAGTAGCCGACCGCCTTGAACATTTTTCCGGCCCGTGAGATTGATCACACTTTTACAAAATATATTCATTTCAGAATGGCGAAAGTAATGAAAACCAACGTAGGGATGCACATATAACGTATTAAAAAAATATGTGTGCTTCTCTATATTAAAAAAAGAACTGTCGAAATGATGAGAAAAATTTAACTTTGATTTTTAAATTATATTCTTGCGAATATAGGACAGATAGTGCCTGTTTTATTCGTGAGTTTATAGTTATGAGTTCACAATAATTAAATTATAGTCTGCGAACCCATGATGCGCGCGCATCCTGCAACATTTAATATATAACAGGTTCTATCCTTCACTTTAAGTGACATCAATAACGTAGTGGCCATCCCTAAATACCCACAGTTAATTGTTGATGGCAGAGCAAACCAGACTTACAGTTGAAGTTGTTGCTTTTGGTTCAACTTACATCTGCGGGTTTTTTTTCTAAAATGAAATTGACCCAACACACAAGACTTTCAAACATAACGAAAGCAAACACCCATTACGATGTGCAAATACCCACATTGAGATAGATTTGCAAAAGCTAAGTGAAGGAGTAGAGAAACAAATATCAAATTAGTGAAATAAATATTTTTTGATGATTTCGTTTATATTTAGATATTTTTTATATTTCGTTTTTAGTGTTCTATATTTCTTTACAATGCGCGTTTAGTATCCTTATTATTATATGATCTATGTTTACACGTAAGAATAATGGCAAACACAATACTAACAACCCATTATGTTTCCATTTTTCACTCCAAGAAAATGTCTATAGTGGGTCTAAATCTGATAGGGGGATGTATAATTTTATGCGCGACCCGCGAAGTTAGGATGCATTTACAAAGTGGCCCGCAAGAACATTTGGGTTGGCCACTCCTACTTTAGTTGTTACATTTTCTTTCGTCTTTACTTTTCTCACTGATTTTGTAATTTATAAAGGTCTGGGAGAGAAAAGTGTCGAGTTATAAATGAGTGACTCATTCGAATTCGTTCATTGCTTACAGTGGAACACACGATTCATTTCTGAGCGAGGATAAGGCATCTCTTATCCCGGCGTCTCTTGACGGAGCTCCATTTTCATTCGGGCCTCAAGGCGCCTCAAGGCCGCGCCTCATTGTTCGGGCCTGAATAAAAGCGAAAACGTTTTATGGTTTTTCAGCGTCCACTTTTACTGTTCCTAACGAAGGTTTATTGTTTATGAAAAAAATCTACTTCAGACGTTCGCATTGGAAGGGGGGGAAGAGATAGAAATTATTACTCCATTGTGAATGACTCGTGGAAAAAATCATCATGCATTTACTTTTTTCTCTCCATACTATTTAACTTTCATTCTGATGGATTGAAACTTTGTATCATTTGGAGCTTTGGATGTGTAATGGTTCTGCATGGATGAATTTTTGATAGATATATATATTTTTATATATAAAATTAGTTTATAATGGAAGCGAGACATTTCAGATTTTAATGTTAAACCCTGTATTCCTTTTAGCTGTGGGACACCAACCAATTCTTTTGGTCAAAATTATTTTTAATGATGCATGGACAGCAGGCATTACTAAGTACAGTCAATACACTGAAGTGATGAAACGGTTGACCCTGGAGGTTATCAGCAACATACCATCTCAGGCCCTGGCAATTTATACTGATATGAAGTAAATCGGATTTAGGCAGGACAGCTAGCGGAGTCTTCGCCAAAGCTGAAAATGGTGGTTTCAGGTACAGTTTTCGAAACCCTGACAATCGTTCAGTCTTCCGTTCACAACTTCTTGGTATCAGAGAGGCCTTAAACTTCGCACTATCTTCTGAAGCTGAAGACATTGGGATTCTAACGAATAGCAAAAGTTCTACACAATATCTAAAAAAATTGGCCACAAATTCTTGGAAGAACTGGACAAGATCCATACACAGTTGAATCTTATTTAGATAATAACACATCCCATAGAGCTCCCTACATGAAATTCGTATCCTGGCGGTTGCATGGATGTTTGTGAATGGAACGGAATCTACTTTTAAACTGTAGGTCTCGGTCTCATTAGCCATGACCGTAGAGCGACTAAACCAAACTTCAAACCCGAAATGAAATAGTTTATATGCATTCCTCTTTAAAGTTGTACATACAGGTTTAAGACAGGCATGTACGGGCATTTTATTTGCATTTTTGAAACACAAACTATAGTGAAAACTTTTTGTACAAAATTAAAGTAGCCGGCCACGTTTCGAGACGTAGTTCTTAAAAAGGATTTTATGGAAACTTTTAAAACCTGTTGTTAAATTAGGTTATAAAACCCTGACAAACATGAAGATTTAAATATAGTACAGGTGTAGTTTTTATTAACATTTGGCACAAATGCACAAAAGTATTTTTTTATTTTACTTTACATAAACACTCATTACTAAAAGGTAAAACTACAATGTACTAAAATAATGTATAAAATAACAAAAAGAATAAAAAAGAGAAATAATTTGTAAAACAACGAAAAGAAAAGAAGTAAAAAAATATTATTAAATTAAAATGAGCTAAAAGAATAGATAAAACATATGCCATTATTTTGCATACATGTACATACATGCAGGCTATGCATGCACTGAACTGAAAGAGTTCTGAAGTGTAGCCGAGTGACCTCAAATCGAGTCGTCGACAGAAAAAATACAAGAAAGAAAAAAGTAATCCTTCTAACAAAAATGCCGATAACTCATGTCTCAATGAAACACATAACATGTAGTTAAAATTTCATTTATCATCATCAGTGGCGCATCTGCGCCATGGTGGGCCAAGGCCGTCTGCCGACAGGCAGATTTTGAGACATGAGATGCTTTATTTTCCTACGGGGTAGATTTGTCAGCCCAACGCTCCTATCCTATTACACCGGGACCTACGATTTAAAGTGGATTCCGAACCACTGCAGACATCCATAGCATCGCAGATACTCGAACCCGAAACCTGTGGTACCGAGGCCAGACACTCTGCCATTCAGGCCCTCCTGAAAGCAGTGACTGCAACCATGCCGCCAACAGATTCGAACCGCTGCACTCCGCCAACCGATTCACCTTCTCATGGATCATTAATACACTCCAATCAAATGCGCAGGGGGTCATCCTACATCTGGACTATTCTGTCAGCGGAAGAAAGAACTCCAATGGAAGAGGGTCTTACATTCATTTCCTAGCGAACATTCCTATTAGGTGACTTGCAAGATAAAATGGGTTCGATTCCCTGGGTGGTACAGTAACTACTGTGAATTCCAAGTGGACAGCACGGCTCTCATCGTTAATTACTGCTACTATTACATCACTGTGACTAGAGCTGAGTTGCCTCTTTACAGTTTGGGAACGATGCGGGTGAGAAGAAGTTTTATTGGGCTGTGCGACGCTTCACGGTCCCATGAGACCGGGACCTACGGCTTAAAGTGGATTCCGAAACACTCCAAACATCCATGGCACCCCCGAGACTCGAACCCGAAACCTGTGGCACCGAGCGCCAGAGTACTAGCAATTCGGCCATTTAGGCCCCATATTTGCAAAGCTTGGATGATATATTCTAATACAAAAACAACAACATCAACTCCTTTCAGCGCTGTGGCCTTTGGTACTAAAGGCTTCAGCTTCGAACCTTGGCAGTGGCATGGATGACCGTAGAGCGAACTGGAAGTTTTCTTGGAAGTGATAAATAATATATGTTCGCCAGATAAAATGATTTCAAGGGACCCATCACAGTAAGCTTAAGAAAATTGAAAGCGAAAACTTTTCTTGAACTGCTCTATTTAAAAAGATGCCCATTAATAACACTACAGTAGACATTTTTGTATTTGATTCGAAAACTTTTGGCTATATATGTCATGGATGAAAACAATTTTTAACTAAATTCCTTATATATCTGTCTGGACTATGCTTAAAAAACAACAATAAAAGGGGGGGGATATATATAAACGTTTTTTACAGCAAAATGTGTGATAAACGTATGAAAAAACTGTGAAATTATGGCAATGGTATTTTTTTTTTTTGCTTTTTATACATTTACCTACTTTTGTTTTATATAATATGTGTTCTTTTTAAATATATGCTTTTAAATGTTCAAAAACTCCTTATGCTTCTTAAAAAAAGTCAAGAAAAAGAGAAACTTTTAATAATTGTTTTAAAATTATTTAAAGTAAATTTAAAAATAGTTTAGTCTCCAAATGAAGTATTTATTTCTATGATGGTTAGTTTTTGGCATCCTTCTTCTTTTCTTCACGAACCGACGTCTGGCCTACAGATTTAACGTGCCCAGCGCTGGAATGGACGCAGTCTTTTTTACAGGTTAAGGCATGAATAAATCGTGACAATCCAAAAAGAGTTTGGCATTTCTCAGAAAATCTATCGTAATGTCTTTATGAAACTTTTATGGAAAATTGTAGTTCCCTAAAGAAAATGAAGTATTTATTTCACAAGTTAAGTGAAGCATCTCTTGTTATAAAGAAAATGCTTATTTTATTGTTTAGATAAAATTGAAAATTGCAGTCCATTTTTAGCACTCCTAACAAAAATATTTTACAAAACAAACAAAACGTTGGTAGTCACGTTGCTTTGAACTATCATTCAGTCAGTCAAAAATGTTGCTATCAAAAGTCTACCTGAATTTTTTTATTTCAATTTACTTTTATATTAGAGCGATGGAAGCAGCGTATTCTATAAAGCAATTTCCATTAGAAAAGAGAAACTTTTTCAATTGAATGAAGAGCCGAACAACCTATATTAAACTTTATGCAACTAACCTATCGGATTCCCTTTTTATTTCAAAACAGTTATATAAAATGTAGAATCCGTTCCAATAAAATACCTCGAAAGGAAAACATTTTCCTTTTCAAAACCGGAAAAAGCTGAAATATTTTTATATCTACGGGAATATTTTAGGCGTATTTTCAGTTAAACTATAGCGATTCTGGATTTTGTAAGCATTTCTTTCTTCATAGGACACACACACACACATATATATATTCTTTCGGCAGCCATATATATATATATGGCTGCCGAAAGAATATGTGATAGTTTTCCATCCTATTATATTTATTTATTCTATCATGTATTATCATACATGGAGTCTGATTGCTGAGTGACTAGCGCTCGGTGTCACAGGTTACGGGCTCGAGTCCCGGCACTGCCATGGATGTTTGTAGTGGTTTGGAATGCACTTTAAATAGTATTTCCCCGTCTAATAAGACTGTAGAGAGTTGGGCATTGGGTTTAGCATTTTTTAAACGTATTATTTATTACATATGATTATTTATCTATTTATTTAACATTTATTTGACGTTTGGGATCCTAATGGTGCTCGGGGCCATAGGTTTCGGTTACAGTTCATGGTTGTTTGTATTGGTTCGGAATCCACTTTAAACCGTAAGCCCCTTTTAATTGGACTGTAGATCATTGGGGGTAGGGTTGACAATCCTATCCCGTAAAAGAAAAATAGCATCTCATGTCTCGATATCTAACAGTAGGCAGACGGCCTTGGACCAACATGGGGATGTTGCTCTACTGATGATGATGAGTATTATTATACATTATTATTTATTACATCACATACTATTAAATGAAAAAAAAATCAAAGAAAAAAATAATTCTAATTTATTTATTTATAATATTCCATTAATAAATAATCGTTTTAATGATTAGTTTCGGTAGAAGTTAACTGCAAAATGTTTTCCTAAACTTAAATCAAGCCATCGGTTTTTTTTTATTTGTGACTAAAAATATCTTTTTCTCTAATAATCATCATCATCATCGGCGCAACGGCCCCATAGTGGGACAAGGCCGTTTGCTAACTGGCAGATTCCGAAATATGAGATTTTCTTTAATGGGTTGTCAGCATAACGCCAAATAGTCCTAGTAGACGGCTTAAAGTGGATTCCGAATCACTTCAAACATCCATGGCAACACCTGGACTCGAACCAGAAACCTAGTCACTCTACCATCAGCCCCCTAGCATGTATTGACACTAATATATATAGACCTTATTTATGTTAAGGCGTAGTCTATAACGATTCAAAATTATGTATAAAAATTTAAAGATACAATTTTTTATTAAATTTATTGCACAAATGTTTTGTATTTCCAATACTTTAAGATTAACTGGTTTTGTGTTTTGTTGCAAAATGCAGAACAATTGCTTTATAAATATTTTAAATTGTTTTATTTTTTAAAAATTTGAATACAGAATTTGAAAAATGGATATCAAATTATCAACTGATATAATGTTCTAAAAAATGCAGTCTTGAAACAATGCAAAAAATATATTTTAATTTATTTTGCTCATGAAAAAAAAAATTAGTCTAATTATTTTTCCTTTGTTGAAGTATTACATTCAGACAGTCATTTCTTCACAAAATGTTCGCATCGCATTCACTCCAAGTGTCTCATTTTTAACAAAGTGAAACATTTTCTTATACTTTTTAACAACTGACTGCGGATCCAAAAATCAATATTGAAAGATGAGACGCATAAGAAAAAATGACTTCGCTTCTAGCTATGTAACATTACAAAAATAAACATTGTGTCAGAAATTGACAATCTGCAAATGTTTCCATTTTCAATAACGCACTTCTTTTTTTTTTTTTTTTTTTTTAATCAGGTGGTGTTTCTAAAGCGCATCTCACATTAAAAGTTCAAATACCTCCCTGTCTCGCCACCACCTGCAGAATGTAGGATTATTTGATGAACGATCGACTGTGTTTAGAGCGAGTCAATTCGGTGTAAGTTTTAAAATATAAAATACTTTGTTTTCACATTGTATGAACAAGAACATATAAACATAAGCACAAAAATTAATATAAAATATGAGTGTTCAAATATTTAAATTTCATATTAAATTTTTTTTCAAATCTTAAGTATGAGTAATTTCTAATGCTGTTATGCGTTACATTCTGCTTATATATAAATTTTATTTACACGATTTATCTCTCACTCTCTCTCTCTCTTTATATATATATGGGGCCTGATGACCGAGTGACTAGCTACACAGATAGCAGATTTGGGGTTGGAGTCCCGGCGGTGCCATGGTTGGTTTTAGTGGGTCGATATCCACTTTGAACCGTAGATCCCGGTCTAATATGACCACAGGGCTGAAAACTCTATCCCGTAAACGCGTAAATAGAGAATCATCTACCGTCCTAGGCCCTGATTATGATATACATATACTATATTACACATATATATATATGTGTGTTAAAATTAATTTTTCGTCGTTGAATTGTCAAACATGTCCATGAAAAATATAAAATGATATCCTGCTTCCAATAACTATCCCTTTAACCTAAAGATTTTCGAGTCTCATAGGGCGCTTTTTTTTATAAGATTCAGCGTTACTCAATGCTGCACAACACGACACTACATATAAGAGAGAGCAAGTGATAAAGTAATATTTTGAGGAGGGCACATCACATCAAGAAACTTATCCATAAAAACTCATGTCAGCATCACAATATCCACCGAATATATAAATTTTAAAAGCCTTTGCAGAACTCGAACTTGAATCTCAACCCATAATCTAATAGGAGGTGTCGGAACACAAAATTTTAAAGTTTCATTATTATTAATACATTATTCATTTTTATCATTTACATTTCATATTATTTTACTGTGATTTTAAATAGTGTGTTAAAAAATCTGAAAAGTACTCCAGAAAATTTAAAATTATTTATATTTACAACTAGGTTCAGATATTGCAATAGCTGTAAAAATAGTTAATCGATTTGGTATTGGATTCATCAATATAGTTCCCTTAATTTAGAATTTTTAAAAAATTACAGTTAGTTAAAAAATTTTCCTGTCATGCCGAACCAATCGTCATGGATCAACATCGTTAATACTTCGGTGGTTATGTTAAATTATTGGTCTTTTGAATTTTCCTAACATTCTTTTTTCTAATGCAGCTGGCAAATACTTAGACAGTTGTATTGTATGCCGTAAGTTAGGGCTGCGCCACTGTTACTCGCTTAGCACTACCCATGAGGTGCGCATGTAGCTTGAAGATAAACCACGGACGCGGAGTAACAATACCCCCGCAAAATTAATTATATAGATGCGTATATGTGCATATATATAAAGATCGATAGACGTATATATGCATATATATAGATGCATATATTTGTATATATATATGTCTAATGTATAAATATATATATGTATATAAAGAGAGAGAGAAATCGTGCAAATAAATTTTATATATAAGCAGAATTTAATGCATAATAGCATTTAAAGTAACTCATACTTATCATCATCATCATCATCATCAATGGCGCAACAGCCCTATTAGAACGGGACCTACATTTTAAAGTGGATTCTGAACCACTGCAAACATTCCTACTCGAACCCGAAACCTATGGTGCCAGAGTACTAGCCACTCGGCCATCAGGCCCTGCACTTTCCTAAAATTTAAAAAAGGCTTTAAAATACTTTTCGTTTTTAAAGTTATGCCAGTATAGAAATGCCGGTAAAGTGGGTTTCCGGCATGTAAATTTGGGGAAGTAAATAATACGATGAAATTTAATCAAACATCCTGAGATTTAAAACTATTGATTTTTGATGCATAAAATGAGTCCGCCGCTATTCTGCAATATCTTCCTTCCAGAAAAACCCTCAGAATCAAAAAACTCATTTTCCTAGTCATCTTCTATTCATTAATTTGATGCAAGAAATTGTCCAACACTCTTTTCTACGCGAATAATGCATTCATAAAATGATGAATTATTAATGATATTACCGTGAATGTCATTTCTGCGATAACTTCTCTCAGAGGGGAATGAAAAAAAAATGTTCCTGCCACTGTTATTTTCACATACTGATTCAATGATATTGCTGAGCACTTTCTTCCGTTATCACAATAAATGGATGTGATAAATAAATAACTCTGAATCATTTGGGGAGGTTTGGAAAAAAGGTTTTCATAAAATGGAAATGTTCATCGAAAACTCTGTTTATTAGAAATGCCGCAATTTCAATTTTCGTAAAGGGCATGAATCTTCTGAGGCTGTTAAAATAACTGCGAGATTTTTTATCTTCTCATAAGAACTTGGGACTGGTTTTTAATTGAAGGTATCTTTCATGTCATTCCCTGGTAGGTCTTCTTTAATTACGTTTAATACATATATATATAAAGCATAGTGATTGATAGCCGAAACATTTTGCATTACGTAAGTGCTTTTGTTTTTTTCACAACATGTGGCCTTTTTTGAATAGCAAGTAATATATAAAAAAAACTTTTAAAGTCAATATCTACTTTTTTTTCACTCTATTGCAGAAAGTCCTTTATAAATAATTTTCATTCGTTACTTTTTTTTTTAATTTTATCTGCCGCCATCTATTGGTAGATACATGCAACTTAAATTTAAAAAAAATTATAATTAATTAAATTTAATGAATGAATTAATATTTGAAAAAACTGTATTCACATCCAGTGTCATCCACTGCAAATTTAAAAAAAAAATGTATTTGAACTGGAGTGGATGAATAAGAAGTATTTTACGAACGATTGGAAATGTGAACAAGATCTATATAGGGAGAGTGCGAGCTAATAGAAGGAATTGAATAATAACTACTACACCTAATTACTATCCTCACCGGTTTTTGTTCCAGCTTTTCAAAATTTTTTAATTATATTTAAGTCTCATTAGAGCTTCAAAATTATATGACAGATAGATCATAAGGTTAAGACTTTTTTTTTATTCTTTTAATAAATTTATTACTAAAAATTGTTTCTTTCTTTATTCAGATGGGTTGAGTATCGATCAACATTGGGAAATGTCCTTTTTCTTTTTATGACAGCGCTCTATTGGTTGCGATATTCTTATGATGAAGTCATTTCATGTTTGTCTAACATTACAGTGCAATAATCGATACTACTGGTAGATGGGATCTCTCGTTGCCCAACTTGAAAACGTTTTTACATAAATCAACTTCCTCTGCAAATCTGCGATGAATGTTAAAAAAAAAAGAACAACAAGAGAACATTTTCCAGGAAAATAGGTTCGACAGAAGAAAAAAGGATAAGAAGTTTCAGTATTTGAAGTAATGGAATGCATAATGTAAACTCTAGCTAGCAGTTTTATTAGGCAACGTTTTAAAATCAACAACAATGACATTATAATGACAGCAAATTCCATGTATGAAATATAAAGTGAATTAAAAGAAATGGAACTAGAAAAAAATGCAGTTATTTTGGCAGGCGTAATTTAAACTCGTGCATGCAGTCAACATTTATTTTAACATCACAAATATGAGGTTGTCAAACTGACAGTTAAATTATTTGATTCGTCATCTGTGTATGCATTATAATTTATCAGTGACACCAAAAAACGTATGGCAATTTTTTAGTTAACATGGCAAATAAATTTTGTTATAAAATCAAATATACAAGTGAAATTTCATCACACATTGCAACTGTAATTTTATTTTACTACTTTTTTTTAATACTTCTAATGTGCAGTGTTCACTTTTGAATTCTAAGTTTATCAAAACTATATCATTGAAACGAATATTGCTTTTAATCTAAAAAAAAAAAAAAATTTCGTATCGTGTCCATATTTTATGACTGTCTGTTATCATAAACACACATTATTATTAATTTAAAAAAAAACCCAACCAAGGCTATTTAGAAGAATATTCGCCTTTTTACTTTTTTAAATTAAAATAAAAATATATTATTAGCATAAATTGCTTCCTAGAAAAGAGTAAAAACTAACATTCCAGCGAAAGGCGATTGCCCATTATGAATTAACCCATAATAATAGCATATCAAAACAAATCGTTTCTATAACTCCGTGATGATTATGCAAAACAGCTAGCGTGAATTAAGTTGTTTTTATTTTGGTGATACTATTGATCATTTTTTTTACCGTCTGGTTTGTGGGGATCTGCAGTCAAGCAGACTCCACCCACAAGGTCACTCGTCGGTCATCATCTTTCTAATCAATTTTGTTGATCAAATTTTTAAAACATTTGCGATAATTTAAAACACTGACAAAAGGTGTCTGCCGAAGATCAGATTGGAGTTAAAACACAAAATTTAGACGAGTAGGTGTTTAACACATCACACAATTATTGTGCATTGATTTATTTATTGCTAATTTTCTAACAAATTCGCTAATAGTCGTAGTCGACAGGCTAAAGCTAGCGAAAGAAATGAAAATGTTTCGCACAATTGCACTTATTTAAAATATTTATTCCTACTGGTCATTTTTTTTTCTCTGTATTTCTCTATTTTACCATTACTGGAAATGCATAATATATAAGCAAAATATTTTATTATTATGAAATAGTCAAAACAAAACCCAATAATTCATTTTAGAAAGTATTTGATAAAAATGTTCATTCTCTTTATTTTAATGTGCATATCACACAAAGAACATCATTATTTGTAAATTCAGGATGCCAACAAAGTGAAACGAGCCCTGTAATTATAATCAGAAGGACGGAAATACAGCATATGATGTATCTTAAAAGAATGAATCTTTAAAAATTCAAAAAAATTATTTTTATAAAAAATTCAGAAATTTATTTTCTTTCCTTTAATTTAGAAATTTATATTCTTGATTTTCTAACCAATTCGCTAAAAGAGACGATAAGCTGAAGTTATCAAAAGAAATGATAATGTTGAATATAAATACAATTACTTAAAATATTTATCCTTATTGTTCTATTTTATCTGTATTTAAGAGGAATATATATATATATATTTAAAAAAGTATTTGATAAAAAATTCACTCTTTTTTTTTAATGTGCATATGACACAGAAATCGTCATTATTTGTAAATGGAGGATGGCAACAACTCCATAAGGGAAAAGAGCCTGAGGGTGGAAATACAGCATATGATATATCATTAAAAAAAGAATGAATTTGAAAATTTCGAATGTTTTGCTTTTCAGTGATTTTTTAAAATATTCTTTAAGAAATGTCTCAGTTTAATTAAAAGAATCGATTCGGGACACATAATAAAATGATTTTTTGTTCCTCTGTTGTTGTTATATTCTTTATCGTTAGAAATCTAATTCTGCTTACTGTGAGTAAAGAATAGGGTCATTCACTTCTGGATACTAAAGTGTCAGACGGTACACAAGTAAATGACGAAATCGAATCCTTGTTACTTTTTCATTGATATCTCAGATTGTAAAATGGAAAGAATGTTCTTTAATGGATGCCAATTAAACCTCGGTAATAATTGAGATTCGTTACGTAAAATAATTTCAGTCGGCTAAGGTCCCTGAAGTAGGTTACTCGGTTCACAAAACATGCTTAATTATGAGTCCTATTTTTAATTAAATGATGACGATCATTTAAGGCGTATAATTTTTTTTATTAAATGCAACAAGTAATTTTTTAAATAAATGTTTATGACGAAAAATGTCAGTATTAAAAAAAAAAAGAACATACAATTAAAATTGCTTACAGCACACTTTTACGAGAATGAGTGAAGAAATAATAAATTCAGCCTCGTGAAATCTGAAAGTTGCTTTCGTATAACTGAATAAATCAATAGTATATTCGTATAGTTCAGACCGCGGACTGCCTAATTTTTTTTTATTTTCTCATCCCATGTCCATTTTACAAAAAATAATGGGTCATATTTTGGACAGAGGGAGATTAGGGGACAGATTGCGACTTCAGTTTAATAAATAAAAAAATATTTAAATGCAAGACAGAGAAATGTTATGCCATGTTTTCTATTATATTTCTGATTAAAATATCAGATCCTTTGTTGCAGGATTCCTATCTACAAAACTTCTCTATTTATGTAGGATTGTTATTGATTATTATACACTGAAGTGACAAAAGTCATGGGATACCTCTTAATATCGTGTCGTCCCTCCTTTCTCCCGGCGAAGTGCAGCAACTCGACGTGGCATGGACTCAACAAGTCGTTGGAAGTCTTATGCAGGAATATTGAGCCATGCTGTCTCGATAGACGTCCATAATTGTGAAAGAGTTGATGGTGCAAGATTTTGGGCACGAACAGACCTCTCGATGATGTCCCATAAATGCTCGATGGGATTCATGTCGGGCGATCTAGGTGGACAGATCATTCGTTGGAATTGTCCAGAATGTTCTTCAAACCAATCGCGAACAGTTGTGGCCCGGTGACATGGCGCATTGTCATCCATAAAATTCCCATCGTTGTTTGGGTACATGAAGTCCATGAATGGCTGCAAGTGATCTCCAAGTAGCTGAACATAAGCATTTCCAGTCAATGTTCGGTCCAGTCGCACCAGAGGACCAAGTCCATGCCATGAAAAAACAGCCCACACCATTACGGAGCCACCACCAGCTTGAACAGTGCCTTGCTGACAGTTTGGCTTCGTGGTATCTGCGCCACACTCGAACCCTACCATCAGCTCTTACCAACTGAAATCGTGACTCATCGGACCAGGCCACGGTTTTCCATTCATCTAGGGACCAACCGATATGCTCACGTGCCCACGAGAGTCGCTGCAAGCGATGTCGTTCTGTCAGTAAAGGCACTCGAGTCGGTCTTCTGCTGGAATAGCCCAAGAAAGCCAAATTTCTCCGCCCAGTTCTAACAGACAAGTCCCTTGTACGTCCCACATTGATTTCTGCGGTTATTTGAGGCAGTGTTGCTTGTCTGTTAGAATTTATGACTCTTTGCAGACGTCGCCGGTCTCAGTCGTTAAGTGCAGGCGGTCGACCACTGCGCTGTCCATGGTGGGATGTTATGCCTGAAATTTCATACTCTCGGCACACTCTTGACACAGTGGATCTGGGAATGTTGAATTCCCTAACGATTTCCGAAATGGCATGACCCATGCGTCTAGCTCCAACTAACATTCCGCGTTCAAAGTCTGTTAATTCCCGTCGTGCGGTCATCATCACGTCAAAACCTCTTCACATGAATAACTTGAACAGAAATGAAAGCTCTGCGAAAGCACTGCGCATTTATACCTGTTCTACGCGATACTACTGCCATCTGAAAATTTGCATATTGCTATCCCATGACTTTTGTCACTTCAGTGTATATATGTATGATTGTTATTGTTATTATTTATTATTCTCTATATTATGTTATATATGATCATTAACTTCTCTATATATGTATGATTGTTATTATCGCACCATGTTATTAAAACATGGTGCGATACACATATGTGTGAGCAAATATTTGTATGCATGAATATCAAACAATTCGTTCAATTCGTATTTGTTTGAACGATTACTTGATATTCATTCGCACATGAATATCAAGTAATCGTTCAAACAAATAATTTATTAGATGTAATCGTTCAAATTGTTTATTAAAAATTGTTCATTAAACTTTTTTTAGCTGAATGATGGAATTGTTCAAACAAATCGTTCATTTACTCATCCTTTTTGCCACTGACCACTAACAATCGAACCAAAAACTAAAAAGTTTTAAAATGAATGTAACAGCATAAATCCAATACTTTATTTACTTTTTTATGATTTAGATAATTTTAGTGCTCTATTCTGTTCACCCGTTTTGATGTAGCTTTTATTTTTAGAATTCATTAAAAAAATTTTTTTTCTTAACAGTTATAGTTTTTTATTACAGTTACAGTTATAGTTTTTTTTCTTAACAAATATAGTTTTTTTTTATTACACTTATAGTTTTTTTTCTTAACAACCTTTTTTTTAAACATTTGTCTCTATTTATTTGTCTTCGTTTTAAAGTGCTAAATGGATGCCCTGTCTAATGGAGTCCTTCAGCATTCGAGTGCTGCGTGAAAGGACGCCCCTCGAGTGTCCCTTCGACCTTCGGAGGGCGTGGTTGAGCCCCGGCCGCAGACGATGCGTCACTTCCCCCAAAGAGGATGCCGGCCGCCCCTCTTTCTTTTCACCGCCTCATTATTCGGAAGTGCGTTGGTCATTCAGATATTAGAAACACTTTTGTCAAAGGCAATCCAATCAAAAGAGCACACATCGAAACATCGAATCGATACAGACATCATCATCGAAACCTGTCAATCCATCGAATGAATTTTTTGTACATTGATTAATTCCTAATGGTCAACGAATTGAAAACAATTACAGTGCATAATGAGAGATGTAAATTTTATTTAACATTCTTTATTTTTAGTTTTAATCTTTATTTTTAATGTGTAAAGAATTATGTCTAATGAAACGTTTAATAATTTGAGTAGCAAAATTAGTTTACATGATAAGTAACATTGTAGCTGATTAAAATTGTAATTGATAAGTATTTAAAATTAGAGACAAGTATTTATATACTTAAGTATAAGTATGTATTAAAAGTATATATTTATACTAAGAATAGCATAAATATATATATATTGAATACTTATTATGTTCTTATAATACTTAAAAATACATATATGAATATATATACTTATAATACTTAATACATATTATATTTATATTTAAGAATAGGTATTTTTTCATGTTGCTTCAAGAATTTTAATCCCAACAACTATATTTTCTAAAAAAAGATATTAATTCCCCACGAATTGTGTTGCAAATAACAATTCATTATGGAAATTCCGTGCTTTCTTAATAAAATATTTTTTAACAAGCATTTTCTTGACATTTAAAATTAAACATGCAATAGGCTAATTCTTTTCAAGAAAAAATTTCATTCTTTTAAATATTGACTCATTATTCGTTAAGAATATAAATATATAAATTAGCACTTTTAAAAATGAATCTTTTCCATTATTTTTTTGAAATTGTTTTCAATTTGACACACATCTTATTGATTTCACTGCACTGCAGCACTATTGATTTTATCTAAAAAAAAAATTTAAAAAAATGTTCACTTTAATCTCCGCAAGAGCAAGTTTGTATCTATTCTAAGAAACTTTTACATATTTTCCTACACCTGCTCAGAGATCAAATAAAATTTGAATCGGTCCTCCGATTGCTCATTCCCACTTTTCCACACATCCATCAGAAAAATATTTTTCCTTTTTTATTCTGAAAGAAATTCAACGTTTTATTTTCTGGATGCTATCCGAGATTTACAAAAATGATTTTTAAATGAATAAATAGCGTGTTTGTGGAATAACTCTTTTCTCTGTGCCTCTAGTACACAATAGTTAAATGTGGCTAAATGAATGTGTGATAGGTTATGTGGATAAATAGTTGTTTTGTAGACAATATTTTTATGTAGTAGAAATAGAAATAGTTGGCCGTACTAGTCCATCCTAGACGATGGACTAGTACGGCCAACTTTGTTCTAATTAGCCTAATTAGCGTATTATGCATAGGCGAAAGTGTGTATGTGTATAAGGTGTATTCTATGGAAATGCAGACTTTTTTTTTAATATAGGAAAGATATAGGAAAGACCTACAGTTTAACGTGGATTCCGAATCACTCACAAGCATCCATGCCACCTCCAGGATTCGAACCTGGAGCACCAAAAGCCAGAGTGCTAGCTAATTAGCCATCAGGCCGTTAGTATCTAATAAGAGTCGATTATGTGATTCAGAACATAAGTCCGGAGCGTAAAAGAGGCTTGAAACATTTTTCATTAATAATCATTGCAATATTATTTTTCTTTTTGTCTTTTTGATTACTTTCCAATATTTTGAAAAACTACTTGTGTTTTAAAACGGAAGAATCAACTGTATTGTTGTAACGAACTATTTGTAAGAATTGAGTGCATTACTAATTAAATTATACTGATTTCTATAATTTTTTAAAATAATTTGTTCAGCATGTTTTCTTTGAATACGACGGCTTTCAAAATGAGAGAGAAAGCTCTACAGAGCACACACACACAAATAGAAAACGTAACTTGCATGCATCCACTACATTCAAGGGTTTTTCCATTAATATTCATAATTATATGTAAATGCATTTACTGATCCACGTTCATCTTCATTTCTGCATTCCCTGTTTGATAATATGCAATATTTCTGTATTGAAGAATGGCCGTCGACTTCTCTATGCTAATTAAGGCTTTTATCTATGAATATTTTCTTTAAATTATCACTCTGCAAAGGGAGTTGCATTCAAAATAAATAATTTGTGATGGTAATTTATATCAAATAATATATATATCATATGTCACATATTTATATACATAAAGAGTTATTCAACAATCATGTGGCCAGGCCCGGATTTTCCTATAGGCTAACTAGGCTTTGGCCTAGGGCCTCAAGATCAAGAGGGGCCTACATTCAAATTGTTATCAAAATTAGAATGACACTATTCTAAAAACAGTAAACACTAAAACACTGAATCGAAAATAAGGAAAAATTCTACACATATGACTAATAAACAAACGTAATAAGTAATTTACAAACTTAAAAATGGGAAGTGAAAGGGCCTCATAAGTAGAATAGCATAGGGCCTCTTTTCATCTAAATCCGACCCTGCATGTCGAGGGGTAGTACGGCTTACTAAAAAAAAATATTTACAGAGGAATGTAGGGTCCGAAGTGACGCGTTGAGACCCGAGTTTACTTTCAAAATAATTTCTCACAACAGCCATGTTTTTTAAATACTTCTTTTTATTGATTACCCCGAATTGCAAGACGGGGCAAAAGCAACACAACACGCAAAAGAAATGTAATTTGTCCCAACTGATACCTGCCACGCGACGAGAAGTCCTCTGGAGGGTAAGCTGCATGAGCACCCTATTGAACACTATGTGTTTACATTTACGAAGATTCCATTTGACTCCCTTGAGGACCTCTTTGTTCGATTATCCGTTGCTGCTGCGAGATGCCTGGCATCTGTTCGTCCATCACTTCTTAGACGCCACCGAGCATGAGTTACTCATAGGCTGTGTGGCCATTTTGAACATTTATTGTAAGCACTCAATTCAAGAAGCACCTGGCAATGATGTTGTCAAAAGATAATCTTTTTCTTTTCGTTTCTCATTTTTTATGTTCGGGCCTCTAAGCGTCACTTCAGAACAAGAAAAACTTATGTTTTAGTAAGCTGTATCACCCTCAAAGTGTGTTCCATAACTGTTAAATCCTCCTGTGTATATATCACATATTTATATAAATAGCGCATGCACTAGTTAACTTTCTTTCGTAACCGTTTACATTATACTACCTGCCTCGTGTCTGGTTTGTCGCTCTACGGTCATTTTGTACACACTTTGTGGTAATTAGATGGGTACATACAGTTTAACGTGGATTCCGAACCCTTCACAAACGTCCGTGCCACCGCCTAAAACCTGTGGTACACTGCCTGCCTGAGGTCCGTAAAACGTTTTTTAATCACTTTATATCTGATAATCATTAAGATAAATGCAATTTCAGATATAACAGTGTCACATTTACATTCAGTAAGGCAGGTCGCCTGTCTATGCTCGACACTCCAACGCTTCAGGTAAAAGAAACCAAATTCGCCTTCGCTCATAAGAACGAATTTGCTGTGAATCAATCAACCAACCCATCTGAATGAGTCACATTATGAAAACCAGCATTGCAGTTTAGAACTTAGTAAAGCATTATTTAACGACACTATTGTGCCAAGATCATTTTAGAAATTTCTTTGTTGTAAGTCAGTGCATGGAATATATTATTTGATGCACGGAGGAATTTTTCAATCACCATCAGAATTCCCGATAGCCTTCAGCGTCAGTTAAATTCCAGTCATATTTACACACATATGCATATATAGCGACATAAAATATCTGTGCATTGTAGCGCAATGCGACAACTTAGTGGTTAAGTATCTGCCCGCAGTGCGGAAGATATCGAGATCAAATCTGACTCAAGGCAAAGCGCCTAAAAATTGTTTCTACTTTGTGTTTGTTCCTCGTTTCTTTTATAATATTCCTTTGCTTTACATTGTTTTGTTCTTTTACTTTATATTGCTTTATTTTCCAGGTCTGGAAAATTCTAAAACTTATAGTGTATCTCCATTTCTATAATTAAATTAAGTTCTTAAATTAAAGTCATGTTTTTTAATCTACGGTATTATATATATTTCTTCAACCTCAATATATAACTTGTCGGCTCTTAACTGAAGGTTATTTTATCAACTCTATGTTATTACAATACGTCGCCAGATGTGTTTTTGACTAGGATCCAGTCATCTAGCGAACAGAATTAATAAGGGATATAATATCCTGACATTATATATTTCATATGATATAATATTCTTTCATAAATATATCCTCAAGGTGTTATTATTAATTTCCTTTGGCTTTACTAACTTTTTTCTGCTTTTACGAATTTTCTGGACAGCATGTTTTTTTGCCGTTGAACCTGCCGATTTTTGTGTTTTTTAAACGATTTGGTAAGTTACTCTACAGCCTATACGCACTTCGAGTTCTCATACTTTTTATTTAATTTGAGATCTATGGTGTTTTGCATTGCGAATGCTATGATGGTTCTGTCATACAATTTGCATGTAGCTAGTACTGGTAGTAGTTTTTTTCCATGCAAATTGGTCGTGTCTGTAGTTCATTTATTGTAGGTTCTGATTTTTGTGTTCGTGTATTGTGTTCTCTATAAAAAACATTCATACATATAACACGGTACAAGGCACACATATAACAAGGCAAATAGTGTGACTCAGTTGCCATACTGCAGGCCATCTAATTAAAGTGAATAACATTTTTAGTACCTTAAAATTTTCATGTTTTCATTTTGATTCCATTTATATGCTTTAAGTAAAATATTAAGTGAACCGACGACATTGAACTCTTAATAAATAAGGATTTTATGTTGTCATTTTAATGACCGAATGGCGTAATACTATTCATAGCATAAATTATGTGAGAACGGATCATTGACGCCTAATTGGGATCCTATAGTTCAAATGATTCGCATCGAATTACACAGGGGTTCGGGAATTATTAGACCGAATCGAATGTTTGTTGTTGTTGTTTACATAATTCAATAATTTAAAATTATTTGGGTTTTTTTATTGTTGTTAAATCTAAAGAATTTTATGGTTTCCAACTTGTATTAACTATTTTATCGATCCTGATTTCATAAGCTTACTATTGATGGATTGATTATTTCAATGTTATTAGGCCCGATTTCGAATTCTTACTCGTTAATCAGGAAAATCTACCTGAAAATAATTGTTCAACTAAGTATTAATTAAAAAAAGCATTGTCACTAGTGTAATGAGTAGAAAATAGACAAACCGAAACGAAATGAAAATCTGTTCAAATGCATCACATCAATTTCTGACTGCCATGAAGACGAAAATCAATATTGAACAATTACATTTAGTATATGAAAAAATTAAAAAAAATATTGATAAATGGGTTAAAATCTTTTTAACTGACAAACAATAAACACTGTTTTAAGTTTCCCGTAACAGTTAGTCCAGTGTCGCGTATAGAAACAAAATATTTAATATACAGAATATTTAAACTGATGCCATTTAAAAAAAACATTCGATTATATTTTATTGGTTAGATTTAGAAAAAATTACAATTTTTAAATGAATTTATAGCAATTTTTCGTGTTCATCTTAGACATACTCTCGTCTACACATGTAAACATTTTTAAAGTAATTGATAGACTGAATATGTGAAATCAAAACTTATTTATAATATATTAATCGAAGCATTTTAGACATTTTCAAGCATTCTAATGAACATGATAAATAGATGTGCTCCATTTTAAGTTATATCGCAGCTTGCATATGGGAACTAGCCAGAGGTAATAAATTCATTTCGATCTATAGCAAATATTCAGATTAATGTTAACGATGATATCAATCCTTATTAATCAATATTTAAAACAAATATGGCATTTTAGTGGACAGTTTCTAGACTGTTAATGAACTTGTACCGTTAAATATCTCCCATTTCGAAATTCTTCAACTTCTGCATGGGAATGAGACAGTAGAATATTTTGTATATTGAGTATTTAAACAAACATGAATTGACAAGTGATTGACTGTACCATAAGGGGTCGAATTAAGAATTTTAACGTACTTACAAACCACCAAACGCATCTAAGTCTCTTATCATCAGTATAGGGCAATCACTTAGATGATTTAGTATGGACATTTAAGCAATTATATTAGTAATTCATTATGGATGAATGTCATTTTAAAAAACACATAACTCATGAACGGACACAAACAGTTTATCACCGTGCCGTGTCTTGAGCACGGCATATTTAACATGGAGTACGCAATCGCCAAACTTGATTTATATTAGATCGAATAAAATCGCCGGTTAAAATGCGAATTTTGAACTCACCTTCCCTGACTTTGGTCAGGACGTGTTCCTTGTGCTCCTGGGCGCAGGGCTGTCCGAGGACGAGCAGGAGATAGCATCCCGGCGGGGCGCACCCTCCCATGATGCCGGGGCGTTTCGGTGCGAGAGAGAGATTTCGGAGGAGAGAGGACCTCTTGTGTAGCGCGAGGGGTCCGGTGTGCCTTTCCCTTCTGCTGCTGCGAAAGAGCACCGCTCTCAGCCGCAGTGACGTCGTCGTCCGCCCCGGTCACGTGGACTCGCGCACCCCCGCCCCCTCCTCTACCCCGCTCAAGATCAATAGATGAGGCAACGTCGTCTGTTTTGCTGTATTGCGGGGATAGCAGCACGTGCAGGTTGAGTTCGGCTTTTTGATTTGCAGTAGTGGCCGATGCGGTCGTTTCATGTGCTTGCTCTCCCTTTTAAGCGTCGCTCTGGGGGTGCCGCTTAAAGTGGAGTGACTCGATTTCAATAGGTCCCTTTTTAAAGTTACATCAAGCTAAAAATATTTCGAGTCTTATTTACTACAACGGTTTTTTTTTTTTTTTTTTTTTTTTTTTTGAGGTCCTTTAACAACGCATATTTTGGTTTATTTATTAGCATATTAGAGTTTATTTAAACTTAAGTAAATTAAATTTATAAATTTAATTATTAATTTTTAAATGTATTAAACTTCAAACTTAAGTGATTAAGCTTGATTCTGTAAGCGGCACGATGGCCAGTTGACTGGCTCTCTAGCCTTTGGTGCCAAAGACCCCAGGTTCGAATCCTGGCGGTGGAATGGGTGTTTGTGAGTGGTTCGAAATCCCCTTTAAACCCGGTCTGTTTAGCCCTCGTGGGCACAAGATGGCCGTAGAGCGACAAACCAAACCAATCGATTCAGTAACATGTGTCGTTTTACGATAACACCTACACAAAGGATAATAATAGCCATATTTTTTGTCTGTAACAGCTGTGGGCCTTATGTCTAACGAATGCACCCCACGAACATACCACCGAAGGATAACGAAGGGAACGACAGTGGGAGAACTTTTAGGGAAAACAGTCCAACAATTGCGTGTCGTATGCGAGAAAACTCGAGAAACTCCCACCAGGTAGCCCTATTATTGTTTCGAGATACATCACATATCATAATCTTCATCGAGTCTTCTCGTTTTTGAAAGCAGTGATAACCAGAACCATGCCGCCTGCGGAATCGAATTTTGGTCCTTCTTTTTACGAGTTGTGAAGAAGTCAGGCTTAATTGCACTTATAAGCAATAAAAAAACTACTTTAAACCCACTGAATAGGGGTATCCTAACACTTCAACTAACGTTAATTTTTAAATTAAGAATATCTTTTTAAAAATTATTTTATTAATATAGGGGACTTATGATTCCGAATACTATAAAAAATATTAACGTTACCTATTTCAATAAGGCTTTTAATGTATCAGGACTGCTATAATTCCCCATTTTATTACTCTATGGGGGTAATTATGGCCAAGAAAAGAAAACACTACAATTATGGCAGTGTTTTCTTAATTAAGAAGATTATTGTGGATTCCATCTCACACCCAGACAGGTACAGAATTTTTAAGTTAGAAATATGAAAATGCATTCTATCTCAGCTCTTACTTTTTTTGTTTAAGTAGGATAAGGAACAAAATTAACAGTCGGTCGTAATGCCTCACCTTTTTTTTTCTTTTCTTCTTACTTCCTTATAAAGGGAGTCGGGTTCGAATGCCGTAGGTGCCATGGATGTTTGGAGTGATTCGGAATCCACTTTAAGTCATAGGTCCCGGTCTAAAATCCCCGTAGGGCGGGGGGCTGACAACCCTATCGAGTGAAAATTAAAACATCTCCTATCTTGATATCTGCCAGTAGGCGGACGGCCTTGGCCCACCATGGGGCTATTGACTCACTGATGATGATGATCTATAGATGGAGGGAGAAAACATTTAAAAACGCCCTTTGAAAGGGCTTAAACAGGTCTATGTCATGCTTGTCCTAAAATCGGTGCAATAGAAACAGAATCTAGTCACTTTGCCATAATTGCTCCCGAGTTAGGGCAATACTGGCAATTGGGAGTTCAGAACCAAATCTTCATATTTCTCTGACAATAGTTTGACATTTTTCTTCTGAATTCTTGCAGATATGTAGAAGTAACGTATAATTACATCGCATTGCTCAACAGTGCGTATATATATTGTCTTCAGGTTGGAACGCTAACGACGGCATGGTTATTTGTGAGGGGTTCGGAATCCAAATAGGTCCTGGTTTAATATGCCTAAAAAGTGCAAAAAAGGACCGTAGAGCGACAAACCAAACCCTATACCATTTCGCTGTTCTTTTGAAATGGCTTTACTCATCATTGAGTATTCCTATCTTGTTAATAACTGGCTAATATTTGGCTTGATATATGGTCATGTTGTGGACACGAGGGCTAAACAGACCGTGGTCTATAGTTATAGTTTAATCTTTATGATTTTTTCTTTACCTTCGAAAAAAAACAAAAACGAAACAAACTCACACACATCACATCCTTCATGTGATCCATTGTTTTAGAGAGTTTTAATAAAATATAATATCGCCCAAAAACTTTATTTGGATGGAGTCATGGTAAGGGACGTACAATGTCTGCCTGAATTAGCAAGCTGACTACCTATGCTGGGCTGGCTGATAGGTAATTTTCCTATTGAATTTTCTTCGCCCACATCTCGCTGAGCTTTTGCAAACCCAAATTGTCATGTAAAATATTAGCTACACTATTTTTTGATATTTTAATAGTTAATTATCTCAGTCAGGTTTAATTTATAGTCTTCAAACACAATTTTATGGATATTTTAGATAATTTCTAGAATCGTCATCTTAAGAGGGGCGCGAGAGCTAGGGTCTTTTTTGGTGCTAGTACGATATTTTTTTAATTTCACAAACCCCACTGTTTTATCATTGAATAAGATGGAGAAGATTCTTTCAGTGTTGAGTCCAATTCTCATTGGATTTAGAGTGGCGTCAAACTTTTCAAATGGAATTAAATGAAGATGTTTCTGTACGTCTCTCTCAAAAGACTGTCAGACACTAACTAAGTTAGCTGTCCTTTACTAACTAAGACACTGTCTCGAAATTTTACATATGAGCTATCAAAGAATGGCACTTTAGACTGTCAGTGCGATATTGATCGCTGGTGTCATCACTAATTGCAGAATGGAATCTTATCAGCCCATATCTTCTTATGAAGCTCCGAAAATAGCAATTTTATTTTTTAACCAATAGAGATATGAAATGTTAACTCAATGACATTTCAAATCCTCTGGCTGAATAAACATTTCAGTGTCAAAGTGAGTCGCTGATAATCAATAATAGTCTTGCACATCAGAAATATATTTATATATATTGAAAATTTCTCTTTTGCGTTTATAATAGCTTCATTTAGACTTGATCTGTGGTTTTAAAGCAAACAAAGAGAAAAATTGGCGATGCATTGGTACGTTCTGATTAAAAAGAGGGTAAGACTTGAACTAAATGGTTTATTTATTTACTAGTTTATCGGATGATATGAGGAAGTTAGTCAGAATTTTTGGAATCTGTTATTGTCATTTGAGATTATCACCGGGATCTTTTGAAATACGAAAATATAAAGACTGTAATCTGGAAATTGCCAACGGGATGGACGGACGGATTGTCCACGAGTGAAGTAAATGTGAAAGATTGTGCAAAGTAATAATTGTGCAATAGTTTGAAATGGGGAAAGGAAATGATTAAAATCAAGAATCATTAGATCGTTTAAAAATAATTCTTTATCTTTTTCTAACGCTTGTTGGTTTCCCGCTCTACGGTCGTTTTGTGCACACCTTTCTTTAATATTTCCTCTTCCTAGATACATAATTCTTAGATGGAGCACATTTTTTATTACATATAAAATTTTTGGATTAAATTAATTTTTAACGTTTCGTATGATTTCTATTTATTTATACAAATAATTTGTTTTGTGTGTTCGAATCAATTAAAAGAACTTGGAAGAAATTGTGAAGATAATAATATTATTTGCTGTGTTATTACAAATATGAGCAGTAGAATTTCATGTTTAATAAACTAATTTTAATAAGTAATAAAAGTTAATTCATTCATAAAAGCAGCTAATTTTGTAGCTCCCCACTTCGGGCTCATTAGACAGGGACTTTCAGTTTAAAGTAAATTCCGAATCCCTCACAAACACCGCCAGGATTCGAACCTGAAGTCAGTGGTACCAACTGCCAGAGCGCTAGCCAAATGACCCTCAGGCCGTCAAATGCCCGTTAGGAAAACGATGTTTATTTATAGGAATTTAAGTTATAGGGCAATGAAAGATATTTTAACACACAGACACAAATGTAATTTTAAAAGTTTACTTGGCATTTATTTTGCTGTAAAAAATCTTCTCAAAATCCGAATTATTAAATAAATAAAACTCTGCACGGGAAGAATCTTACAAAGTTAATGAGCTGTTGACATTTAGGTAAATGAGCCATGATGCTAATTGATGAAGACAATCCTGCTCGTTCATCTCTTTAATTCAATTTTAGAATGGTTTCACGAAAATACTTACTGATAATTGAATTTTCGTATACATAATCCCATTATTTAGAAGAGCACTAAACAGAATATGGGCAATATACAAAACATTTTAGAATTATTTAATTCAGTAACAATTGAAATTTACCTTATAGTGCCTGTTTTAGTTTTTTACTTTATTAATGAGTTCTAAAAGAAAAATGAATTAAAATATATCAGATTAAAATTTAAAATAATTAATATCGTTCATTTAATACATTTTACAAAATTTTGGACACTCTTTCACAGTACTGTATTATTTCTGTTAACTTTCGCTATAATGTATTTATTTTTCCTGAAATACAAAAAATAATGTATTCTGATAACAAGGTTGAATATAATTTGTTTATTATATCTAACAGAATATGTTAATGGAAAAACCTTAAGTTAACGTAAATGTTATGCTTTAAAAAATATAAAAGGAAGTAACAATTTATAAATCATGAATTTTGGAGAGCTGATATTTGTATATTTGGGATGCACTTAAATATTTGCAAATGCACATTCATCTAGTGGGCAGAGTTTACAAATTCCATTCAAATTTTATTACTCACTTCAGGTGCATCAACGCTTCGCAGATGTGTTGCTGTGGGAGATTGCCATCGTTTGGGAAGTGAAGCCTGATTAGGAGGCGGAGATGTCAACTTGAAGCATCAGTAGATACTGGTGTCGATCCATCGAGGGTCGGCAAAAAGGGCCAAACCATGACATCGTATAGAGTCAAGGAGGCACCGTTTTCTTTTGTTTAATATTCATGATGCTGATATTCTACTTATGTGTGTCATGAACAGCCCACCGACTACTACCGCACCCACCACGTCACTGTGCCTAAAGCTGAGTTGTCCCTTTACGGTTTGGGAAGGATGTGGGTGAGAAGAAGTTTGATTGGGCTCTGTGACTCTCTATGGTCTATGGTAGTACTCCAGAGCACTATCCACTCGGCCATCTGGCCAGCAGCCCACCGACTAACAATAAGGCTATCATATTTCCCCATTATCACACCAAGAAACTTGAAAACCTATGCGAGACGCTTTGCTTACGTTGTCATAATCGCCCTCAGTTCTTTTGTTCCTGAAACCAGTGATCAACGAATGTAAATGATCAACGAATACAAAGGACAAGCTACTCTTACAGGCACTATAAAAGACTGTGTTGAATCTAAAATTACCTTCAGACGGACTTTTCTAGTGGAAGAATGATGGTGATGAGGACTGTAGTGTAACAAGCCTAGTCTATGACATAATCGGAAAAAAAATGCTCCTTTTTACGAGCTTAAATAACTTTCCAAACAACAGGGGCAGAAGAGAGAAAAATCGGCGAGGGTCGGCCAAGAAAGACCAAGCCAGTCGTCCTGCAGGCTAAAAGAGATCGACAGCTGTGATATTACTACTACTACTACTACTATTAGACCACACCCCATTACTGTGCCTAGAGCTGAGTTGCCCCTTTTGCGGTTTGGGAATGATGTGGGTGAGAAGAAGTCTGACCGGGATTCATGACGCTCTTACAGTCACAGGAGACCGGGACCTACGGCTGAAAGTGGTAACATCGCTGAGCAGCAGCGTATGATAACGGGGCGACAAATCAGGAGTTGTACAGTGGTCAAACTCTTTCAGAAAGCTGAACCCTTTGCTCGCCGTCCCAAACATTGCATGGCATTAGAGGTACCCTTTCAACCGGTATAAAGAAAATCAATAGGAGTCCGGTTTCGGTGGCTCAAAAATTCCAGTTGATAAGGAGAGAGCAAGGGACGTAGCTTTCAACAAGAGGTTAAAAGGCCTAGGTGGTTGCCGTGGTTTTAGCGTCGTATGACGTACTGTGAAAACTTTCTTTTTACCTCACTACATAGCTCACTAGCAGTTATTTAGGCGAACATCAGTGGGTCTCAAGAGGTACTAGAGGGTGTTAAGAGGTAAACTTTCTAGCATTTTGCTTGACGTATGGTAGAAAATTCCCACGAATATCGATACGGGAAGCCTTGCACTCATTGTCGCCATCGCCATCCAGTATTTCTAAAAGCAGTGACTGGATGGCGATTACAGGAAAACAACCATTCGTAATGATGACTGTTCGGAATCAAGCTGATCAGAAAGACAAAAATTCCCTTTTAGAATAGAGAGAGGATAACTTAGAGCCCTCATTGAGTTGGGATTCGAAATAATTATGAATTGCAAGGAAAATCAAAAAACATTTACACAATTAATTATCTACATAAATTTTAGATACTTTAGAATAACATCTGTTAATAGCATATATTCATGAAATACAAAATGTGACTTTTATTTTGTAAGATGCTCTAAAATTAAATTTTACATTATTATAAAATTTTCCCTTACAAACTATTGATAACAAATTAATTTTGTTGTTTAATTATTTATCTTTAATATCAATTTCTGCACTGTCTTGAAATTTGCCATTAAGCAACTGTATGATAAAACATAAATATTCAATAAATATAGATTTATTTTAAATCGCGAAAATACAGGTTTTTTAAAGATCGTTTGAAATCACGTTCCTTATATAATTTTAAAGAATATATATGTAGATACATTCTTTAAAAATATATGCACAAATATAAAGATATATTGAAGAAAATCCTTTCTTAACCAGAATTGTTGAAGAGCACGTTTTCATGTGTACTCCATTTTATAAATTTTTAATTTCGATTTTACATTTCAGCAATAACTGCGTTTTTTTTATGAGTGAGATTTTTGTGGCTAGATGGCTGCACGTTATTTCGATTCTCTCGTGCAGGATGAGGAACTGTTCAGTTCACTTCAGTTCTGTCTTTGGACGCTTTTGCTTTAAATAATTCTATCTCTGAATACATTGTTGACAGCCACTTCTCTTATTATTGAATATTTCTCAAGATTGGAAATGTTTTTCAACATTCCTATAATGCTATAAGCTAATCGTTATTTCGTTTTAATTTGTATCGAAAGTTTAAATCAAAAACGAAAATTGAATTAACACAAAGTATTACACAATGTTACAATGAGAAAAAAAAATAAGAAGAAGAATTAAAATACAGAAAAATAGATATATTTTTGTGATTCTATTTGCATTTATTTCGATAGGTTTTTCGCATTTTTTTTTGTCATTGTTGTTGTTGTTCCGTTATTTGTTGGTGCTGCCTTTGTTCAAAAACGATTTTTTAAGTTTGCGAACGAGGAGCTATTTTGTTTGTTTGTTTTATTTTTTTGTAGTTGTAGATTTCTGTCTTTGTTGTTTGTTTGTTTCCGTTATTTGTTGTTGTAGATTTTTTTTATTTGTTGCTTGCTTTTTTTTTTTTTTGATGTTTTATTGTTTGTTTTTGTTTGATGTTCAAGAGCAATCATTTTTTGTATTAAGAATGATTAACTAGTTCTTAACTAGTTGAACGATTCAGTTAGAACTTGATTAACTAGTTTAAATTGAACTTGAGCTGAACTTAATTTAAATTCGATTACTTGTGTTGTAGTTAACTATTTTTTTGTGTGTGTTTGTTCGTCTTTTTGTTTCATGTTGTTTTGTTTGCTTATCTTGTTTTTCGTTTCATGTTGGTTTATTTATTTGTATCTCTTGATTTTTTTTTTTTTTACCTAGAACAATGAACCATTTTTTTCTTATCGGTTAATTAAAAATACAGTATAGTCATTCACTCAAAATGATATAAAAATAATTCAAATTAATGTCACATTATTATACTCAGACAAATATAACTCAAAACAATGTACTTAATATTCAAAAAATATAACTCAAAACAACGTAACTCAAATGGATGTAAATCTCCAACTCAAAACAATATCAAAAAATGTAAAACAATAAAATAATGTAAAATACTCAAATTAATGTAAAATAATTCCCAGTATACAAAGGAGCACATTTTTACAAAACCGCATTTGGGTTGTTTACTAAACCAATATTGAAACCAAATGATTTCCAATTGTGAAACCTCAGCAAAGCATTTCTGATGGTTCACGCTATTGAACACCGTCGCTCGAACACCGCAATTTAAAAGGGCAAAGATGAAGTCAAAATTTGGATATTGATTTTTTATGTTCTTTCGGGCACAGAGCTAGATGAATGATAGTATCTATTTATTCTGCCAATTTATCGTTAAGCGCATATGGGTAGGTAAAAGAGTTTTTCTTCTAGACCAACTAAAACAAGAAATTTTTGTTTATATCTGATGTCTAATATTTTAAGGGGAAAATCCTTTGACTTGTGTTTTACATTTTCATTTTCCCTTTTTTCGTTTACATTTTCCGATACAAGCTTCTGGATTACGCAGCTTATTTTTTGTAATGTGAAGACATCTATAAAAAAAGGTATGGATAGCCAGTACAAAGACCAAAATTATAAATAATTTAGAATATCTCAATATCATGTAGAGGAAGGATGAATGACTTTAAAGGGAGGGTGGAATCAGGAGATTCGAAATTCGAATAATTGAGGAAGGGAGGGGGGGGAGACAGCACTGCGCGCTCAGTACCCGTTATACCGGGATTCAGACGTGTTACGGCAATGATCAAAGTCTTATTTGAAAGATCTCGGCAATATTTAATAAAATACATCAATATAAACCAAAATGAAATCAAATTTATTCGCGTGAATAAGTGCAATTTTTAATATCGACTTGTATGCAGAGGCCAAAGTAAAATTCGAAGAAAGGTGTTCTAGAAGATTGAGGGGCGAATCCAAAACTTCCCATACAAAAGAACGGACATAAGCAGTCGAGGACTGCAACCGAAGTCACAGGTTGGAGAATGAGTCTAATACGAATGAGATCATGGAGCTAATTGATATAAGGGATGTAGAGATTATTATAACTCTAGAAGTATGCATTGTGGTCTTCCATAACGAACTTGTCCACCATGGCAAACTGGTTTACCATGGTCCATTATCATTCTCCGTTATGGTCTGGGTTATTCTGGTCTGTAGTCCCTTATAGTACTCCACAACGAACTGGTCTACCATGGTTCATTATGGGCCTCCCTAACAACTAAGTACTTACCACATTTGGAACAGGGTCCATCCTCTCCGCTATGATCCTGTATAACGCACTTGTTCATCATGACGAACTGGTCTCGTAAGGCCAATAAATTTGTCTGAATTTTTCATTGTGGTTTAAACAGCTTCTTTCAGCTTCTAGCTATATTATTGATTGTTTTTGACACCTAAAAATGAGTGATATTTCCAGTATCACTGAATACACAATAAGACCATTTTAATCCGGCACGTGCCCGGATGGCCGATTTTGTGGGATTATCAAGCGCACACAGGGATACCAAACCCCTACAAATAGATACGAAATATTCCATATAAAAATGTAAGTGATTAAAGCAAGTACATACTCAATGTTAATTAGATCGGGACCTACAGTTTAACTTGAATTCTGAACCACTCACAAACATACATGCCACTGCCAGGCTTCAGACTTGAAGCCTGTGTTCCCAAAGGGTAGAGCGCTAGCCTATTTGCGTGTACTACGTGAAATGGACGCAATGAGTCACCAATGGACTTATATATCACGTGAGATGACGCAAAGAAGCATTTGCCTCCTACTTATGCTGACGAGTGAAAGGAAGATATTTGTGGACATCTTCCAGGATGAATGTATGCTTTTGAATGTCATATCGGAGAAAATCACCCCAAGTAATCCAACTGGGGAAATGAGACCACCCAACCTAACATTGTTTCATGCACACTGTCACAATTGGAAAAAAGTCTACTTTCTGAAAGTTGGAATTGTTATTGTAGTTTGAAGTGGATTCCAAACTACTTCAGACATTCATGCCGTCGCCGGGTTTCGAACTCAAAGTCTTTGGTACCGAATGCCAGCCACTCGGCCATCAGCCCCCATATATACTACCTACATTGTGAATATTTTATTGTTTATAATCCCGGGTTTCGTGAAATAATGTTTTAGTTATTAGAGTTCCTTAAATTGACAAAATTTGAAGACCCCTGCTAATAAACATCTCTTCTCATGTGTCTCAAGTTCGTATCGGATTCAAAGGGCATTCCAAATAATATAAACGAAAAACATCAAGATTGCTTTCTTAGCATCCTTCCGAAGAACAACATCCATATAGTCTGATATTTATGCCCATATAATTCGATATCATAATATTATTAAAGACATAATTATAATCTTCATAAATTTAATAAATCATAACCTATAATCCATATTATAATCGACATAACTTTTTCTTTAAAATAAAAGTCTCTTTCAACTTGTAGCAAGTTTGTAGCAGAATAAGAAAACATTCTAAACCAAGGACCAAAGGATCTTGTGGGCCACTTTGGAAATGCATCCTTACTCTACGGAACGCCTATAAAATTGTATATCTCCGTATTAGATTTAGTAGACCCACTATAGACATTTTTTCCAGTGAAAAAATGAGAATGAGTTAATATCTTTGGGTTTACTATTATTCTTACATGTGAACATAGATACTATAATAATAATGATACCTAACGCACATTGTAAAGAAATATATAACATTAAAAAGGAAATATAAAAAATATATAAACGAAATAAAAAAAATGAAATTAGTCAAAAATATTTATTTTACGCGTGCGATATTAGAGAGTTTTTGCATACCGTATGTTAGTTACCGTTGGACGTCCGTTAGCTTTATCTCCCTAGCGCGCATGCTCATAGGAAACATTGTACTATTGCGCATGCTTATCTGTAATATTGCACTACTGCGCATGCGATTTGAAAGTAGTTGAAAGCATTTCTAATAAACAAAGATGGCTGACAACTGATGAATAGATGAGGAGTTGACTAACTGTGAAACACGGAAAGCAGAAATTAAACGCTATAGACTTCATTTAAATAAATTAAAATATTTTTTAGATTAGTCTAGGATCTTGTACAAAGAAAAAATGTGAAATGTACGAGCAATTAATCTTAAATAAAAATACTTTTTTTTTACTAATCAGCTGACTCATCAACGATGATGCAACGAACACACATTACGATCTACGAATCACGAAAGTAAGTTTTCCAGTTTATTTGTTATATTAAAAATATTCTATAATGTAGTTTTAATTTCTTAACATAACTATATTTAATGCTGATTAATTCTAAAATCCTCATGATAATCTGTTTAAACTTAATCAATTTTCACTCATATGTTTAAATATATTTTGTAGTTAGATAGATACTCAAACATCATTATAGGCAAAACTTATGTTATATGAATGAAAATCGATTAAGCTTTAATAGATTATCATGGGAATTTTAGAATTAATTAGCATTAAATATAATAAAATATACTATTATTTATATATTAAACTACATTATAGAATATTTTTAATATAAAAAATAAACTGGAAACTTACTTTCGTGATTCGTAGAAGATCGTATATGTGTCTTTGTTGCTCTTTCTCGTTGATGATTCCGCTGATAAATAAAAATGTTTTTTAATTACACCTAAACACATTTCTTCTAGTACAAGATCGTAGACTAATCTAAAAAATAATTTCATTTATTTTAATTAAGTGTTTAATTTCTGTTAATCCCGTTTCCTAATACGTTTAACTCCTTATCCATTCATCAGTTTTATTCGAATTATATTACGAATAGTTTTTAATTTTTTTATTGTATATTGATCTATTTAACATTAAGATTAATTTCCAGAGAAGAATACCCCCACCTGAATAATATTCCAAATTCAAGATCATTTATATTATTCATGTATATTAAATTTTAAGATGTATAAAATATTTTTTTCAATTTACAGGAGTGTGAGAATTCACCCACTCCTCCATTTTTAATAATAAAGATAATGACAACTAGAAAATATTTTTTCACAACTTGATTGTTTTATAAATTACATTTCCTTAACAGGCCTTCGAGAATAACAATTTCAGAATGGAACATTAAATGATATAATCACTGTTTACATATTCATATTCATTTTCATGACATAGATGGTAGATTGAGTCGACTAATAAGCTAATGTACCACCAAAAAATCATTTGCCAAAAAAAAAGTATTTGTTTATTAGCAACTAGATTGCTATTTGTTTTGTATTGACATGTCTTTAGTGAACAATTTCATTACTAATTAAAAAGATGTATGTATTTTATAGATTTATTTATGTACAACTTTTTAAAATTTTGATTAAATTACTTATTATTTACATATAATTTTGTGCAAGTTTCTTGTATTTAAATATTTCAGAATATATGAAGCAATATTTTTTAAATGAACATTTCTTGTAATGTATAACAACTATGAAAGAGATTTAAGAAACCTGAATTAATTTTAAATTTAATTAATTTTAATTTTATTTTTTAATTCATGACATACTTTAAAAAACAGATTAGTAAAATTTTTGAAAATCTTTACATAATTATGATGAAAATGTTAAAATTGATTCCTACAATATGCCATTTCCTTAAATAAAGAAAAATGTTCTAACAAAGCAAACAAATTTATTAAGAAACAATATAGTAAATTTATTTACTCTTGCAATTTATTATAAAGGTGTATAAAATAAATTAATAATTTCACATGAAGCATGCAAGAAAAAAAAAAAAAAGAAAATTGTAATGATTCAGTTATATATTACTACTTAACTTTTAATTTGCAGACAGCAGAAAGATTTTTAAAGAAGTTAAAAATTATTAACTCTTATACCATTACAAAAAGTCCCCATAAAAAGAAAAAATTATAAGAAATGAAACAGAAAGTTGTAATCCAAAAAAGACAAACAAATATAAAATTAAATCAAATCTTTAAAAAAGTAACTAATATTAAGGATGAAAATGAATAAAAGCATATTTCTTGTTATATGTTGTTTTCTTAAATAAAGAATAATTTTCAAAATAAACAAGCAAATTTATTTAGCACTTATTTAATAGTACATTAGTTTATCTGTGTATATTTTCAATTTATTATAAAACTCAATTCAAAATATAAAAAGTTCTATTCAGAAAAATAAATCCATACTAATATAATCAAGTTAAAACAGGAGGGCACAAAATGGATATATTTTATATATAGTTATTTTATTTTTTTTTTTAAATATTTTTTTATTTCCAATGGCAGATTATGAACAGTTACAGCAAAAAAAGAACAACGAAAAAAAAAATATATGCAACATACAACAACAACAAATAATACAACAAAACATGCTGAAACAGAGTTCATTAATCTAACAATAATGCCAAGTTGCAGATCTTTTAGCCACTAAAAAGTGTTACCAGGTGCACCACGGGGAGGTAGATCTTCTGCGCACCCTTTTTTTTAAATATTATACTATTAAAAATGCTAATTTTTTCATAGTAACAAATATAATTTACAAATTATTTCTTAAATAATGATATGAAATTCAAAACAGGAATAGAAAATTAAACTACCAACAGAAGCAGGTTAATAAATGGAAAATATTTCTATAGTACTTTTAATTAGCATAAAAATAAAAGAGTTATAAAATTAAAAAATATTTTAATATCAGAATTTTAACAATTAAAACAAATTATTTATAGCAAATAGCTTTTTAATATACTTTTAAATAAAAAATTACTTTGTTTGTTTTTTTAAATTAAATTAATATAAATTTATAATATATATTCTTAAAACTAGACATATGAAAAATAAAGTAACATTAAAATTAGTCGTGTTCATTCATAGCACATATGTTTCTAATCATCAAAACAAATTATGTTCACCAATTTTTAAGTAAAATTTTAAATTTACACTTATTATTACTGTTTTTTTTTTTTTATTGTTATATGTATAATCTTCAATGAGCAAATGCTTTATAAGAAATTTAGAAAGAATGAATTTTTAATTCACTTTTGTTAATGATGTAGTTTAGATTTTGTACAATTATCCTGTAAAAGCTTACTACCAATGAAACCACTAAACATCTGTATATAATAGTCTTGTTTCATAAAAACAGAAACACAATTTTATTTTAATATTATATTTTAATTAAAAAAATGTATTTAAAAACAATTACAATTGCAATACTTTTAATAATTTAAACAAACATATAACATTACTAAATATATATCTGAATCTAAAATCATGCAGCATTTTAACAAGTACAAATTACAGGTACAGGTTATCAATTTGAAATAGCCTTTTGAATTACAAAAAATAGGAAAGAAAAATAACTGAAATATCTAAAAAACAGATAGTTAATTTGAAAATATCTGCATAATATATTTTTCATTAGCATAAACATGGCAGAGAATTTTTTCAAAATTTAAAATAAGCAATTATTAGAATTTTAGTAATTAAGTAAACATGTATATACATTTAATTGCGTTATTTAAAATTACATTATTTAAATTATTACTTACGTCTAAAGGTAAAATATATTTTTTTTTAGTATATATTTTCAGGGAATAATTAACTTTAATCAACCTTTTATTTCCGCACTATCTTTATTCGAAATGAATAGATGTTTTAGATGGAGAGAAAAGCAGATGTTTAAATTGAAACAAAAACCACAATGCTAGTCATAACAAAGCAGCTGCAAATAGAAACGTTCTTTTTTTTTTTTTTTTTTTTATTCTTTGCATGTTTTTATACTTCATTTCTTTTACCATTTCGTGCTGCCTGATTGTCACATAAAGATTAATAGCAATTATCAAGTGGAGCATAAGCATATATGTAATACATTTTGCAATTTTTTTGTATTAAAAATATATAATAAATAAAAAAAATAAATGTTCTCTGACAAAAACGATTAAAATCTACATTTGTTAAATCTTTCTTATCGAGAACTGGGTATTTGCACTTCTATATCATCACTCAGCTCCTCGTATTCCAGATTTTGTTTTGGCGCTGTTTTAATTTAACGGAAAAGTGAAAGCGGACGCTATGCAAAAACTCATTTTAAGCTTCCCGTTAAATGACCGTTTCTGATGAGCGCATGCGCAGTGGTATCATGCGCCAAATAGCGGGAAAAGTGAAAGCGGGTGGCTTCAGACATACTTTACTTCCCTCATTGGGCGGCCTGATGGCCAACTGGTTAGCTCTCTGGCCTTTTGTACCACAAGCTTCAGGTTCGCATACTGGCGGTGGCATGGATGATTCGGAGTCCACGTTGAACTGTAGATCCAGGTTTCATTAGCCCAAAACGAGCACAAAATGACCGTAGAGCGACACACCAAACCAATTACTCCTTGAATTGCACAAATTGTTCCTGAATCACATGTTGCAGATGTTTGATTCTTCATTCAAATTAAATGAGGGATACCATAAAATAAGCAATACAGCTTCCTATCGCCCCCTTTCTTCCTGTTTTAGAACGTTTCATTTTAAATTTTCCTGGAACGCATCAAAATCGAGCGAATGATCCATGCATAACCACAGTCAGGAGATGACGTGCGTGGCATTTTTACGATCCCAGAACCTTTATTGCGCCCTGAATCATTCGCAGAGAACCTCTGACATCAGAATTCTTTATGGGAAAGCGATATTCAGGGAAATGTCTTCCCTCAACCATTTCGCCGATAAGGTCATTTTATCAGTCTAACCTTCGCTGCTTTCTGAACCTCGGGGTGCCATAAAGGCTTCGTTTAAAAACTCTTTTACTTGATGGAGATGCGCGCATTTGTCTGCGTCAACCCAAAATACTCGGAGAAACGTGGAGAATTCGAATAGCTTTTTCTCGTCTGTGGAATAGCGAGGAAATAGACGCATCTTTAGGGCATTCTAGATATCTGTAAAGGAAGAACAGAATTCCCACGAATAGAATTTCGCATTCTAAAAATATGAACGGTGGTTTTTATTTAATTTTTTATTTGAGTTGTTAGTTTGAAAATTTAGCAAACGAATCTTTATAAATATGAAGATTTATAAAGATTCGTTCGTCATCATTCGTCATCATTCGTCATCATCTTAAACAATAATGTAATATTTTCGAAACCAATAGGTTGCTAAATGGCGGTCTGATAGCCGAGTGGCTAGCTCTCTGACGCTCGGCACCACAACCTCAAGCTCAAGGTTCGAGTCCAGGCGGTGGCATGGATGTGTGTGAGTGGTTCGGAATCAATGATGGTCTCATATGAGCGTAGAGCGTCACAGAGCTCAGTCAGACTTCTCACCCACATCCTTCCCAAACTGTAAAGGGGCAACTCAGCAGTAAGCGCAGTGATGTGGTGTGGTGTAGTAGTAGTAATAAGTTGCTAAATGCAATAATACCAACATAAGAAAGATCTGTCTTTGCAAATACTAATTTTTGATTGATTTGATTCTCTATGGCTATCTTGTGCCCACGAGGGTTTTAGCAGACCGGGACCTACTGTTTAATGTGGATTCCTAACCACGTACAAACATCCATACCACCACCAGGATTCGAAACTGAAAAGCCTGTGGTACCAAATTTCAGAGCACTAGCCAGTTGACGCTCAGGCCGCAATAAGTTTTTGAATTTGGCGTGACTTGTTTTAGTATCATGGTATTCGAACATTCTTTTTTTGGATACGAACTATCATTAGGCCGTCTACCTACAGTCAGATTTTGGGACAGGAGAATGTTTTCTTTTTAAGGGGTAGGGTTGTCAGCACTACGCTCTGCAGTCTATTAGAGCAGTACCTACTGTTTAAAGTGGATTCCGAGCCATTTCAAGCATTCATGGCACCGCCGGAACTCGAATCAGAAACCTGTGTCACCGAGCCCCACAGATCTAGTCACTCGGCCATCGGGTCTTTTCTTTTTATTTGTTCTTGTATAGAGTATATAAGAACAAATAAAAAGAAAAGACCCGATGGCCGAGTATATAATTAATAGCATCTATAAATATTGTAACTACATATTTAATAATTGAAATCGATTTTCTCATGAAAATCTGGATTGAAAGATTTTTGATTAAAATAAATGTTATGATCTTATTATAAATCTATTAAATAATAATAAATAAATATCTATCTTATAAGTCTTATTATAAATCTATTGTTCTTATTAAAAATCTACTTTAAAAAATCTGACCTTTTGTTCAAATTATGTTTAATTTAGTCTGATTTAAGATTACAAATTTTTATTTATAATAATTTTTATTTATACCATTAATTAAAACTGAATGAATAAAAAATTATTTTTGAAATCTTTTTGTATCTTTCTTCTTACAAAAAAGAAAAAGATTTATTTGTCTGTGTGTTTTTCTTAAAGCTATAACACTTTAAAGTGCAATTTTTTTTGCATTTATTTTTTTATCAGGTTCATAACTCTCACCTACGAAAAAATTCTTGTTATTTATTTTTAATTAAATAAAAACTTTATTTTTAATAGCCATTACATAACGCTGGACATTAAAAAAATTGGAGTCATTAATTTAATTATTACACAAAAAATAAAGTAGAAATTTGTGTTATTTTTATGCGGCAGGTAGGAACCGCATAAAAGACATTGCATAAGAAAATATCCTGAAACTTCATGAGTACCTATAAAACACAATGTTTGCCACACATTAAAAAAATTATTTCATGCGGTAAATAGGGAGCGCATAAAAAAGTCCCACATAGAAAATATGTCAATTAAAACCTCCCGATTGAGCGCTGCAGAAATGAGTTTTCCAAACAAAAAAAAAATTATACTGACGCACCGGTATATTTTAAATTGGTTTATTTGCTCAAATGGATTCCAAAATGTGCATTTAAAAACTATTCATCTTAGTCTATTACGCGGATTTTCTTGTGGAGAAATGGTTAAAAATCCCTGTCGTCACTTGAACCATCTCATCTGATACTACTTCTCTGATAGAATTCGTGATAATGGGATAATATAATATAGGGAACAACATTTATTGGTTTGGTTTGTCGCTCTACTGTCATTTTTTTGCATATTTTAGGCTTATTTGACCTAGACCTCCAGTTTAACGTGGATTCCGAAGCACGAATAAACATCTTAACCAGGATTCGAATCTGAAGCCTGTAGTACCCAATTGCAGAGTGGTTGCTATTTGGCCATCAGGTAGTCGCAATTTTATTGGATTTTAAATTACATTTTTTAATTAATATTTATTCCTAATATACATTGGATGTACTTTTTTATATATACGCAGAAAAAAACGCAGAAAAAGGACCCTTTAAAAACGGATTTGAGTGTATTTGTTTTTGATTTACTTTAAAAAAAAATACTATTATATTGTTAAAATTTTTTTAACATATGAATGAATGAGAAACGAATTATTAAGACTTCTTGGATATTATCTCGTTTATCCAATTTATTTTATTTCAGGGAAATTATTCGAAATCTTATTTGAAATAGTTAGAAAAAAATATCTGTAAAGAGAGGGCTATCTTAACAAAATTTACCAAAACTAAAAATACTTTATTTATTTCAACCGTGTCCTATGTGCTGGAAAAATAATGTGTCTATCATTCATGTTAAGTCTGTTTGAATTCGATATTAATTCAAAGAAAATAAAAAAGAACCGCACACATAGAAAATGGGATTATTCGAATTCTTAACTATTCCAATGATTCGCTTCAGATTCGTTCATTTCAATCCGATTTCTTTCAGTCGATCGATAAGGCATCCGAACCGATTTCCCTAACTATTCCAATTACGGTTCAAGGATGCAAATCTGATTAACCTGTCTAGACACGTCTGCTGCTCGGATAAGTGAATTAAGTCATCTCGTGCACATTATAACAAGTTACGGATTGAGATTCACCAATTTGAATTAAAAAAGATAAATTTGATTTTATTTGATAAAATAGATTAGTGATTATTAGTCCCGATACTAAAACTTTTTATTACAGCTGAATTTTTTTAGTGACAACTGGCAAATAGACCGGGACCTACGGTTTAAAGTGGATTCCGAACCACTACAAACGTCCATGGCACCGCCGGGACTCTAAGCCGAAACATGAGGTACCGAACGCCAGTCATTCGGCCATCAAGCCGCTTAATTATTAGTCTTTAACACTAACATTTTTTTAAACGGAATTTTAGGGACAACATGGTGGAATATTTTGTTTTCCTAATGCAGCTGGCAATATAGAGACAGTTCATATTTTTGCCGTTAGCAAGGGCTGTAACTCATTGAGCACAAACCAGGGGGCACATGTAGCTTGAAGATGGGTTACGGACGTGAGTCATACTACCCCCGCAGCTCTCTGCTATCCTATTAAATAGGAATCTACGGTTTCAAGTGGATTTCGAACCACTCCAAACATCCATGGCATTGCCGGGACTCGAACACGAAACCTGTGATACCGAGTGCTAACCACTCGGCCATCAGGGCCCAAATTAATGTTTTAGATTCGTCCAATTAGAGAAATATTTATTTTTATTTTTTATCTATTACCACACATGCAATAAAATATTTGAATTCAAGAAGAACTAAATAATTTATTTTCAAATGGAGAATTAATAGAATATTTTCTTTGAAAAAAGAATTAAAGAATAGAAAAGATCACTGCCAGAAGTTTTGTAAATAAATAAATAAAATAAATATTTATAAAAAATAAAAACCTTTTAAAATAAGACGGTTGAGAGCCATTAAAGTACTCAACATAAATTATTCCTTTCACAGTGCAGTTCTAAGACGATTTGTCTTGATTGAATAAAATCGTAAATTCTAAGTGGTTTCCATAACTTAATAAAAGCTTCATGCGATTTCTTTATGATATTAAGATTAAGTATTGCTGCTTCTAGCAAAGTTGAAATTAAGAAAAAAAAAACATATTACCGTATATTTATGACATTTTATATAAATGATGCATGCATGAAAGGGGCTAGGTTCAGGAAAATCATCCAATATGAGCGGTATATGGAATTATCGATTACATGGTCTACGATGTCAAAAGGATTGCATTCAAAGTGGTACGAATCCCGCAGAAACCTGGGCTGGATTTCATCGACTGAGGATATAAACCAAAGGGGGCCAACCCAAATGATCTCACGCGCCACTTTGAAAATGCATCCTAACTCCGCATATAAAATTATGTATCCCCTATTAGATTTGGACCCACGATAGACAATTTTTGGGAGTGAAAAATTTGAACAGAATGAGATATTATTTGTGTTTACTATTATTATTGCATGTAAACATAGCTAATATAATAACAATGATACTAAATTCACATTGTAAAGAAATATAGAACACTCAAAATGAAATTTATAAATATAAACGAAATCATTAAAGAAATATTTTTTTACTAGTGCTATAGTTGTTTCTCCACTCTTTCACTTAGCTTTTGCAAATCGATCTCCATTTGGGTATTTGCACGTCGTAATGAGTGCTGCCTCCGTTATGTTTGAGTGTGTTTTGTGCTGGATCCATTTCCTTTTAGAAAAAAAAAAAAAAAAAAACGGTTCGCAGATGCAAGTTGAACCAAAAGCGCTAACAGCTTGAACTAAGAGTCTGGTTTGCTCTGCTATCAGCAATTGGTTAGTTTAAAAAAAAAAAAATTCTCTTTATCGAATACTAAAAGTCTGGATCTATGCTGCCTTTTTACACATCTTCCACATCAACGACAGAACACCATGCAATTCGGATGAAATTAGACATTAAATTCTACAGAAAGATTCGCTTATCAAAGACTCGTGCTATCCTTGATGATTTGAGTTTTGGTGAAGCTCCGTGGCTGCGCAACGGCCGTCAGTTTCTATCTTGGATTGTCCTTTGGAAAGATGAAAGAGCATTGCTGGGGAAAGAAAGCGGAAGAAAAAACTAAAAGGAATCTTGCCCAAATACTAAAAGAAAGTTTAATAGAGTGAGGTGTTTTTCGGGCTATCCTTTCCAGAAGGTCAACTTTTTATGCTCTTCCCCATTTGCATAATTCGCATAAGCTGATGGTCACAATCCAGCGTAGTCCTTTATCCCAAAGCGACCTAGTGGCCAAGATGACCGTAGAGTGACAAGCCAAATCCCTTTGTCCCAAACTGCACTTGTCTTTTAGGTTCGAGGACCGAACTGATCTCCAAACAAACCAACACGAATCCGCTGGCAGCATTGTTGCAGTCACTGCTTCCAGAAACGAGGAGACTGAATTGCTGATTATGACAATGTGTGTAAAGGCGTCTCGCATGAATAGTCGGGGTACTTTGGGGGAATTTTATGGATTTTCTTCAATGCGACATGCCGGAACTGTCCTTCCCCAGCAGCTGCAGGTGGGATGCTTGCAGATTGACGAGATCCACCGATATTCCACCCTCACTGTACTATGGGGGCGAGAGGTGGAGATAGTCGAAGTCTTTTGCCAAATGACGGTCAATTGGTGGACACAGCAAACGCTGACCACTGTCTTCTTGCTGACAGCGTATTTCACGACAGCGATTTCAGCAGTGGTGAAATCTCGTATTCAGTTCAACAACACCTGATTTCTTAATGCTTTCGCCGGCTATTTACGTCTCTATGAAAAATGATATTGAGTTTGTTGACCAGATGAGATAATATGCACCTAATAACATTTGTAACTGAGCTCGCCCGACAAAAAAATGAATCCAAACCCTTGACGAAGCCCCAAAATACATCCTGGCGAGCAAGCACAGAGGAGTCGTTAAATATTCACAGATGGCGCAGAGGTCGAGACACGCGCTCAATCGCGGGCGCACTGCCTCTTCGTGATCACAAGGCAGTAACGCTTAACCAGTAAGTCTTTTTTTTTGTCTGTTGATTGAATGATTCGAGGTATAGGTAAGCACAAGTAAGTAAGAGGACTTTCATGATCACCGGACAACACGCATCGTCTTTCTGTAGTTGAAGATGAGTCTTTGCCCCTATGTAAAACGAAGTGCGTCATTTTATGTTAATGTTTCAAATTGGATAAGCATAGATAGACAATAAGTAAGGTGCTGTTGAATGGCCCGTACGATCACCAGATCTTACTCCGTAGTTTTTTTATAATTGGGACTATAGATCAGCTGGACATATAGGATCTTATTAGAAATACTTAGAATTACGTGACATATTCCATGACGATGTATCTGTATGTAAAGCTGCATTCGCTGATACAAATATGTATCGTGAACAATGGCAAACCTTTTGAAGAATCTCGATATCAGCTGTGAGCCAGTTTGCCTTTTCTGCTTCTTTTGGTCTGATATCATGATGAGCCCGTTGGAAATAAATTGTATTTGTTTAAACCCATGCTTGTTGCCAGACACTGATTATCCAATGAGGTCTTTCAGTAAGAGGAAGAGATTCAGTACCTTTTTAAAATAGAAAAGATGTCTTGCTTAGGTCAACCTACTTGACCCTAGAAGTTCTAATCTTTCAGACACAGAGTGAAGAGGTACGGAGTCATTTGTCTTTCGCAAGTGAAAAATAATGGAGAAATTTCACACAGTGACAGCGCGCCCGGGAAATTTTAGGAGAAAAAAAATCCCTGTTTGTAATTTCGCTAATTAGGTTGGAGAGGGAAGGTGCTTAAAAATTCATAGAGCGCTTTAACTTGTCAGCGCAAAACTCATTAACTTCCGAACTTTAAAATTATCTGAACCTCTCGTTACGAGAGCGAATTAGAAAGTTTTTATTGAACTAATTAAAATATAAACTAACGAAACATTTAATCCCCTTATGAAACGCGAACACTCAAGTCTATAATTTAAAAGCATTTTTCTCCTCGAACCCCGGCTCGCTTAAGCACGAGTATCCTTAAATGAGCCAACTCTTTTTTTTCTTCATCAGTATACAAGATAACTTTTAAGAGTTGGATGGCGAAACTGATGGAGCCCTTAACATGGAGCTCCTTGGTAAAACCAGACAGCAAATATAGAGTAAAAATGAATAAAACAAAATGATGCTATCATTCATGAATAAAATCGATTTATTCATTCATTTAAAGTTCAGTTCCAAGCTTAAATGGAAATTCTGAACATTTGTTGAACAGAGTTATTAAGGATTCATGAATGGAATTATAACTGTTTAGTATCATTAATCGCCATCATCATCAGCAGTGGTGCAACAGCCCCATGGTGGGCTAAGGCCGTTTGCCTACTCGCAGATTTCTAGACAGGTGATGTTAATTGAAACATCATTGGGGTTGGCTTAAAACTCGTCATGGGACGGGTTATCAGTTGGCGCATTGAGCCTGTGTGTTCTTGCCTTAACGTGCCACTTCCGACCCTAGATTCATATACAAAAAATAATGTATATTTTAGTAAAGTGTCCCATGACAGTTGAATCCCCCTGTATTTCCTACAGAAAAATACATCTATTGGAAAATACAAATTATTCTGAATATAATTAATTCTCAAAATAATTAACGATTTCTTTCTTCGTGGCTATTGAAATTCTTATACACGCCAGCTGCAAATGCAAATGTGACAAGTGATGTCATGTGATTTGTGACCTGTTGTGTCATGTCACTCAAATGTGCCATGGAACTCACAGAATATATTCTTTCATTAATCGACAGTAAGATCTAATGGAACCACGGGGGTATACAAGATATTGCATCCGTTCTCCACTGCTGAGCATCCACTGTCATAATGTCGTTTAAATGTCTGTTAACAACCCCGTCTTATGTTCCCTTATAAGGAACACATGTTAGTAATGCCATCTACATACAAACGGATTGAAGGTACCCTTCCCATCTAATAATCACATTGAATCCGCACCGGTGATCGAGGCCGACATTTAATCAGGAAACATTATATCCTATCCTCCCATATTCATATTAATTGTGTAAATGTCCTAATAGGTACTTGACATTCAAAAGTTTACCTTACTCGTCAGCGGCAACCTCCTCAGCAAAGAATTCTATTGATGAATTAAATTATGTTCTATGTTCTGCCCTTCTTCATTTCACGAGCTCTGTCAGATAATATCCAAAATTTTTTCTTTGATTTGTTTATGATTTCATTTTCTCTGACTGCAGAACTGTCGCTGCTTTTGTCTCTTCCGTCGCCTTACGAGGTTGGACCCCCAACTCTATAAATACTTTTTTATAATTAGGTCAATTCCTACTTTTTTTCCTTTGTAAATAATTTTAATTCATTTTTTTAAGTTTATCTGGCGCCATCTATTGGCAACATGCAACTTACATGCAACTTAAATGTAAAAGAAAAACTAAAATGAATTAATTAAATTTAATTACTGAATTGATATTTGAAAAAACGGTATTAACATCCAGTATCATCCACTACGAGTTTAAATGAAAAATGTATTTGAACTTGAATGGACGAATAAAAAGTATTTTATGAACGATTGAAAATGTGAACAAGATGTATATAGTGAGAGCGTGAGATAATAGAAGAAATTGAAAAAAATTCGTGGCTTTCCATTTTTCTGCAAAATCCACTTGACTTTTGACTACAACTTGCAGCAGACTCCAGACTTCTCTCGCATATGTATGTTGGTGTGTTATATTCTTCATATATATACATATATATATATATATATATTGTATTTCCTAGTTATATATAGTACAAATAATTAATATAGTAAAATAAAAATAAATCAATATTTGATTATCTATGTTACAATGATTTAATATGTGGGGCCTGAATGGCCGAGTGGCTAGTGCTCGGTACCACAGGTTTCAGGTTCGAGTCCCAGCGGTGCCATGGATGTTTGTAGTGGTTCGAAATCCACTTTAAACTGTAGGTCCCGGTTCTAATAGGAGCGTTGCGGGGGCATTGTTACTCCGCGTCCGTGGCTTATCTTCAGGTTACACGCGCCCCCTGGGTAATGCAAAGTGAGTAACGTCTGTGCAGCACTTGCCTTAAGGCACCCAAGACGTCCATGTCTATTTGCCAGCTGCATTGGAAGCAAAAAAAAATGATTTAATAAGTGTTTTACTTTTGTTTGGATTTTTCATAGCGCAAAATTGATTGATTTTTTTTTTTTTTGCCTAAAACTGTTTGGGCATAAATAAATGCTAATCGAAACAGATTGGCGCATTTTATTGTGTTAGTTACTGTTAACCACATTTAAAATGGTTTATGTTTTTAGCAATAAATGTAGTAAAGATAAAAAAAAGGACAAAGTTACATTCGTAGGGACGTTACGTTACGGCTAGTACGTTATTAACAAAAGATATCTGCACTAAAACTGGAAACTTGGATTATAATAATATTTCTGTTAAATTTTAATGAAGGTTTTTTTAAAACAAAAACTATTTTGTTTGTTGATTTATTCTGTCGTCTACGCTGTCTCTGATTTAGATAGATAAATAGCACTTTTTTTATGTCTAAATACCGTTGATAAAAATGATCAAATTACGCCAATTTAAGAATAAACCTAACAGTAGAATTCCCAAATAGCCCTTTTTTTAAAATGTGCCGAAATTTATGAGCAATTCACTATTTAGAAGTTTATTTAAATTCCTACAAAGCGTCTTGGTTTAGATACCGATTTTAAGGGCCACGGTTTATTTAAGAATCTGGGTAAGCGAGAAACAGAATTTATGCATCTTCATTATTGGTAGTTGGATAGCTTAACAGACACTTGGAAAAAGTAGCGATCGTTAAAACCCTTTAACGCGTTACAGGTTAACAAAAAAAAAAAAAAAAATGTATCCAATAATTAGCAGGAGCATATTTCTTTCGTGTTATTAACGACGTTTAATAGAATTATGCAGGCATTAAAATATTCATTGACACTCGCAGTTTGTAACATAATGTTTCTGAACAAAAGCTGTAACTTCGAAATGCGTTTCTTTTTTTCAATTACTGAACGATACGTATTGTATTTAAAAGTGCCTTCATCTTAACAAATGTAGTTCGTTCATTTTCGGTGTTCTTTTTGTTCTGATCAGCTGTTGTTGTGGACAGTTTTTGTCAAGGGTGGACAAATTGATACATTTCATTTAATTTTTGCTTTACAAATTTTTTTCTAATGTAGCTTAAAAACAATAACACACAGCGTTCCAATATTCATTTCCTTTAAGTTATTATTCTTGAACCATAAATCTAGAGAAAATATTACGAATACATTCTAATAAGTTCATTTTTAATGAAACGCCACTTCTGTTGTTGTCCTGTGGCCTGTTCTAGAAATTTTTTTCATTTAAAATTAATTATTAAAAATGAAAATTAAATGAAAATTCATGAATGCAAATATTTAAATTTTAGAAATTTGAGAGATTTTGTTCTTTTTTTAATTATTTATAAATAGTCATTCATGATCCTTTTTATTACAGTTGGACAAAGAACAATTCTGAATCGTTATCAGTGTTTTGCATCTGTGATGGACATTTAACTTGCTTTGATTCTTTTGAACTTTTCACCTTTTTTTTTTTTTTTTTTTTCGAAATAAAATTTACCGAAATTAATGTCGATATGTTTGATCATTTCATCAATTTCTCATGAATTATTTTTTTTTTTCGATTCCTTCTATTAGCTCACACTCTCCCTATATATATCTTGTTCCCATTTTAAATCGTTCGTAAAATGCTTTTTATTCATGCACTCAACTTCAAATACATTATTTTAACTTGGAGTGGATGACACTGGAGGTTAATGCACTTTTTTCAAATATTGATTCATTCATTAAATTTAATTCATTCATTTTAGTTTTTTTAGATTTAAGTTGCATATATCTACCCATAGGGGGCGCCAGATAAACTAAAAAAATGCATATAAATTAATTATGAAGGACTTTCTGCAATATAGTAGAGAGTTTTTGCGCACCGTATTTTTATAATACGGCATTTTTTCTCCCTAACACGCATGCTCATAGGAAACATTATTACAGATACGCATGCGCAATTTCCTATGAGCATGCGCGCTAGAGAGAAAAAAATACCGTATTATAAAAATACGGTGCGCAAAAACTCTCTAGTGTGAAAAAAGTAGGAATTGACTTTAAAATTTTTTTTTTTATATTACTCGTTTATGAGTGTTTTCATTAAAAATAGAAATTAATACGGAAAATAAAAAGACTTATAAATTTAAAGTGATAAATATCTACATGAACACTTTATTTCCATGAATGAAAACTAAAAATGTTTGATTTTCTGTACCGGGTTAGGCCAATCTGAAAACAAGAATTAATTGAAAAGTCAGTACTCCGGTTAGGAGGGTCTTCCTTTTAGTATTTCCACTTTTTCGATACATAATTCTTAGATGGCGAGATTTCTAGCACATAGTTTTTATTACATATTAAATTTTTGGATTTAATTAATTTTAGATGTTTTGTAGGATTTCTATTTAAAATGTTTTCGATTTATTTATACATGTAATTCATTTTGTGTGTTCGAATCTACTAAAAGAACTTGAAAGAACGGAAGAAATTGTGAAGATAATACATATTATTTGCTGTGTTATTATAAATATGAACAGAAGAATCGTATGTTTAATAAAATTATTAATATTAATTTATTAAACATACAATTTTTCTTTCCTAATAAGCAATAAAATTCATAATTATTAAAAGTTAATTAATCACTAAAATGAGCTAATTTTATAAGATGAATTTATGCTACCTTTAAACTAACTCATAAATTAGCTTTTGATGTCGTTTTATTTTAATAAATAATAAAATATACAAGTATTAAAAATTAATGAATTCACACATTAATTTGTAACGTAAGTATATCACTTATAAAATTAACTTATAAATTAATTTTTGTTGTTGTATATTGTTAAAGCTATTTTAGTTTGATTTAATGTACTTCTAATGTTTTTTACTTCATGAAAGTTTGCCATCTTTTTTACTTTTTGCATTATGTATCATCATCATTGTCCATAATCATAATCATCATCATTGCCGCAACAGCCCGATGGTGGGCCAAGGCCATCTACCGACTGGCAGATTTCGATACAGGAGATGTTTTCTTTTTACGGGGTAAGGTTGTTGGCCCTACTCTCTACAGTCATATTAGATTGGCTGCCTACGGTTTAAAGGGGCCCAAGCATCCATGCCTCCAGCGGGAATCGAACCGAAGCCTGATGGCACCGAGCGCCCTCATACTACAATGATAAATGAATCATTTCCGATGGTAAATTATTTGGCAATATATAAATCTCATTCATCATCATCAATCAATCAAAGTATTACTCTGAGTGTAATACTTTGATCTGCCACTGTCGATTGAATTCAGAGTTTTTTTTTATTCTTTCGTTCTAAAGTATTAAGAAAGACAATGCATCAATTCCACAATTTTCCTTATAAACAATTCAAAGGAAAACCTTGTTCTGACAAATAGTACATATCGAATAGATAGATTCACCACTCAATCAGTTACAAGCTTAAACAGCAATAAGCAGCTCTTTATGAATCGGCCACCCAACCCACCCACTCATGATCGAAAAGGATCACCCTCTATCATGATGGATCGGCTAGCAAGGAAAGTGGGCTCTTTTTTTTAAGCATTCCTTTGTTTTGTATCAAGCTTTATTAACAATACGTTTCATGGCATGAATTATTAAAAAAAAACCAGCTTTACTTTTTTAGCAGCAATTAGGGCGTTTTGAATTCATTAAAATATTTAGCTTTGAGCAAAAGGTTACTTGGGATCATGAGTAATTGTAAATGGTGTGTCGGAAATATAAAATAAATAAAACGGGCTTTTATTTATAATATACATAAAATATCAAAGTTGAAATAAATATTATTTTGCAGTGATAAACTTTTTTAATCTCATGTCACTCATATCATTTCCACTACAATGCCATCTATGTAACAGATTCAACGTTAACCAGGTTACGTCGCAAGGAGGCTGGAAAGTATTTCACCCACATTTTGCCACCGCAATCTTTTCTCTCTCTTTTTTCCTTTGGTCTTTGGTATCCCAGGCTTCAGGTTCGAATACTGGTGGTGGCATGGATGTTTGTGAGTGGTTCGGAATCCACGTTAAACTGTAGGTCCCGGTCTGATAAGCCCTCGTGCGCACTAGATGACCGTAGATCGACAAACCAAACTCTCTTTTTTCCACACCTTAATCCCGTATCTACGGGTTGTGTAGCCCCCACCAAATAAAAAGCTGACAGTGAAACATCGGTGATCCCCGCATATGCCATGAACAGCTCACACAAAAGGTGATGGATTGAAGGTAGTGCCTTCCGGGGGGACTTTTAGGGGTAACTGCTTTGAATTTGTGCATCGCATGGGAGAAAACACAAAAAATTCCTTCAATGCGAGAAGGTTTTGAACACATTTTCATAGATGCCATAGAGTCTACTCGTTGATAAAACTGGTCACCACAAACTAGGATCCAAATATTGGAAATTTGCATCCTACTCCCCACTTACTCAGGTTCACTGTAAAGGTTTTCCAGCATGCAGGTTTCAGTTCGACACCTCTTAGCAGGTCTCGAACACAGGTCAATTCACTATCAAACTTGACGTCATCAAATCTGACATTCAATTCACTATCAAACCTATGATGTTAACTGATAAATTGAATGAATATTAAACTCATGTTTGTGAAAATTGCAACACCATGAAGGAATCGTCATAATTGAATGAAATTTATTACACAGTTGAGTGGTAGTGGTACAAATAAATGATTAAATGTTCAAAGCAAGCAAACAATAACAAGAGATCGGAATCAGTATTTTGTATAGCCACCACGCGCCGCAATAAGTGCAGCTACACGACGTGGCATGGAGTCAAACAAATTTTGAATGTCTGCCTGAGGAAGAGCATTCCATATTGTTTGTATGAGCACCCAAAGTTCGTCTGCAGAAGCAACAGGACGAGGATCACGAGCGAGACGCCGACCAACGAAATCCCACACATGTTCAATCGGCGACATATCCGGGGAATACGCAGGGCCAAGGAAGAAGCTGTACCTGCCGCGTTGCAAAGAAGGATTGAATAGTCCTAGGGAAATGAGGGCGGGCATTGTCCTGTTGAAATACAGCGCCTGGCAAGCTTTCAAGGAAGGGAACAGCTTGGGGCTGTTGAACTTCACTGATGTACCGGTTTCTGTTCAGATTACCCACAATTCTTAGTAATTGAGATCGTCCATGATATGCTATGGCACCCCAGACCGTAACTCCGGGTGTTCGTCCACTGTGACGTTCGATAATGCACTCCGGAAGGTGACGTTCACCGGCATAGCGTCTGACACGAATGCGGCCATCATGGTACCACAAATTAAAGCGGGATTCGTCAGAAAACACATGTTGCCAATCAGCACACCTGTCTCTATGCTGAGCGGCCCATTGTATCCGCAGGCGGCGATGGTTTAGCGTGAGAGGGATCCTGTATAAAGGAGTCCTTGCGCGCAGTCCACGCTGCAGCAGACGTCTACGAATTGATGAAGCACACAATGAAACACATGTAGCCATTGACCACTGTGCTGCCAATTGTCTAGAGGAAGCTGTACGGTCCGTCAGCGCCTTGCGGACCAGGTGTCTATCATCGCGAGCTGACGTCACATTTCGGGGTCCACTCCCGGATTTCCGAGTTGTCCGACACTCATCCGTCCACTGCTTCCAAAAACGCATCACTGTGTTGCTGTTACACTGCACACGAGCGGCTACTGCCCCATAAGACAACCCAGCTTCACGAAGGCCGATGTTTCTCCCCCGTTGAAACTCTATAAGTTGTTCAAATCTCACTCTCTTTCGTTGAAGAGGCATAAGTAACGATTGAGCTAACGTTTACCACTAGCAGATAACCACCGATAACCACACACGCCTCGCTACAGCCATCTATTTATTCGGATCCATCCGCCGTTCAGAGGGCGCTGCTCAGTTTACGCATGCGCTACGATTTGAAATTCTAAATCATTTGCATATCATGCGCTAGTTTGCATCTCCTGAAAATTTCAGCTCACTCGCGTAAGTCCTTCATGGTGTTGCAATTTTCACAAACATGAGTTTATTTATTTTTCGATTTTGTACTACTAGTTATAATAGGAAACATTAAACCTACGATTAAAATACCTAAAGGATTTCATTTTTATAACGCATAATATGTCTGTAAAAAAAATGTTGATTTTTAATTTTATCAAGATTTATTTTTGATGATATTTTGACTGCGACATTTAATTATGAAGATTTATTTTTTTCTTAAATTTTTTTTAAATTTCTCTAAATTTTCTGTTTTAAATGTTTTTATTTTGTAAAAAATGACTAAAAACACGTCTCTTTTCATGATAATTAGAACGTGTGGATTATTAATTTTCATCACAATAGTTTCTTTCCAAATGTCTGAGTAAGAGCAATAATTCGTCGGTCGCGTGTTTAAATAAGATATTCATGCTTTTATAGAAGAGCTTTGCATTACTCAATTAAAAACTTTATATTGTGCCTATTCCGTGAAGATGTGATTTTCTAATGTGAATTACATAATATCATTTTCAATGCGTTTATAATGACTCTCTAAAAGCTAATGAAATACTAATGAGTTCTAAAACTATTCATAAACTTAGCGTTTATTCAATTCCTTCTATTAGCTCACATTCTCCCTAGATATATCTTGTTCCCATTTTCAATCGTTCATAAAACACTTTTTATTCATCCACTCAAGTTCAAATACATTTTTTGTAAACTTGTAGCGGAGGACACTGGATGCTAATACAGTTTTTTCAAATATTAATTCAGTCATTAAATTTAATTCATTCATTTTATTTTTTTTTTAGATTTAAGTGGCATGTATCTACCCATAGAGGGCGCCAGATAAATTTAAAAAAATGAAAGAAAACGATTTATAAAGGACTTTCTGCAATAGAGTGAAAAAAAAATAGGAATTGACTTTTAAAAATTTTTTTTATGTTACTTGTTTATGAAGTTAGCTGATAGAAATAATTTTCTTTCCTTTTATTTCAATACAGAGATTAAAAAAAAACTATTTTTGGCTTGTGCCAGTTTTTCCGATTTACTCGAAAAATTTCAGTTTTAGAAATCCAGAAGAAAATCTCTAAATTTCTTCCAAAATATTTCAAAATGTTAGTCTTTCATTTTAATATTTTCTATTTTGTTAATAAATTTATTAATTAATAAACTATTAATTATAATAATTAATAATAAATAATTGTAAACTATTGCTTAATATTATTAGTTATTATTTACCATTATTAATTATTTATTAAGATTGTTAATTAATTAAAATGAATTATTATTGATAATTTATTACATAAAATTGTTAATGTTGCTCATTAATAAAGTTTAATTTCTCAATTTGCGTTTTTCCTGCATTTTACATTTTTCGTCTGTTAAAAATCAATTTTACTCCACTTATGAGATCACACATTAGAATAATGATTTTTGAAGTTTGGAAATTAACACTTACGCTTTTTTCCCAATTAAAATTCGTGCACTCTGAAATATATTTTTTGAAATAATCCACCACACTCGTCCTAGGAGAAAGGGAGGACACTATATGTTTAAATAATTTATTTCTTCGTGATAATAATTTAATAATAATAATAACTTAGTAATAATAATAATTTATTTCTCTAGCAACGGCCTGAATGGGCGAGTGACTAGCTGTCTGGCTCTCGGTACCACATGTTTTGGGTTCGAGTCTCGGCGTTGCCATGGATGTTTGTATTGGTTCGGAATCCCCTTTAAGCTGTAGGTCCCAGTCTAACATGATTGTTGGGCGTAGGGCTGACAACTCTACCCTGTAAAAAGAAAACATCTAATGTTTCGAAATCTGCCAGTAGGCTGACGGCCTTGGCCCACCATGAGACTGTTGCTCCGATGATGATGATATTTAGCAAATGAAATCTAAAAATGAATCATTACCATCATTTATTTTCAATCATCAATGATTGCAAAGAATCTCTCATAAAAAAAAAGGATTTATTGTACAGATCTATAATTTTGCATCTAAAATATCTTATTCTCTTAGAAAAGCTACAAATAAAAAGTTTTAGTCGTAACATTTTCGCTGCCGATCTAGTGCCAGTGCGTGATGTGGCCTCAACCCTAAAGAGCCAATTATGTGCCAGAGCGTAATGTGGTGTGATGTCTCATTCGCCAGTCACGCATTCGTGAAGGAAGAGCTGCGCATTCACATTTTGTCTCCGCTTCGGTCGTCACTCTATATTAAGTATTGGCGTGGAACAAAAGCCTGAAGGCTAGCTGTAAAGGTATGTAGTTTCGAACGGATAGCTTTATGACATATTAAAGAGAATTTTGTCATATGAGTTGGAGAGACGACGGTGCTGCAGGGCATCCAAAAGAGATATAAATACCATCTCATAAGACTCCAAAGGTGATGACATTCCAGCTGGCTGAACTCTCGGACGAGCGATGTTGGAAGTGTGTTAGGACAGCGACGAAGAATACATTTCTCCCCAGGGTTTGCGGCATTCATACCATTGCAACCGCCCTCATATTAATTCTTCTATACCGAATAGTTGTGAGTGATACAGTATGCTTCAAAAATAATGCATCTTGTCGTGTATTTTCATTATGTTGTTTCATTTTGCCACATCAAGAAACAGTGCTTAATCGTGACGTTTTAGAAATAGTTTCACCTCCAGTCCCTAAAGCACCATGGCGCGCAGTCAAACTAGTATGTCCTGAATAGCTTAAATATGACTTAGTAATCCATAGGATACTCATAATCTTGTTTCATTGCCACTTTGCAATCCTATTTTGTTATGAAAAGTAAGTCGCCTTCTGAGAGAAACCCATTTCTACAGCAGGGGCAATAATTATCAATACATCCTAGCGGGACCTGCAGTGAAAGGGTTAAAATAAAAATAATATAAGGGATTTGTTATAATATTATACATGTGGTAAGTGACAAACAATAATTAATGATTTCTTTAATAATTAGTTTTTACATAATTATGATACATCATAAACGTGGGATTCAACACAAAAGCATTTTTTTAAACAAGGAAATATTAGTAATAAAAGAAAGAGAGAAACCAAAATAACTCAAACATTAAAGGTGGTAATTATAATGTTCTAAAATCTTCCTATACCTTATGTACACACATATGTGAAATTTAACCAACGGGGTTTGTTTTTTACCTGAATTCCGCGAGAATTCAGAGTGATGAGATAGTTTGCGACGAACACAAGGTTAATATGAATGTGTTTCCTTCATTTTAGGGATATTTGCACTGATAAGAATAACAAATCTTCAGGAGGAAAAGGAGCAACTGAAAGAATTAAGAAATCAAGACGAACGTAATGCTTTCGATATCTTTAAATATTTTTCGTTATGTATAAATTATTAGCTGCGTAACATCAGACATTTTTTTTTTCTAATTATAATTATCCATTTTTACAAGATTAAATAAAAAGAACAACCTCGTAAACTTATCAAATCATTTTTAATAGATTTTTAAATTCACTGTTTAAAAAATGCATTATAAATTGTTTAATATGGAATTTTAAATTTTTTAATAGTTATAAATATTTAACAAACAATTACATCCATAAATTGTTAAATTCATTTTCATTTCTTGTACATTGCTACAATTTTGATAGATCTGTATGCCATGATGTTAGTAATTGTAAACATTTTACAAACCTACTTTATTTAATATTCTGAACTATAACATTTGCATTAAATATTTGACAAACTTCATACAAAATGTACAATGTTTCATGGATTTAAATTAAATTATAAATGAATTTTATTCTTTCTGTAGAATTTTTGGTTTTATTTGTAAAGTTACCTTTTTGGATTTCTAATAAACAACAGTCTTAATGTAATATTGTTCAGACATTAAAATTTAATTGTTTGATAAAATTGAATCTTGATTATGAAATGGATGGCGTAGAGATTCTCTTGGCAGCATAGTGTCTCGAGTTAAATTTATTATTTAAATTGAATTTTTACATTGTTGCCTCACATGTTTTTTGTCTAGAATTATATAAATTTGTATTTATTTGCACAAAAATGAATTCAATTACCTGTAGATATTTGTCACTGGGGAAAGTAATAAAAATTCATCGACCAAATCTGAGTGGGTTGGACTGCAGCGATCTAGTGATGATCTAGAGAAGAGATCAAAGGAACTGCTTCGTATTGATTGCTGTTCTGCTTTTAATTGATTGATAATAAGCTTCTTGGTAGTGATTGTTATTTTAATTATTGATTGTTTTTTTTATTTTTATTGATAGACAATAAGCTTCAAGAAAGGAGCTGCTTCTTATAGAGCGTTTTTTTATTGATTGACAATAAGCTTCTTGTTAATGATTGTTGTTTTAATTATTGATTGTTTTTTATTTTTATTGATTGACAATAAGCTTCTTGTTAATGATTGTTGTTTTAATTATTGATTGTTTTTTTATTTTTATTGTCTGGCAATAAGCTTCAAGAAAGGAGCTGCTTCTTATAGAGTGTTTTTTTTATTGATTGACAATAAGCACTTTTTATTGATTGATAATAAGCTTCTTGGTATTGTTTGTTATTCTAATTTTTGATTGTTTTTTTTTTTTGCTTTTATTATTGATTATGCTTATTATTATTGATTGCAATAAGCAGTTAGTCATTGATTGTAGCTTTGCTCGTTAATGAGTGTTATGTTTTTTAATAGGGTAGTGTGACTCACGTCCGTAGCCTATCTTTAAGCTGCGGGCCCCCTGGGTAGTGCTCAATGAGTAATAGCAGTGCAACCCTTGCATATGGCATCACGGTTAACTGTCTCTGTGTTGTCAGCTGCATTAGAATAAAAACAACATCATGCTTGTTAATAACTGGTAATAAACTGTTTGTTATTGATTGCAGTTCTACTCATTATTGATTGGTAATATGCTGCTTACTATTGATTGACAATAACTGAAAGTAAACGTGGCTTTTTTTACAGCCTTAATTTATTTTACGTTATTGGTTTTCCAAAAGCATCAAATTGAAGGCATTCAGTAAAAGCGAAGACATAGCAGCGATGCATTCCATAGAAGGATTTTGAAGGTCTTAGGGATAAATTCGAAGATTATTGTTCTGATTCTCCTACAAATACCATTTCAAACCAGAGGAATAAATTTATACTTCAATTTCTGTAATAACAAAAAAACTAGATAAAAACTATTCGTCATAATTCTAACAATACATATATATAGTAAAGAAAAAATTATTCCAAAGCAAAACGGTATTATGGAAAAATACTGATCGTTTAAGGAGATTAAACAATTTTGGTAACTTGTGAACTAACCGAAAAGTTTTCCTACCATACGGAGTTTTCTAATAATATAAACTTAAGCGAAAAAAAGGGGTTTTTTTCCTGTGCTAAATTTTTTTATTACTTTTTAATGTATTTATTTTGCCATTTTTTAAGAGGGAATGCAGTCATAAACTGAGTAGGATATAAATTAAGCTCTCCAAATACAACATCAAGTGCTTATTCTTTTGTCAACTCCACATATTTTCGAATTTTATGTGGAGTTTTGAAAAACGGATTTATGAAGACTGGACCACGTGACTTATCGATCTCTTACAGTGAACAGCTTCATCATGAAATTATATGTGACGCTTGGAGGGAAAAGTTCCGATGACTTCTGACATTCAAAAAACGTTTTTGAAGCAAGAAATGCTGTGGAATCCCAGATTAATATGAGAAAGAATATCTATCTTCTTAATGCTTTTCACTTCAATAAGAATTTAATAGCATGCTAGGATTTGCTTTTGTTCTATAAAAAAATAAAACTAACAAATTCAAATCCTCCGAAAATCAGTATTGTATCCATAGTAAATGCTTTAGCATTTTGTCCCACGGGAAGAGTTCTGGCGTTTCTTTTCCAGAAGAGAGGAATTTATATTCTTTGGCAAATACATAATAACAACCCATCACTTAAATTTGACAGCAGACGAGCAGTGTTGTGGATACTTATACTACATGCTATTAGTGTTTTGTACTAATGAGAACAACCTGTTACTGAAATTTCATAGCAGATATTCGGTATCATGTATAATGAGACCTCATGAAATTAGCTATTGTTTGCGCGATCTTCACCTGTCGAGTTGTTATATCGTGATGGGTGACAGACCACGAGCTGAGAAATGTCTATTCCAATGAGAAATGAAGGAAGCTGACAACTTGACGATTGTCTTAAAAGGAGGCTTTTGGTGAAGAAGGGAGAGAGAGACAACAAGTCGACTAGAGGTGTTTTTTTTTGAAGTGACTGAATAGGTCGGAATTTCCACCTGTTTTCAAAATGAACTCCTTGTGGTTTCGTTAATGACTATTAAGTTGTACTGCAGACCAGGCAATTACATTCGACGTGGACTCTAGAATTCTGAAAAATCTCCGACCCTGGAGTGAACTGTGCTTGTGATTTAACAGTGCACTTGTGATCAAATTTATAGTTTAATTTTCATTTCTTGTATAATAACCTAGAGTTCTGTATCTGCATATATATACAACGCTCGTAAATAAAATTTAAAGAGCTCCCATGAACCTGAAAGTGACCCTCTTCTTGAAGCCATTATAGGTCTTGTATAGGGCGAAACGTTACAATGCCTTTCTCTAATGCACGCTATACAGTTATACTCAATGACATGTTGTTGTTGTTGTTATCGTGTCCATGGATTTAAAATATAATTATCAAAGTTAGATCAAGTCAAAAGTCTTCACGATAGCAGCTGCTAGCAATGGCGCCGCTTCACTATACAGGACTTCTCTTAAGTTGGCCTCTATTAGCACCATACCCAATTGCAAAACATGGGGAGTGAGTGCTACAATGTGCTTAGGTGTTAGGAAAGCGTTGGGGCAATTTTTGCAGGGGATGCATAGTACTTTGCGAGTCGAAAATGAATCTTTTTTAACACACTTATGTTTGTTTTATTATGCAGCTTAATCTTTAAGAAATGCATTTCATTTTTTTAATTTAATTCATATATTTCTTAAAATGATATACAATAGGTACAAAAAAGTAACTTTTGTTTCCCATAAGAATAAAATTTAAAAATTTAATAAATAATTTATAAATCAAATTTTTTTTAAAAATCTAAGGAATTGAAATTAATAAAATTTTTAATGTATGCCATATATTAAAATGTGTGGGTCCTATTCACGAAGAGGTTCTCAGAATAAAAGTAAATAAATGGAACATTCATGCAAATTTTTATAACTCTATATTCACACCTTTTTTTAATAATCTTGAGGGTAACTGAGAAAATCAGAAAATTAAGTTGAAAGATTAAATTGTACAATGTCATTTTTTGATGCTGTAGCCTTAATTTTGCTCCTATTTAAATGGAGTTTGTTTTAAAATGTTTCTAGTTATTTTTTTATTTTTTGAAGAATCTGCTTTTTAGAAGGTGACTAGGTCCTTGAAGTGATTGCGTCAGCCTCTTGAAAATGAAAGCAAAAACAAAAGAATGAAAACAATGAGAATGAAAAATGAAATGAGTATGAAATTGAAAACAATGAGATAAAAAATGAAAGCTTAAAGCACGTGATCTATAACGCTATCAAACTTTTTTATTCTTTTGAAAAATGTTTAATTGTCAAAGCTGTTGTAAGGAATGAGATAATTTTGGTATAGTTTTGATTCATTGCTGAATATTTGAAAAAAAATGCATTGAGGTCAAAGTCAAGAAAATAATTGGAAGAAAAATGCATTGAAATTGAAGCCCATAATACCTTAAAAAAACCTTGCATTGGTTGTGATCCATGATCATAATCTTCATCTAAGCTCACAGGATTTCCAAAAATAAAATAAATTTATTTAATCCAATAATTAGAAGAAAAAATACATTTTAATCCATCGTACATAATATTTGGCAGAAAAATGTATCTGGATCTAAGCTTATAAAATTTAAAAGAAAAACGTTAATTAATCCAAGCCCATACTATTTTGTAAAAAAATGTATTTAATCTAAGTTTTTAATACTATTAAGAAAAATTGTAGTATTAAAAATAAGAAATTTTGAACTTCAGACATTTTAAGCCAGGCTGTAAACTTTGAGATCCGTAAACAGGAGATTTTTGACATATTTTAGGAATATTTTGATAATTCCCGAGAAATTTCATAGAAAAAAATAGTGAATTCCTTCTACCGTCAATGTGTACAATTTAGGCTTTCTCTAAATGATGAGTTAAATAACCAACTCGTAATAATTCAAAATGAATAGTATAATTTAATTTGTCAACATTCATGCAATATGTGTAGTTAAGAAGCAAAAGCATTTCCTATGAAAAACACAGCAGACCATAATTCTGTTGTTACCAAACTCGTGTCCACTTGATAATTTTGCATGTGAACTTTTTATCACAGAAACCTGGAAAGTTTTTTTACATTTTTCATTGACAACACAAATAAACAACACAAATTAATAGCTTAACGATTTTTAATAAATATGCTAAAGTGTATAGACATCCTAACGCGTAAGGCTGCTTATATATTGAAACAATAAAGAGGGATTTGAATTTTATTTTAGTTGCAAACAATGATTGAAACACCTTTAAAATTTAAAAAAAAAAGTTTGTTACTCATTTATAACCAGATCTAGTTACATATGATCTATATTATATAATAGCATTAGAAGTTACACACATATTCGGTTTCAGCTTATTAAAACCAGTTGATAGAGAATCCAGTTGTTATAAATTTAATTCGAAAATTCTACTAAATAATGAATAATTAATATCCACTAAATAGACACTGTTTATTATTTGTTTCATAACTGGCATAGATAGACATTTCCTTTTCTATGAAGTAGACAATATTCCTGTTTCGTTTTCTATTAAACAGACAATATTCATGAAAATAATTTTTTCCAAATAGATCGAGACATTTTTTACTCCTTATGGGAAAAACGTCGTATCTTGCTGACTGTACTAAATTTATAAGTGGATCTGGAAATTGAAAAAGATATTAATCAATTATTTATAATAAGCTCAAAGAGAAATATTAAATTACTTGATTTGTCCTTAATGAGTTTGTAAAGGATGTCCTATATCTTGGCAAATAATAGAAATAAACTGTGTACTTTATATTTTAGTATTCTTTTCTTCTTTTTGTATTGATATTGTAATTTTACGTTTTCTGCTTACTTTGTAATAATATGGGCCCTATTTGGCTATAATTTTTTGATATCAAAAAATCTTCATTATTCGATGCAAATGTATTTTACAATATCTTTGTGAAATGTGTAAAACCTAAAGATTGTAACTTTTAAATATTTTAAAGAACAAATACTGAGCTTGAAAATATTTAGAAATTTTTGTTAAGAATGTTTATACTATCTTATAGAAAAAAAATCAATTGGTAAAAAAAATCAAATATTTTCTTTTCATTATGCAATAGTTAAGAATATATTCTTACTACGATTTTGGAATGATGGTAATATTCTAAAGAGGTATTTAAATAAAATTATCTTTTATATTCTATTTTAATTTATTACAAAAAAATTTCCTTTATTTTCAAAACACGTTTACACAAAGTCAAAAATGTTTTGGGAGAAAAGTTCCTAGACGTTCAACAGGTGGGCTTTTTTTAAAATTTTTTTTTCCTTCTTCTTTTTCAATTATGTGTCTAGATTGAATAGAATGAAAAGAAAATGTCATCTTCTATAAAAAAAGAACTCTCTTTTATTAAATAAAAAAAAATCTTCCTATGCTAGTTGTGTTTTTTTTCCCCCTTTGCTAGCATGTTTTTTCAAACATGCGATGCTTCTTTTTATGAAATGTGTACTGAATCTGGGAAAGCCCTTTCTATTTATGGAACCTGAACTTCAGACGTACAGAGGGTTGTCCATTTATAAAGAACACGCACCCTTTCAAGAACCCATTGGTTTTTGCAACGCTTTCCAGTTGTATAGATCAATGTGGAAGAGAGGCCTTGCTGGAAAAGTGACATTACAGGGTGAAGCGTCGCTGGAAAGCCGGCAGACAGGGAAGTAATCGTAAAAATAATTCGGAGTCGGTTGCCAGGGGTAACAGACGGGCCCCTACACCTACACACCGCCATTGCGACGAAACCGCCTCCGATTACATAAGGACGGAGAGTGGCATTTGGATATTTTTTTTTCTTTTTCTTTTTCTTAGACATATTTCTCACAGGGCAGTTGCGAAATGAGCTTATGACGAACTTACAGATGCTGATCATATGAACATATCGTACAAGTTTAATATCATATTCTAATTTTTAGTGAACCGAATAGTTCTTTGAAATATTATTTCATGTGTAGTCTTGAACTTGAGCTGATAGTGATCAGTTTTACATTAAATCCCATATAAATAATTATATGGGATTTAATATAATATTTTATATTAATAGGATATAATTTTTATTGGGCTATAATTTTTAAATATTTAAACGATCTAAAAAACATTTCAATAAATAAAATTTTTGATATCTATCTGACCAACGTTCCATGTCTTTTTAAGATTATTAAATAGAAAATATTTATAATTCGCTTTCTATTAAAAAGAAATTAATTTATAATTTGTTGTCTGTTAAACAGATACTATTTATAATTCATTTTCTGTTAAACAGACACTATTTATAATTCGTTTTCTGTTAAACAGACCTTTTCTGTTAAATAGACAATACTTATAATTCATTTTCTGTTAAACAGACAATACTTATAATTTTTTTTCTGCTAAACAGATACTATTTATAATTCCTTTTCTGTTAAACAGACACTATTTATAATTCGTTTTCTGTTAAACAGACAATACTTATAATTTTTTTTCTGTTAAACAGACACTTATAACTCATTTTCTGTTAAACAGACACTATTTATAATTCGTTTTTTGTTAAACAGACGTTATTTATAATTTGTTTTCTGTTAAGCAAGCATTTCTAATTCGTATTTTATTAGATAAAATATTTATAATTATTTTTTAATTAAATAGAATATATTCATTTCGCTTATTAAATATATACTATTCATAATTCGTCTTTTATTAAATAGAACTATTCATTCATCTTCGTTTCCTGTTAAACAGACACTATTTATAATTCGTTTTTGTTAAACAGACGTTATTTATAATTTGTTTTCTGTTAAGCAAGCATTTCTAATTCGTATTTTATTAGATAAAATATTTATAATTATTTTTTAATTAAATAGAATATATTCATTTCGTTTATTAAATATATACTATTCATAATTCGTCTTTTATTAAATAGAACTATTCATTCATCTTCGTTTCCTGTTAAACAGACACTATTTATAATTCGTTTTTTGTTAAACAGACGTTATTTATAATTTGTTTTCTGTTAAGCAAGCATTTCTAATTCGTATTTTATTAGATAAAATATTTATAATTATTTTTTAATTAAATAGAATATATTCATTTCGTTTATTAAATATATACTATTCATAATTCGTCTTTTATTAAATAGAACTATTCATTCATCTTCGTTTCCTGTTAAACAGACACTATTTATTGTTCGTTGACGATATTTATAATTCGTTTTTTATTAAATAGATGATATTAATAATCTTTTTCTGTTAAACAGTTAACGTTTATAATTCATTTTCTATTAAACTGAAAATATTTATAATTATTTTCTATTGAACAGGCTATATTTAGAAATATTGTTCTATTAAATAGAAAATATTTAAAATTTGTTTTCTGTTAAATAGAAAATATTTATAACTTATTTTCTTTTAAATTGACTATTTTTATAATTCATTTTCTATTAAATAGAAATTATTTATAGTTCGTTTTAAAGCATTCATTTTCTAGTGAAAAGTTTTCAAGTAGAAAATATGCATCTTCTTCCTATACTAAAATATAAATCGTGTCATTTTATTTTTTTGAGCTTCCGTTAAAAACTTTTTTTTTTTAAATAATTTGTTTAATTTTCAAAAAGTGAATGTTTCTGTTGATTGAATAATATAAATAAAACATTTTTAAATAATTAAATTAAAAAAAATATTAATATAAAATTCCTTATATTAAAGATGGATATTTTTTTTATATCTTCAGCATTAAAGTTTTTTTTTATCCTCCGCAATCGATCATTTCATATCTCTGTTTAAGTAGGTTAAAAAAATATATTGCCTTCCATGCCAAATTTTTGGTTAAGTTGGCGTTGCTGTGCTGTGGTATGGGATTATCTGGCATATTTCCAAGAAACCTAAGATTTAATAAATGGAGAATTATTTTGAGTGTATATATCAAAAAATAGTATGACTTAACATGAAATCAATAGGAAACAGTTTTTTTTTCTTGTTGGAGGTACTTAAATATTCCATCCATTTTTATTAGTATGCATAAAGAATATAATTGTGACATTCCCTATTCGAGGAAGTCTAACACATATGCACATATATCCGAATGCCCACCCTTTCAACTAAGTCATTCGCCATTAGAAAAGCAGAAATACAGCAAATTCAGCGTTTCACAGGGTACACAACAAGGACCTGCAACACAACACCACCATTTTACTACCATAACTTTGCAAGAACACCTCCTATGATGTCATCTGGAATCTTCAATGGTCTTTTTTTCCACCTCAGGCCGAACCAACTTACTTTACTCCCTACAGATTTATTGCTTCCATTTATGTCGCAGGCATAAAAGTTTTCATGTCGACTTCGCTTTTAGGGTTTCGAACTTAATTCCTCAAGTTCTGAAGTCTAACGATTTGTCCTATAGAATCCGTTAGACCTATTCGATTTAATGTACTAATTATTCGTTAAAAATATATCATTTATGTAGAGGTGTGGGGTTGTATTTCTCATAAAACTCAGAGTGAATTTCGTTTTAGCTTTCATTTCCTTTATATTGATCTTCTGATCAATGATAGAGTGCGTAGTACGACGTCCACTAAAATCAGTGTTTTCAAAAACGAGACGATTCATTTATTTAAAGTGTATCGACAGTCAGACTTCCTGGTAGAAGTTTTCATAATTTCCTTCCGTACGACATGCAAGATACATCTAACAGGTATTCCAAAAAGCAGAGTCTTCCCCTGATCACCTGTCGGTGGGCTGTTTGTCAGTGGAAAACAAGGTCCAACAGTGCTCAACGACAACAAAAATATCCTATTGGGATGTGCTCACTGTGGTCAGTTGCGGGAATTGGATGCCAGTTTTTCAGAAAAGGAGTTCATAGCTCAATTCTCTTCAGAGCAAATAGCATCGCTCAAAAAAGGTGGGCGGAAAGGGTTGTTTAACTATCGTTTGGGAAGGAGGAATCATTGAGTGTCACTGAAACGCAAATACGTTATAGGGCGATTCTTCGATTTTAATCGCCTCTTGCCTTGGGATACATCTAAAGAATGACCTGACCTTACAAATAATTACAGCAACAATCGTCTAACTACAAGACCTGGTTCTGTAAGACCCGCATTTTACGATACACACGCGACTCTAATTAAATTTAATGACTGAATTAATATTTGAAAAAACTGCATTCACATCCAGTGTCATCCACTGCAAGTTAAAAGAAAATGTACTCGAACTCGAGTGGACGAATAAAAAGTATTTAATGAACGATTGAAATTTTGAACAAGATATAGATAGGGAGAGTGTGAGCTAATTGAAGGAATTGAAAAAAAAAAACTTATAAAAACCAAAAGAAATTAATGATAATATTATTTATCATGGAATAAACGCAATCGCAGAATATCATTCCTTTGTTATATATGTATATATATATATATATATATGAATTTAATATGAATATTTATGTATGAATTTATTTTGAGTATTGCGAATGTTATGATTTTGGAATTTAAATGTATTTCTATGAAGCACATGACAATCTACGTGTAGCGAAGCTTTTATTCTGAAAAATAGTTGCGTTTCTAGTTCATATTTTGTCCTTTGATTTTTGAATTGATATGTTGTGTTCTGTACATGTATATATTCACGGACATAATGCTATTAAAGACCTTTAAAAATGCAGCGGTGGAGAAAAGCCTCTCTCGTAATTTCCAATAAAGGCGTTTTTTCTTCTTCTAACTCTTACCATTAAACTTAATTACCGTCATCTTGTCACGAAAAGGATAACTACTTTCGCGAGGCAAGAAAAATCCACCCCCATTCATTACTTTATTCGGAATTTTTTTGTCCCTTTTTCGAGACGAAAAAATTATTTCCGGTTAGTTGAGCATTAGATTTAATTACATAGAGGAAAGAGTCCTCTTAATGAAACGACGCTGCCCATGGAATAGGTCTAATGAGAGATTTTTACAGAAAACAATGATTTCACGTAGTTTGTTTTATGGGGTTCAATGAAACAAAGTCCTGACGTTGAAAGATTCTTCAGAATAGTATTAAAAATTGTACTTCCCTTTTAAAAAAATGTTAATTATATTTACAGTACAATTTTTAAACTGCCTAACTGCTTAAAAATTGTAATGTAAATATAATTAACATTTTTATTTAGCTATAATCACTTAGAGCTATAGCTTAGCTATATCACTTTAATCACATCACACTTTTTATTTAGCTATAATTATTTATTTATATTACATTATAATTTAGAAAGTGAAACATTTCTGTCAAAAACACTACTCATTAAAATAAAAAAAACCATTCCTTTGCGATCCGTATGTATAATAAGTATGTGCTTGATTGGATGATAATGGATGTAGAACTTTTTAGAAATAGTGTTTTTTTCCTGGATTTATTTATCAAATTATTTATTGGATGCCCAAACATCATAACAAGTCTAATTCCTTTTTCTAAATAAAAAAAAGAATGTTTGAATGTACAAATTTTACATTTATATATTTTTCACTCAATAAATTCCTTTATAAACTCATGTTTGTGAACATAAAATGTCACTTGTCATGTCCTTCTCACCATGAAGGACTTAAGCGAGTGAGCTGAAATTTTCAGGAAATGCAAACTAGCGCATGATATGCAAATGATTAGAATTTCAAATCCGTAGCGCATGCGTATGCTGAGCAGCGCCCTCTGAACGGCGGAGTGAGGCGTGTATGGTTATCGGTGGTTATCTGCTAGTGGTAAACGTTAGTTCAATCGTTACTTATACCTTTTCGACGAAAGAGAGCGAGATTTGAACAACTTACAGAGTTTGTACGGGGGAGAATCATCGGCCTTCGTGAAGCTGGATTGTCTTATCGTGCAGTAGCCGCTCGTGTGCAGTGTAACAGCAACACAGTGATGCGTCTTTGGAAGCAGTGGACGGATGAGTGTCGGACAACTCGGAAATCCGGGAGTGGACCCCGAAATGTGACGTCAGTTCGCGATGATAGACACCTCGCGATGATAGGCGCTGACGGACCGTACAGCTTCCTCTAGACAATTGGCAGCACAGTGAACGCCACCTTCCGGAGTGCATTATCGAACGCCACAGTGGACGAACACCCGCAGTTATGGTCTGGGGTGCCATAGCATATCATGGATGATCTCAATTGCTAAGAATTGTGGGCAATCTGAACAGCAACCGGTACATCAGTGAAGTTCTAGAGCCCCAAACTGTTCCCTTCCTTCAAAGCTTGCCAGGCGCTGCATTTCAACAGGACAATGCCCGCCCTCATATCGCTAGGACTGTTCAATCCTTCTTTGGAACGCGGCAGGTACAGCTTCTTCCTTGGCCTGCGTATTCTTCGGATATGTCGCCGATTGAACATGTGTGGGATTTCGTTGGTCGGCGTCTCGCTCGTGATCCGCGTCCTGTTGTTTCTGCAGACGAACTTTGGGTGCGCATACAAACAATATGGAATACTCTTCCTCAGGCAGACATTCAAAATTTGTTTGACTCCATGCCACGTCGTGTAGCAGCACTTATTGCGGCACGTGGTGGCTACACAAAATACTGATTCCGATCTCTTGTTATTGTTTGTTTGCTTTGAACATTTAATCATTTATTTGTACCACTACCACTCAACTGTGTATTAAATTTCATTCAATTATGACGATTCCTTCATGGTGTTGCAATTTTCACAAACATGAGTCTAGTAAGAAAATTCAATATAAACAGAATAATAATAATTCCTATCCATTCCTGTCTCTCTCTCTAAATATATATGTGTGTGATTGTGTGTGTGTGTGTGTGTGTGTGTGCGTACGTGCGTGTGTGTGTGTAAATTTTCATACATGTTCAATTGCATTTCCCATTTTGACATTTCTTGTATTAATGCTGGCGCAGGCATTTTTTGACTATAGGATGCAAACATTTTTAGCTTCATTAACTTGAAGGAATAAATAATTTTTATTTTTTAAATAATATCTTTTTTTAAATAAAATAAGTTAGTAAAATTCACGGTAACCATAAGCGGCTGTGAAACTTGTGCATGGAAATTCCGCAGATGAATAAAATGTAGAACTCATAAATCTTCAGAACTCATACATTCATGTCTAACTCGTGACGATATTTTGAAGAAGGCCTCCGAGTCACGCGATATACCACACTTCTGTTAAACAGTAACTTTCAAGCGAATTTTTACTAGCCGTATAGTAGCTTGCCACAACTTGTTTTAACTATCATTGTACAACAATATTAATTTTTCTTTTGTGCTTTCAATAATTTTTAATTTCAATTCCTTCTATAGCTCACACTCTCCCTATATATATCTTGTTCACATTTTCAATCGTTCATAAAATACTTCTTATTCATCCCTTCTAGTTCAAATACATTTTTTTTTTGAACTTGTAGTGGATGACACTTCATGGTAATACACTTTTTTCAAATATTAATTCATTCATTAAATTTAATTAATTCCTTTTAATTTTTTTTTTTAGATTTTTAGTTGCCTATATCTACCAATAGAGGGCGCCAGATAAACTTTAAAAAAATGAATGAAAATTATTTATAAAGGACTTTCTGCAATAGAGAGAAAAAAAAGTAGGAATTGACTTTAAAAAACTTTTTTTTTTATATTACTTGTTTTTAATCAATACAATGCATATTCAATTCAACGAAGGTTCAATTCATGTATTTTAATTTGGTAGTAGCTGGAATGACGAAATACTTAATCTGATATTTATATCGTCTACACAGCTTCAGAATGTTTGTAAAAAACATAAGATATCTGCATGTTTCAAACAATGTAATTTTTTTCTTTGGAGTGCTTTATATTGGCCATCCCCATTCCAACTATATTGACGTTATACTAGTAGCACATACAGATGACATGTTTCATTCAATTTGGTAAATATGAAATTAATTTTCTAGTTCTCCATTTCGGTTATTTTTTGTTAGAAAAATACTTTAAAAATAGAGAATTAAATTTGTATGGAAACGCAATGCTAAAATATTTTCCATTTGCAATGAAACTGACAATAATTTACAGAGATATGGCACATTTTCTCTAAGCTGGTGATTCTAATAAGTGGACTATTTAATAAATAAACTTCCAAAACAAAAGATGTTTTTGAATAATGAGTTCCTCTACAGTAATCAAAATATGTATTGAAAGTATATTTAGCTAACTTTTTTGTATACAATATTTCCTGATGGTACTACTTCCTGATGGTACATAGGTTTAAAAGTTCAATATTTGAACATTTTTATGACTCATATATATTTCAAAATCCTCAATAAATATATCCACCACACTGGCGTATATCATGAATTGGATTACGAATTGTCTTCGGAAAAATAACTGATTTGAATATATCGTATATATCATATGAATATATCACTAACATAATGCATTGCTATACTGAGAAAAAATGTTTACAAGTTGCGAGAAATTTGATATTTTATAAGAAAATACTATTGATTTAGCATTTTAACACAGCCAGATTTTCATCGAATCATGTTCTTCACTTTCTTTAATGTACGAATACTGGGGAAATAAGATGTTCTGATATATTGACATTTGAAAATATTTACTGTTGCCGTTATACTGATGATTCGAGACTTTTTCCGGAACACTCTATCTGATAATTTCCATTAAGGCAACTTATTTACCATGATTGTTTGGCAAATCAACTTTTCCGAATGATAATATTTGCAAGCCCAAAATGCATGCTCTGCAATCTGAGAGAGGACATGGATTCCTGTCTGCCCTGCCCCTTCTAGTTGTTGTTGTTTTTATGTTCCTTGTGTTCTTTTTATTCTATTGCTTATTGTAGGCTGCCATTGGAAATAAAATAAAGTTATACCTCGTTTCCAATCTATTGCCGCTTCCTACAAATTACACTAGAATAACATTTGCGATCCTGTTAGGAAAAATGGAAAAAACAGCTAGATGGGCGATTTATGAAAAGTATTCCAAGAAAGAGTAGATTCTTTTACCATCTGTTCATCTGCACGAGCCCCCGACACGCTTTATTCCGAAATGAAATGCGTTGTTGTTCGAAACGCATATTTCAAAAGCATCTCTCTGCTGTTTCGTGGGATGCGAAAAAGAAAAACCAGCAGATGGTAGTGATATAGACTGAAGGAGATGCAGCTTCACAAACAAGACTTTCTTATTGTTGAGCATTGTATCTATTTTAGGTTTCAGAGCGCATAGACACCGGAAATAATAGAAAAAAAATTAACATTCTATTGCCACATATGGTTAAAAAGTGGGAGCATAATATAGTTTCTAATTATACAGATTTTTTTAAATGCATTGTTAATGAGGTCAAAAACACATGTTTATAAAAATTATGAGAAACTGCACGTATAGCAATTGTTATATATACTAGAACTAAAAATTTCTTACCACAAATGTTAATATCTTAATTAATCTGTCTTGTTAATAAGTAATATTTTGATTAAATCTATTTTTAACTTGAGCTTTTAATTTGGAGTTATTTTTTCGTTTTGACTTGTTGGGAAACACGTTTTTTGTGTTTCAGAAAATCACCAAATAGATTTGCTATAGCGTTAAAAGATCAACTGTTTTGAGGAAACACTTGATGACCCTTGTAAGCCTCAACAGAAATAGTATTATAGTCAAAGAGAAACAGTAAATTTCTTATACATATTTAATAAATATAATATGCATATAAATTACCGTATATCTCCTTGTATTAAACGAGAATTTTTAGAGCTTTTTCCAAAAGTAAACTAAGGGTATTGTCTTATACACTCATGTCCATAAATTAAGGATAATGAAGTTCAGGCAATGAAAGAGACAGAAGCAAAACAAATTTGACTTATTTGTAAAGTCTATTTATTAAACAAAAGGTAAAGAGCAAAAAAGATACTATATGTTTGACATAATTAATAAAAATTGCAATTTTTACTCCCTGGAGAAAAATTTCAAAAAAGAACCTATTTACAAAAAACAGTATAACATGGTTAGTATGATGGTTAATATGGAGTATGTCTCTCGGACGATGCAATACAGGCCTTACAACGCCTAGGCATGCTGAGAATCAAATTATCAATCTGATCTTGGGGAATATTACACCACTCATCAAACAATGCCCTCCGAAGTTCCGGTTGACAGGTGGGAGGGGGTTGACGGGCTGTAATTCGTCGGCCAAGCATATCCCACACATTCTCTATTGGATTCAAGTCCGGTGAGTATGCTGGCCAATCCATACGGGTGATATCCTCCAACTGAAGGCATTCGTCTACAATGTTTGAACGGTGAGGACGGGCATTGTCATCCATAAACAGAAATTCAGCACCCATGGCACCCCGAAACAAACGTGCATGTTGTTCTAGAATGACATCCCGATAGATGTGGCCTGTCATCGTTACACTCTGAACATGCAGGTCAGTTCTGGAACCAAGAATAATTCCTCCCCAAACGATAACGCGCATTTAGGTTTCAGAGCGCATAGACACCGGAAATAATAGAAAAAAAATTAACATTCTATTGCCACATATGGTTAAAAAGTGGGAGCATAATATAGTTTCTAATTATACAGATTTTTTTAAATGCATTGTTAATGAGGTCAAAAACACATGTTTATAAAAATTATGAGAAACTGCACGTATAGCAATTATTATGAGATTATATAATTATTCTCTTGGTGGTAACGGGTACCTGGCGCTCTCCATATGAAAGTCCGGCGAGAATCAGACTGCAAACTAAACCTGGACTCGTCGGAAAACATCACACCAAACCACTGTTGCGGTGTCCACAATGCATGCTCTCTACTCCAGGTTAATCTCAGGCGACAGTGAGTTGCGGTAAGTGGAACACGTCTGACAGGCCTACGAGCATATAGATCAATGTGTCTAAGCCTCTGTACACGGTCTGCCTTGAAACAGTCGTACCGGTAACTGAAGAGAGCTGACGAGACAGGTCTGATGCTGTGCTCCGTCTGTTTCTTTTGGCAGTAACTGCTAAATACCGGTCCTCATTCGGCGTTGTAACTCGGGGGCGGCCTGTGCTGTATCATCTACTCACATTACCATCATCTTGGAATCGTTGCCAAAGCCTGGAGATGACACTCTGGGCGATTCCAAGTTCCTCGGATACTTCCAGCTGGGTACGTCCACATTCCAGTCGTCCGATAATTCTATCAAGTAAAAAATCATCCAAATACTTCCTTTGTGCCATAACTATGCGGTTATTGCACTGAAAGGCTTTTAAAGCGTTTGTGAACAATTTTACTTCTTTGTCACCATTGCTTATATACCCCTCTCTTACACTCTCGTCATTGTGACGTACTATCCGCGCCATCTGGTGGTTTCGTATAATTTGCATATTCTTCAAGATGTGTGTAATAATTCTACAGGCGAAATTTTTATTTTAGAGTTCAATTTCTGTGTGATTCTGAATTATCCTTAATTTATGGACATGAGTGTATAAGGGATCGCTTCTCTGGTATCAGAAATAAACATAGAAGACTAAATAATTAACACATAAAAATAATAATGAAAAGGATAAAGTACTGACATCTTTTAACTTACTTTTTGAGTGTTTTGAGTGATATCTTTATGTAAAAAAAAAATAATAATAATAATCATTAATTCTGACATTAATTGAGTCCGTGTCAGAATCCGAGTTTCCGAATAATTCGTCCGATCACGTTCACTCATTGAAACGTCTGAATGCATATCATAATTATTTTTAATGCTTTACGTATCAGAATAATGTCTTCATGCAATTTTTTTTTATCTTGGGCTTATATTCGGGTTTTGAACTCTAAAATTTTGAATTTATACTAGGACCGCTTTATATTTGAACGATATTATAGATACAAAAAAAAAAAAAACCCGAACTAGCGCTGGACAAAAACAAAAAGAGTGGTCAAGGGACTCTGCCAGAGATTCAGTTTATCTATCAAAACCATAAAACTGTAAAAAAAAGTCTATAAAAATGTCCACCTATTTCTCAAATCAGTCCAGTTTAAGCATGTTACTATAAGTAGAAAAAAATTGTCAAGTTGGATTTGAGATCTGATGCGCACATGAGTTGCTTTGAATCTGATACTGAATAACCTTGAGCAGATGCATACATCAGACATCCGCATAGACAAATGCATCCAAGACGAAACACGTCCAACACCCCCGTATGGAGGAAAGACATTCCTTCCACGTCATCTTCCGCTAAAGAGTGGCAATGTGGCAGAGCAGCTGAAATTCATGGACGAATTCGACTCACGCGGCACTCACTAATCGACGTCATTTTTTCTTATCACGTCTTCCAGTTCTCTGGATCACCTCACGAAGTTAATTCGCCACTTACTGCGTGGTCTGGCAGAGTCGTCACGCGGAATGAATAAATCATCCACTCCACTTGTACGAACAATTGAATCAAGTGCTTTTTTCTATATAACGTAATGGTGACACTTCCTACTAGTGCAAACACTGAAAATATGGTTTGGTTTGTCGCTCTACGCTGTCGGTCATTTTGTGCACACTTTGGGAAAATTTGACAGGCACCCACATTTTAAAGTGGATTCTGAACCACTCACAAACATCCATGCCAGGCTTCGAATCTGAAGCCTCTAGTACCAAAGACCAGAATGCTAGCCAATTGGCCATCAGGTAGCTTAACTGCTGAAAAAAGTACCTGTCCATGTACTGAATCCACAAAATCAGTCTCTTTCGCGAATCTGACTTTCATAATAAACCGCCAGACAGCAGACCATTCTTTTTGAGTCATTTTACGAACACAATCTAGACCCTCCAGTAAAGAGTATAGATTTCCATTTACTTAGCCCAATTAAACCTTTCGTTTCATTTGGCTTGGGGCACACACAGTGCTTTCGCACAGCATCTCTTTTCGCGAAATCTGTGCTCAGTTGTTCTGAACACCAATGACTGCTGCGAGATGAAGTCTGCCTTGTGACGATTCTGCGTCTCTTTAAAGTCAGTCAAGGGCAACAGAGCTTCCTAATATTAGTCTACGAATTTCAGAAATAATGGACATTCGTGTGCAGCAGTGCTTCCTCGGCTAGCTGATTGTGATATTAGTCTGTGAATTGCTGAAGGATACACACGTTCAATCCTCTGGCTACAAGAAATGAATTTCTGTTCATGCTTCTGTTCACTCAGTGGTGGGATATCATAATTCTTCGACAAAAGATGTCAGATACGCTTATCTAAAACATTGCTGACGAAATTTCCTACTTCCTTTACTACCAAACTTACTTAAAACTTGTTTTTGAGCTTCTCATCAATCACATTAAACGACATTCCTCGTTTCAATATCATATTCATCCTATTCTAATAAAGCATTACATTTGCATATCCTATTCTATTACAGCCCTATTTTTGTGCATACTATTCTGATACAGTATTTTCCTATATAACGTATATAATAATATACATATAATGTTCAGTTGTATTGAAAATTAATTTAGTTTTAGCCATGTAACTGTTTACTTCTTTTCATCTCCTGTTTACTTGTTAAATGAATATGGGTTAAAGAAAGAAGGCGAATGGACCGACAACAAAACGTTACCTTAGTTTTAGTCCATTCGGCAAATTATCCGTGCAAACAAAATTTTGACAATTGATCTAATTACATCTGAAGTTGGATTATCTCATAGAAACATATACAATGATCTTCGTGACTCTTTGAACTTCAACGCATTTGTCACCAAAATGCTTTACAGTAAGCAAAAATGAACTCGAATTTCAATGTTTTAACATCTCATTTGCATTATAAATTAATATAAGAATTTTTAGAAGGAAAAAAAATCGCTACTGGACTAGATTGGGGGCTGGCTTAACTATTCTCAAACTAAACACCAATAAGGCGAAACTGTCGCTTGAACGAAAAGAAAATAATGTTTAAGGCCTCTTTCGTTTACAAACCATCTTTTGTTATGTTATTTTGTCTTTTATTGTCCGAATTGGGGAAGAAGTGGTAGTTAGCAGGGGCTAGGTCTGGTGAGTATGAAGGATGATGAAGAAGTTCCTACTCTCATTCCTGTAGTTTTACCACAGTCATTTATGCAGTGTGTGGACTAGCTTTATCATGCAATAAGATAAGAGATGATCTTTTGAAGAATCTGCGCTTTTTTTTTCTAAGAGCTAGATATCATGAAATCATAATGGATCACCACAGCACTAGACCACCCAACACTCACCCTCAGCTTCTTTCGATGAATATGACCTTTGGAATGTGCTTTGGTGTCAAATAATTACACTGAATGCATGCGATTGTCTTATTGTATCCATTTCTCATCACGAGGCACAACTCGATTCAAAAATGGATCAGATTTCTGAAGAGAAAGCAACATCGAGCAAGCTTCCAAACGTCTTTGTTTCTTTTTTTAATTCAATTCATATGGAAACCATTTGTCCAACTTTACCGATTTGAGCTAAAGGAATTAATATTGTTTGTTTAACGATAATTCCTAGGCACTCTGAGATGGGTCAGATTCAACAGCGACCTTTAGTTCATCGTTATGGGCCTTTGATTCCGGGCAAAGGAGAGGGGGGCATTTCTGTGGTCAAATTTACCTGCACAAAATCTGGCGAACCAATTGGATACTATTTATTGCAAAAATTTATTTTAAATTTGCATCCAAACGCATCATTAAATTTCGCGTGGTCTGCGATGCCGTCGTTCCATGTTAGAACTCATACTTCATAATAATGTGAAATTGCGACCTATCCATTTTTAACAAAAGTAATTTTTTAAAAAAGTTTTTCATGTTTTTTAAACTTTCCAAAAAAAAAAAAAAACAACCTCGCTAAAATTTTAAGCTGATGTCCATGCCGACATTTCATCCTTGCCAACCCGATAGTATTAACGAAGATATCCATTATGCTTTTGGCCCCTTTTATACTCGTGTTGTGCATGCTGAATTCTAATAGTAAATTTCCCTATTCATTCATTTATTTTCCCTATTCATCCTATTCATTTTCCCTATTTATTCTATTCATTTTCCTTATTCATTCACCTGCTTTTGCGCAGAACCTTTTTAGAAGTTTTCTCCCTCACAGAAGTCCTCGAAAGCCATGTGGATAAACTGAAGATTTTTCACTCCTGTCCTAAATGAGGCCTGATGGCCATGTGGCTAGAGTTCTGCCCTTTGGCACCACAGGCTTCAGTTCGGTTACGAATCCTGGCGGTGTCATCGATATTTGTGAGGGTTTCGGAAATCGACGTTAAACAGTAGGTCCCAGTCTGTTTAGTCTAAAGTGTGCACAAGATGACCGTAGAGCTACAAAGCGAACCAAACCGCTGAATTTAATGAATGCACGAGCGTTGAGTGTGTCTCAATCTAATAATGTGCAAGAGGTCAAGGATTTGTCAAACCACTTGAAGATCGTTCTGTCTGTAGTGGATGACAAGGTAGTAAGGATGGCATTGACACTTGAAGGGTGACGTTTTCAGTTTCATCAGAGGAATTCGAGAAAAAAGTCTAGACTTCCGCAAACAAATGCATGTTTTTAAACGATATTATAGGATGAAAAAATTAAATTACTGAAAATTAAATTTTTAAGAAAAACATTTCATGTAATTGCAAAATAAGGGTCAAAACAAAACCGACGTCATAGATCTGTGCCTACTTTTATTTTTGATTAAATTTTTCAAGATAAATAAACGTATTCTTAAAATTAACGTTCCTTTAAACATTTTCATTAAACATTCTAAAATACCAGCGCTCGGTCATTCCTCGCAGATATTTCCTATTGCAATTTTAAATGGGGCGCACTACTACTATCAGCAAAAGGTCATAAATGGGTTTTGAAACAATTATAGTCATTTAATCAGTAGCTATTAAACCAATGGTAGTTAACCTTTTTATACCTACCACCCACTTTTGTGTCTATGTTAATCGAAAAATTTCCTAACCTCCCACCGGAATCCCAATAATTGTGATTTATAAAGTAGGTAAGTAACTGTACTTTATAAATTGTATAAATCAGAATTACATAAAGCCTATAATAATAATTATTTACAAAATACTTTATGTCGGACTTTCGCCAAATTTGGCAAAATAAATATTTATAAAACAACTTACTGCAGTTACATCCATTTTTTTATTTATAATTTGCATACATAGAATCATGAAGTCTGATGAAATTTCATTTAATTAATTAGATTATTAATTAAATCTCTGAGGCTTGTGCTGCGAAATTAAATTCTGAAAATCTGGTTCAATTTTTTTAAGGCACAAACAAAGGTCTCCTCTTTAGGAAATATTAAGGATGCTTCATTTTTTGATCATACTGTGATGAACAGCACTAAAGCATGATTCCACACTATATTTTAATTTACTGCTCGTTATGAAATACAAATATTAAAGAACTTTAAGAAAACCTAACGGAAATGTTTTTAAATACTTTTATGAAGACTTTTTAATAAATACTTTAAAAAAATTTTGTTTAGACGTTTTTAAAAAGTCAATTAAATTTTTAAAAAGGAAATTGCTACAGTATCGAGAAAACTCATACAGCCCACCATGAAAACTTGAACATCACTAGAGGGCTCTAGGGTTTAGTTTAGTTTAATTTGTCGCGCTACGGTCATTTTGCGCACAGTTTGGGCTAACTAGACCGGGATCTACTGTTTAACGTGGATTCCGAACCACTGACAAACATCCATGCCACCTCCAGGATTTCAACCTGACGCTTTTGGTGCCAAAGGCCAGAGCATTAACCAATGGGCCATCAGTTCGCTGAGGAGGTTGAAATAGGCACTAGGGAACAGGGTTGACTACTACTGGTCTAAACAAGCAGAGTATACTCCAACTAGTCGATAGTGACTAGGGGGCTGATGGCCGAGTGTCTAGAGCTCTGGCGCTCGGTACCACAGATGTTCGAATTCCGGCGGTGCCATGGGTGTTTATATTTGTTCGGAATCCACTTTTAACCGTAGAGCGTCACAGAGCGACTTCTCACCCACATCATTTTCAAACTGCAATCCATCTCTAGGCACAGTGATGTGGTGTGATGCGGTGTAGTAGTAGTTGATAGTGACCCTTAGATATTTATAAGATATTGTATACTATGGGATCATTCTACTAGCCGTCACTCTATTTAACATAAATTTATAGAGGTGATAGGGTTAAAGTATGCTGCAGTTATTTAGGAAATGCAATTTGTGTAAACACTCTTTTTGAAACATTTCCAATTCAGGGCCTTCTAATAAGTAATTAAATGTGGAACGGAAGAGGCACTCGCTTCATTTGCCTTTTCATTGTTTGATAAATGAACGATTCAACAATTTTTGAAAATGCGATACTTGTACGTAACATGCGACATCTTGGTGAATTCACTAATTTCGCGTGCGGCGTTGAAATTAATTAACTTTACCGCTACCATCCAGATAATTAGATTCCGAATTCTTGTAGCGCTCCCCTATCAGCACTAGGTGACAGTTAAGGGAGAAAAGTCCTATCTATCCTATCCTATATTTCCTATCTAATTATCTAATTATTAATTAATTTAGGTAAAAATTATATTCCGCTTGTGGGTTAGGAAATACTGCTTACTTCATTAAAATATACTTAATTAAAAAATGTGGACTGAGATGCCAGAGGAGAAGACAAATGGATAGAAATTTCCCAAATCTGGAAGAATATAGAATACTTCTGGATAAAATTCTTATAAGATGAGGTCCCATTTAAAGATCCAATACCGAATACTTTGTATTTTATAATTCCAAGGATTATTTAGCTCCCTGATCTACGCCACACTTGTTTGTCCTACATCCTGCTTTACACACACACATAAAACTTTCCCCTCATCTAAACCCACCTTTTTCTTTAAGCGAATCCATATAAGACTACAGTGAAAAAAAGTACTTCGTTCTTTGGGTCAGTAAGCAAGTAATTTCGGTTTTTGGTAATTTGAGTATATTCTAAACTGAACGTACTTTCTTGCCAACCCACTATATACTAGTTTACGTCTTAAAACATACTCAATTAAGTTGCTGTAAATGAGACACCTTGAAGCTTGAATTTATGATATCGATTTATTAAATCCAACTCTAGTAACATTTGTATTACACACAGAAATTGAGGATAACCAAAGATAACATGAAAATTTAAAATATATAACATTTAAAATGCATACCTACTACCATAGTCTAGTTAATATATAATAGAGCGTGAAATGGGGCTGCCAGTTGAGAGCAAACAATCCCCACGTGACTGTAACTTTGTAGTTTAACATATGCGATGATAGATAGACGTTGCTGTATACACTCATTTCTCACGCATGCTCAGAAAGATTTTTTTTTCCGAACTATCTTCATAATCGTACATGTTTATGCTAAGGTCTGTAAAAGGTTACATTTAACAAGTAATATAAAAAAAGTTTTTTTGAAGTCAATTCCTACTTTTTTTTCACTCTATTGCAGAAAGTCCTTTATAAATAATTTTCATTCATTTTTTTTAAATTTATCTGGCGCCATCTATTGGTAGATATCATTGGTGAATCCTTTTAAATCTAAAAAAAACTAAAATGAATTAATTAAACTTAATTACTGAATTAATAATTTTTAAAAACTGTATTAACATCCAGTGTCATCCACTACAAGTTCGAAAAAAATGTATTTGAAGTCGAGTGGATGAATAAAAAGTACTTTAGGAACGATTGAAAATGTGAACAAGATATATATAGGGAGAGTGTGAGCTAATAGAAGGAATTGAGAAAATGGATGATTTTGGAGGGTTTTTTTATCCGAATATAGTGTGACTTGATGTGATTGATTAATACGTGTTTTGCCAACTTGTTTAAGTTTCATTAACTGAATCCTTAATATCATTAACGTGCTTCTTCTATCTCTGAGATATATAGTGTTGCTTAATGTGGCCTATTAAATGTGTGTTTTACCAACATATTTAAGTTCCCTTAAAGAAACCATTAATGCCGTTAGCATACTTCTTCTGCAGTGAATCATGTTTAATGCCAAGTCTGTCAGACATTAAAAAAACCTTTTTATTTAAAAGGATTCTAAACATCGTCTCGCGTTGTATGCATGATAACGAACTAATTAAATGATTGTTGAATGAACTGACTAATGATAGCAAGATTAAATACAGGATAAATGGTGAGCACAATTCAATAACAAATAACTATCTAATCAATCGGGAAGTTCCACGACTGGTTTCCCAATACACTACATGTAACTTTCTAAGACGTGGATGCTTTAGATATATGAAGTCGGAAGAAGATCTCAAATCCAATCTTTATTGCTCTGCGAAGTTCTCAGACGCCCGCAGGACTCAACGGTCCGAAATTCCGTTATTACAGTTTCAATTTCATGCTTCGAGATTTCTGCGAAGTCCAAGTCGTCAAATTAAACTACTACTACTACTACACCACACCACATCGCTGTGCCTAGGGCTGAGTTGCCCCTACACAGTTTGAGAAGGATGTGGGTGAAAGAAGTCTGATTGGACTCTGGGACGCACTCAAATTAAACTCTGAAAATTCTATTTCCATGCATTTCCGGTCGCTGAAGAAGTCCTCATCTTGTTAGGACGGTAGAAGTATTTTTTACCACAGGCCAAAAGAAAATTCAGGAAATTTTTAAATTCTTTATCAGGGAGGTTTTATGTATTTTCGTGTAAATAAAACATCTAACTTGTAAAAATTATTTGAATATTTATTTTCATCATGGTCTTGAATAATGGTGTTTCTCCATTCGTGGCACAGTCTCACGTGTGTGGCTATGTTTCGAATCCTCTGGCGACGCAGTTGCCGATTTCAAAATTGAGAAGACTCGATGGCAATTGTGACAACGCTTGCAGTCAGGCATGCCTGATGGGTGTTTCCTTTCCCTACGACAGAAAAGCAGATAAATTAACACCATAAAAGCCTTCTCTGAAATCAATGTCCATCGGTAGAGGGTAAGCAGCATACTTAAATGGAGTATAAATACAGATGATGGTCTACAAAATAAATGTAATGCTATCAGGAATTGTTATATACATATATCAAAATACTATCAAAATAATGGAAACACCCTAGAATCACAAAGAATTCTTTATTCATAGTGTAAGACCACCTTTGGCATGTCATACAGCTTCTATTCGCCTGGGAATTGAATCATGCAAGTGATGAATAGTGTTTGGAGGAATATTGAACAATTCTTTATGGAGATATTGTATTATCGATTCCGGATGGATCACTCTAAAATAGACCCTAACGGCTCTATGTTATTGACGTCGAGGGATGTGTTGACTAAGATAGATGTTTCGGTTTATCGTTGTGTTCATCAACTCATGATTGGACAGGACCCACTGCATGAATAGGATCATTATGACCCTGGAAAATTCCATCTCATGCAGGAAACAAATTTCCATCATAGGATAAACTTGGAAGCTGAAACTTCTCTATACTTCACCCCAGTGATCCTTCCTTTCAGGCTTACGATAGGGCCAGCAGAAAACCAGGACAGATCTACCTAAATGCTTGGCAGTTGAAAAGAGATAATCACGATCATACGATACGATTGTGTCCTTCCAACGAGCATGCGTCCTGTTGTGGGGGAAAATGTGAAAGTTGATTCGTCTGACCCTATAAATGTCTTCCACTCATCAATCGATCAGGTTTTATGGTTCTGACACCACTGTAGACGACGTTTGGTATTATCAGATGCAACAAGTTTCTTTTGAAGGGCTGCTCTACTGTAAATGTCCTGTTTATGAAGGTGCCTCCTAATTGTAATGACTGACACTGGAGAATCCAGATGCTGACTGAGCTCTGTGTGTCACTTTGGCTGCAGTTGTTCGCTTTTGAGACATCACAATCCGCTTCAATACCCATCGGTCTCTTTCGCTCAGCTTCTCCTTCCATTCACTATTTTGCTTTACTGTGCTGTGTGCGTACACTGTCATGGCTTTAGACACCGTACCTCTAGAAACGCCTAAAAGTTCCGATATTTCGATCACATTTTCTCCAGCTATTCGGGCTCCTACAATTTGGCCTCTTTGAACGTCTGTGAGGGGTGAAATTTTACGCTTTTGAAAAAAATCCAAGGCATACAGAACTTCACTACAGCTACCTCATACTACTATGCTATATACTTTTTATATTAAAAAAAAATGATAATCTCAATCTCATATTACCTAAGATGAGATTAAGATTACAGTTTTAATGTTTACGAAGCGCCTTCTTAAATGTCACTTTTCTTCACAGGTGTTTCCGTTATTTTGATAACCAACAACATATATAAATATATATATATATATATAAATAAATTTACATATGTGCATGTTCCAGTATAACTTAAAAAATTAACACTCTGTGTACTTTTCACCCGAGTTTACTAATCTGTTATTTAGTGTGCAGTTGTAAATTTCGAAAAAAAAAGTTATTATATATTTTTTAGTTAAACGAAAATTAAACTTTGTGTTTGTTGCCATGATCTCATCGTCATTTTTTAAAGATTCCTCTTTAGACATTTTCTTGAAATGAAAATGACAAAATGGATTGTATTCTTTTCAACAGTTATTTTTTTAATGTTTCAAATGTTTTACTAAATAGATTTATTTATATTCTACTTTCTGAATTCTCTTTTATTTTTGAGTAAATATTCAGAATATAATTTTTCCAGTACCCTTTGCCAAACGATCCTTTTCCCTCATAAATTTTACCGAAACTAAAAATATTTCATTTAATGTAGTCATTTAATATCTGCAAATAAAAATTGCAATATTCGTATTATAAAAGTACGAGGAATGATAAATTATAAATTAAATTTATATAGATTATGAGTAAAAACTACTGTTTTAAATGTTGATTTTGTCTTTGAATCTTGCTTTTGACAAAAAAATGTAATTATATATATATATACCTTATGTTATGCTATTTTTCTGTCCTTACTTATTCAATTCCTTCTGTTAGCTCACACTCTCCCTCTATATATCTTGTTCACATTTGCTATCGTTCATGAAATACTTTCTATTCGTCCACTCGAGTTCAAGTACATTTTTTTTTTGAACTCGCAGTGGATGGCACTGGATGTGAATGCAGTTTTTTCAAACATTCATTCATCCATTAAATTTAGTTCATTCATTTTAGTTTTCGTTTAGATTTTTAGTTGCCTGTATCTACCCACAGAGGGCGCCCGATGAACTTGAAAGAGAAATGAATGAAAATTATTGATAAAGGACGTTTCTGCAATGGAGTGGGAATAAAAAAAAGAGTAGGAATTGAGTTTTTTATACATTCCTCGTTTCATGCTTACTTTTCTGTCCTTCAATGAATTTTGCCATACCGTTTCAAATCGGATAGACTCTAGTGCAACTCCTTTTCGAAGGGGTCAATTAAGTGGTACTATTAGAAGCATAAAAACTTCGTGGAAATAAAAAGGCAATATAGAAAATCTTTCTTCCATTTCATGGAAATCAGCAGAATATTTCAAGCAACTAATTTTCTTTTTGGAAGCTATCGGAGGATCTTAGTTTTTGTTGGACACTTGTTACACATTTTATGAACATTGTCATTTTAATACAATTTATCTCGGATGTGTGGAAATGTACATGACTTGGAACTCCTATTATAAAAATTTTAAAATTTCCCTGAAAGCGAAATGATGTGTTACTGTATGGTTGTTTTTATTTTAGCTGCCATTTAAATGAACTTTAAAGTTTGTCATAAAATGTGTGGGTTATTTTCTCCAAATACTAAAGAGATTACTAGTGATGAAATTAAAAATAGGAGCACATTCATTGAATAAGTGGAACATTATTTATTTAAGGATATGTTAGCTTTAATCTTTAGAATTTTAATAGCTAAAATCTGTCTCTGCTTTATGGAGGCAGATTTAATTTTGAATATTATCTTCATTTTGTGCCACGTATTTGATTATGTCTGATTTACGAAAAAAATTGCAGTCATGAAATTTTCCGTGCTTATTATTATTGAACCCATCCTCTATGATTCTATGAATCCAGATTTAATAGGAAAAAAGTCATAAGAAAATTATTGTAAAATCTCTGCTTCTCTATTTTTAAAGCAAAATATTTACATGAGTGTGTGAATTTTTAAAATTTTTAAAATATTTAGTTCAATTTTTTATCATTTATTCACTCATCAGCCCCATCCTCAATAGCACGAAAGCCTAGGATGGACCAAGATTTTCATTGCAAGAGCTTTCCGTGCATTCCTCTGAGTGACAAGGGTCCTTCAATTCTTAACCTTCAGTACAGCAAATTCCTTCTCGACTGTGTCTATGTATCGCAACTTGCGTCGTCCTCTTCCTCTTTGACGCTGGGGCTATGCCAAAACGAGCCTTTTTACAGGGTTTAAGTCATTCATTCTACATGAGCAGCCCAGTTGAATCTATTGTTCTTAATAAATTTTATAACATCTTGGTCTTTATAGCATTTATAAATGTCTGCGTTGTACCATCTTCTGCAACAATCACATTCCCTAACACCTCTAACAAAAGCCCTTAAAATCTTCCACTCAAATCTCATCCGATCTTGCCAAAGTCCAAGTTCCAGAGCCATAGACCAAAATAGGTCTAATAAGGATTTTTTTATAACAAGAATTTAGTTTTTCTGCTTATGAACTGTGATTTTAAACAGATGTCTTAACCCATAAATGGCCTTATTGGCAGATACAATTCTGGTTTGTATTTCACGTTGATTCGCTGAATTATATAAATTAATTAAAATATTTTTAGTTTTTTTTTTAAATATTATTTTTATCATTGAATTATTTTTTATTTAGTGCATAACCGAAAGTAATCAATCCTTCTTATCGATTATTAATTATTATTTTAACTAAATAAAAATTGTAATTTCTTTCAGAAAATTGCCTTTTTTTCTTCATAGAATATTATTATACTAGCCTTTAAAAATACTCATTTTATTGGAAAATATTAATTAATAAAAAGAGTTCTTCCTGGAATATGATTATACTCCCCTTTCACAGTATTCATTTTATTGAAAAAAATTATTAATTAATAAATAGACTTCCTCGTAGAATCTTAATATACTAGCCTTTAAAAATACTGGTTTTATTGGAAAATATTAATTAATGAATAGACTGTATCATAGAATATGACTAAACTCGCTTTTCAAAATGCTCATTTTATTCAACAAATTATTAATTAATAAATAGATTTTATATTCACCTTTAAATACACTCGTTTTATTGGAAAATATTAATTAATAAATAGATTGCATCATAGAATATTATACTCGTTTTTAATGTTGATCTCTTAGAAATAATTCAGTTAAAGTTTGGACTCAGTGTAACAAAAACTGTGAGATCATCAGCATAAAAATTAAAAGATAACCATAGAAATGTTCTTAAAAAGATAAATGCTTCAGGTTTGTATTCCTTCTTAAAAGATCTTTTTTCGATTTCAAGCGTTGCGATTTATTATGTATTAATAATTTTTTTTGCATGCTAAATTATTTTTATTCGATTCTTCTTCTATTCTAACTTCTTATTTTTAATTTTACTATCATTGAATCTATAATATATATACAAATGTCGTTTGAGAAAATATTATACTTGTATATATTTAAATGTACAATCTTTCAAATATCTTAAATAGTATCGATTTGTATTGGTAGGGATTAATATAACCCTGATTAAAAGGAAAACCAAATCACTCAGTTGTTGCTTTCATACATTACATGGGTCTGCACGAAATAAATTCCTATGTTGGCGATGTGGAGAAACGAATGCGTTTTGTTCAAGATTTTTAAATATTATCTATTTGTTTTTGTACCCATAAAATTATGGATAGTGTTTGGAGGAGCGGGAGTTTCGTGTCCTGGACGACTTTCAATTACTCTAATTTTTTAATTTTTAAAAAGTTTCTTTCATGAATTATTCTTATTGGTTTATTTAAGTTTCCTTCACGAGCTTTTTTATACATAATATTTATTTAAATTTCTTTCAAGAACTCATAATAATATAATTATATAAAGTTAAATTGTTCTATATTGGAGTTACATATTTTTAAAATTTTTTTTTAAGGTTTCTGTTTTGGTTCTTACTTACAGTTATAAATTTTATGAGTAATCTGCGTTTCAACTCAGCCAATTATGTTTGTTATTCTTTGTAATTAAGATATGATAATAGATGTAAGGAATAAATTTTACTTTAAAACAGCATTTAAAATATTAATTCATACTTTTCTTGCGGTCTGAGGGCCAATTGGCTAGTATTCTGGCCTTTAAGTACAATAGGTTTCAAGTTCGAATCCTGGCGGTGCCATGGATGTTTGTGTGTCGTTTGGATTCCACGTTAGATTGTAAGTCCCGGTGTCATTAGACTAAAGTGTGCACAAGATGACCGTTCAGCGATGAGTCAAACCAGATCTATTTGTATCCTATTTTAGTATTATTCGAATAAAGCTGAATAAAATATTACCTTCAAGTGCTATTTTTCATTCCTGGTTTCTGGGAATAGTAACATACTGCATGCCATTTATTTCATTGGAATTATTGATTCGTTTTCGGTTTCGACAGCGCCAAACTATCTCCTATCGGCGAATTTCGGTTCTAATTTTTTCCCAGATGCATTTCTTCGTACCTTTTATAATCTATATTTGATATTTGTTTTTATTTCGTCCATTCATTTTAGTTGTAGCTGTTTCCGAAGAAAGAAATTTATTTTATGACCGTCTTGTATTATATTTAAGAAAAACAATACATTAAAATGTATATGCTGCAAAAAAGAATTTATTTATAAACTTCATATAAAATAAATAAATACATTACTACCTGTAACAATAATTTTATAGAAGACACTTTGTAATAATTTACTGCACTGACAGTAATAAAATAAATTACGCAATGCGTTTGGTCTGCGTCATCTACAAAAAGGGCAATTGATTAGAATTTCATCCATGAAAATTTCTTAACGAACTTGCAAGATGTTTACGACCGAACTGTCAGGCATTGAACTTGCACTGGACTGAGCAAAATGGCTTCTGATCAAAATGTGTCATTTGCACGGAATTGCTATCTTCTTCAGATTCACTGAAGAGTATTGCAAAGTACAACAATGCTGTCTTTCATATTAAAAAAAAGCGACTCTCAGTATTTTTAATTGTAGAAAATGTAACTATCATGGCTACACAGGAATCTTCGCCAATGAAAGAGGAGGCAAGCTGGAGAAAGGAACCACCCAACGGGACATTGAAATGAATGTTAATATCCTGAAATTTTGTTTTAAAAAGACGCCCAAAGACAAGACCATCAATCTGTGGAATTCATTAAACAAAGAATCATCCGACGCCTCTATTACGAAGAAATACTTCCCCTCCATTTCCGCGAAGGCTTAGCGCTCATCGTCTTTTTTTCAATTCCTTATATTCGCTCACACTCTCCCTATATATATCTTGTTCAAGTTTTCAATCGTACATAAAATACTTCTTATTCATCCACTCCAGTTCAAATACATTTTGTTTGAAACTTGCAGTGGATGACACTGGATGTGAATACATTTTTTTCAAATATCAATTCAGTCATTAAATTTAATTCATTCATTTTAGTTTTTTTTTTAGATTTAAGTTGCCGATAAACTTAAAAAAATGAATGGAAATTATTTATAAAGGACTTTCTGCAATAAAATGAAAAAAACGTAGGAATTTTTTTTATACATTACTTGTTTCTACTCATTTCAGAATCACTCGCAGTCTAGGACAGGGCACGGCAGTTTGAATTCTCAATTAAACAGACGTGAACTATGTATCAATGATTTTTGCAACTTCAAGGTAGGTGGAATACAGAATATAGACGACACTGCTAATCCTAAAAACAATTTAAGGAACTCACACTAACACTCCAAAAAGGTCACACAGCCCTCCCAACTTGTGCCATTTTATTAATAAAAAGCCTGCTTTTGTAGCATTTTGTCATTTCGTTCATTTTTATTTTGATGTTTTTTCCCTTCTCATTTATTTTATTTCTCTTTTCTAATACCATGTATACTTTTAACTATTTGCCATTTATTGGATGTTTTTATTATTGTGTCATTGATTTGTGTGCTACTTACTTCTGTAAGCCTCCTGTGATACTCTGTGGTACACGAGGATATCTTGTAAACTTCAATTAAACAAGTAATATAGAAAAAAAAAATTCCTATTTTTTTTTCACTCTATTGCAGAAAGTCCTTTATAAATAATTTTCATTCATTTTTTTTTAAGTTTATCTGGCGTCATCTATGGATAGATACATGCAACTTAAATCTAAAAAAAACTAAAACTAATGAATTAAATTTAATGGATGAATTAATATTTGAAAAAACTGTATTCACATCCAGTGTCATCCACTACAAATTCAAAAAAAAAATGTATTTGAACTGGAGTGGAGGAATAAAAGGTTTTTTATGAACGATTGAAAATGTGAACAAGATACATAAAGGAAGAGTGTGAGCTAATAGAAGGAATTGAAAAAAAAAGACCCGAAAAATGATGCAGAGAGAACAAGCATACTTTTATAGAATGTGTACTGAAATAGTGTTTCTGTTAATAACGCTACTGAAGCTTAAAAAGAAATTAATTGTGTGTGTATGAGAGTTTTAGAATAAATGAATTATATTCACTAATATACTCTCTCCATTGTCTGTTTTTGCGTTGTAAATAAATATTTTAAAATATTATAGTTAACGTTAAAACGTTGACATAATTTTATACCATTGTTCGTTGAAGCGATGTGTGATAACACTTATGATTTAAAAGAAATTAATTCTCTGGGAAGTGCATCTAATTTTGAACCGTTTAATGGTTGTTTAAAGAACAGGTATCATGTTTTCCCCAATCTCTTTGTTTCCGTTTATAGTAATCTGTGCTAACTTGTATGCAATGGAAAATAATTATGTTTGCAATTTAAATTTTGAAACAAACCTCTGAGTTACATACTGATATTTTTACAATTTTTTAAACCTAAAACCATCTAAAATCATGAAGGGTTTCTCAGAAAAAGATGATTGAATAATGATATTACACATTCTAATTTGTGGATATAATTTCATGTCAAAAAAAATAAATAAATAAACATGACGCAAAATAAATATTATCGCACAAAATAAAATAAAACGTCATGGCATAAAATAGAATATAAAGTCAAGGCTTAAAATAAAATAAAATGCCCTGGCATAAAACAAAATATCATGGCCTAAAATAAAATAAAAGTTTAGATCTGAAACGAAATAAAAAAAAATATATCGCATCATTTAAAATAAAAAATTATGACATGAAAAAAAACATATCTTAGAATAAAAAATCAGAAAAACCATGGCAGAAAACAAAATAAAAAGTCGTGACATAAAACAAAATAAAAAATCATGATATAAAATGAAATAAAAAAAGTCATGACATAAAACAAAATAAAAAATCCTGACATAAAATGAAATAAAAAAAGTCGTGACATAAAACAAAATGAAAAATCATGGTATGAAATAAAATAGCATGGTTTCGCCAGCTCTTTGGGGTTAGGAAGAAAGACTTAGTATAGTTTTCGTTCATACTTATCAAGAAAAACGGTTTTTTTTTTTTTTGAAAGTGAGACAGTAGAAAAACTGATGTAGCGAGTACATGTTTCAGTTCTTTCGATTTTATCTTGATTGTGGAATATATTTTTATGTATCATCTATATACACAGCTTCCTAAACTGATTTGATTTCTTTCCATAAAGTTATGTACGGATCAGTAGTGGCTACAAAGTTTTATGGAGTTATCACCCGATATAACTGTCGAAGAAATAAAAGATAATATAACTTTATGTGTGCTTGGCTTTTATCGGCTCAAATCTTTCAGGGTCTTCTATCAGAAGTTTTAATTTACTTTGTTTAAAATACATCGAAATCGGGTACACTTTATGCGCCATTCGGGTGGAAAACGAGCTTCATTGACGCTGGCCCGACTCCATTTGGGACAGCGGTTGTGAAGAAGACCTTTCCTCATTTGGGGAGCCAATCACGGAGCAGCCTGCCAACAAACGACCCAATTAGCACAGGGATGCTTAGCCAGCGGAACAGATTTGATAGGGATCCATGCGCACAACTAACACTGATTACGGCTTCCTTCACTTTATGGTCGGCCCTAGGTGATCCTAGTCCATGGATTCCGGGCAGAGATTCGGTGCTCCGTCAACTTTGTTTTCATTTTTACGATCCAAAACGTGTGATTGAAACATTAACAGGGAATTCCATGAGTGCATTTCATTATGAAAATGTATTCTCTGTACATTTTTTTAAAAATGATAAGTACTTAAGTTTAAACGTATTTTTAAGTCACTAGATTTATGATGTCAGTTTTAAAAAACCTTATGAAATGAATGAAAAATAAAGTTTCGCATCCCTATAGGAATAATTTATTCATGACAATAAGTTATTAAGCGGATTCGATACCTTAGAAAAAGGAATATATGTATATACTAGCAGAAACCGGCATCAGTTAATCTGCCAAAAAAAAAAAATGCATTGTAGAAAATGACCTATCCCGAATCTGTTCTCCATGTTCCGATATACACGTATACACATTGTTATGGTTATCGTCTGAACGCTACATAAGATGCAATGTTGCAGCACCCTCTGGTGGCAAGTCGCACTAAAGTGGAGAGCGCGAACTTATTTTTCACACGAAATACATATTATTATTTATTATTACATTTTATTATTTCGAATACATATTATTACCAATTTTTATAGCGATGGGTTGAACGGTATAGGAGTTGATAATACTGGAGCACCCTCTGGTGGCGACTGACAACAAAAGGGATAGCATAAAAACATTCTCCATGTTTTGTCAAACACACAGAAAAAATGTCATCCAAATCGGTCCAGCCGTTTAGGAGGAGTTCAGTGACAAACACGTACAGAAGAATTATATATACAAAGTTATATATATAGATAGATAGATAGACAAACAGACAGATAGTTAGACAGATAAATAGATAGAGACGGATAGAGATTATTATTTAGAAATGATCTCCAATACCTTTCTAACGATGCTTTATTTACAATAAAATTTCAATTAAAAGTGTATTACAACCAAATATAAAAATCGAAAGAAAAAAAATTATCCAACTCCATTCATTATTTCAGATAATTTTATAAACATTGAACCAAGGTAAAGCAAGAAAAAAATATACAAACATCAAACCACTCTTTATAAAGATGTTATAGAATTCATGTGGTTCTTTTTACATAATTTATACACTTAGAAACTGTTTGGCATGGTTACACCCTCATACAAATAACAGCGTTAATGTATGATATGATTCCACACATGAAAAATAAAAAAAATTGTGTAAATCAATGCTCTTTTATTTTGATTTCACCATTCTTTTGCATATTTCAAGGCAAGAAACAACGTAAAAGCACATATTTTAGTAAAGGTTTTGGCACGGAAACACCCAACACGTCGCAAAAAAAGAAATAAAAAAAAAAAAAGGAAAACAGAAGGTAAATATATTTATAAAAAAGATGAACTAGGACACTATCCCGTATTTTCAGGATATGAGCCGACCTGTGCATAAATCGAGAGATCATTCCCCCACCCCCAATAAGTGGACTTCAACTTTAAAACCCTTACAGAAGTCGAAATGAAAAACATTTTCTGTTAGCGTCGAACATGTCGCCACGAGGGCGAAACAGTTGCCAAGCTGGCAAAATGGTCGGAACAATTAAATCATTGTAAACTATTCAGAAACTAATATTCAGACCCGAACTTTGTAGCATATGTACTAAGACAATTATTTTTTTTATTTATTGATTGCCCAAAAATGCATTCAAAACACCCAAAAATGTAAGTTGAAAAATAAAAACGATTAAAGCAAGTTTCCCTTTATTTTAGTACTCATTATATACGGTGTTCTGTTGTTATTCCCAATGTATCTCTGATAATTTTAGAGAATCCATATATAAGCCGACCCTCTGTCATTTAGCTTTAGAAAAAAAATCTTTAAAATTATCCTCTAAAATGCGTAAACATGAAGCACTTAAAAAATGGTGGGAAATATTGCATAGGAAACTAGAAAATTATGTAGAATATTTTACTTTAAGAACAGTAATACCCGGCCTTGTCTGTCATATTATTTTGTTTTTATCTTTGTTAGTTTACCAAAAAATAGCATTACAATTTGAAAATCAAGATTCATATGTTTAACATCTTTCACAATCTTCCTTCCCATTAAGATATGAAACTTTTATACTATAACACATAAAGATATTTAATGCGAAAGATAAAAAATAAACAATAGCAATACCCATATATTTTAATCGTTCGCTCAGTGGACACCTCAGAACTATGACTTTCTTAGATGGTTTGAGAGCTTTCGACACCTGCACCAAGTGCTCCTCTGAGCAGGCTTCACCATCGCACATCTTGGCGTGCCTGGGGCTCAGATGTCAGGATCTCCTTGACAGTCCGTGGAAGTTCTTGGACTTTCTTCGGGTATTTGGATTCGTGGACCTAGTCTAGCCCCACTGGACTTTGGGGATAGGCGAAGAAGAAGATATATTTTATTATATACCCCTCCTAACAATCCCATATGTTTTAAGGATAAAATAAGGGTTGTTTTTTATAGAGATGAATATCATACGAAATGAAACAGTAATAATCTACTGATCTACTGTGATATCGCCAAATGCATCAGTCGAAAATAACGAAACATATCTGATTCAAAAATATAACGTCCATAATAACGTTTGTAAGAAAACTTTTATTTTACTTAATTCCAAAAAACAAATGACTGTTCATTCCATCTTAATTAAATCTCTTCAATGGCGCAACAGTCCCATGGTGGGCCAAAGCAGTCTATCCACTGGAAGATTTCGAGACATGAGATGTTTTCTTTTTACGAGATAGGGTTGCTAGCCCTACACGCAACAACATATTAGATCGGTACCTACGGTTTGAAGTGGGTTCTGAATTACAAACATGCATGACACCGGCGGGACCGCAGACACCGAGCAACAATCACTCTGCCAACAGGCACCAAATAAATCTATCATAATCTACAATTTAAAAAAGAAAACGTTATTTTAGTGTATGTTACTTAAATATTTTTAATTTAGAACCAACACTGGCGACTTTTTTTTTCTTCTGTTATCTACTTATTATACAAAAGCCTTAATTTTATATGGGCTACTTACGAATGAAAATTCCAGTGTCATTCAAATGTGTCTAAGTTTGATTAAGGAACTTGTCGAATTTTCGGCAGAAACAAATTTCAATGGTGTAAATGAAACCCGACGGAAATCAATTTTGTGCTGTCCCAGAAGGCAGGTAGGAGGAGTTTCCTCTTATCTGAAAGATCTCTCCTTTTCGTTCTTCTACTTGTAAGATCTCGCCTTCTTAGAATCTCGAGAAGATTATCAGCAGTGACTTTCTTTTTATTCCTTCTTTCTTTCTTTATTTATTTTCTACGAACACAATTTCTGTTCGGCTGTTACTTCAGTGGCAGCTCCAGAAATGTGCCAATACTTAAAAAGCGTTGCCATATTTTCGCTCGGAAGAAATATATCAGTAAATTTTGATTTTTTTTTTTTTTTTTTTCATAAAAAATTAAAATTCGTTCCCCTTTGTTATCACTTTTACTTCCACTTTTTGGGGTTACTGAGATTTTTACACTGCGTTGTAGTTAAGTATATTTCATATCGTTATTTTTTTAAATTTTTAAAAAATTTTTTTTTAATTTCTTTATGTAAAAAACAATAAGAAGATTTATATCTAAACAATCAATATATTCACGTGATTTTATTTAAAATCAGTTTTATTATTTTAGCGGATTATTTCAAAGCATACATTTCAAAGTCAAGTATATTCATTTGCATTTAATTATTTACACATCCTTGCATTATATTGTATTGTGAAATATTGATTGGGTAAAAATCTAGAATTGTGCCAAATTCATCGCCAGGTTGCGAAATCGCCAAGCAAACAAAATGGCTGCCTCAGTTAGTTTTCGTACTAAATCGTCATTACGCAAAAATACATCGCTAAAAATTATTGTTAAATCGCTATTACGTTAACATGTATTGCTAAATTGCAGTTGTTCCAAATTTTATCACCATTATGCAAAATTATTTTACTTAATTTTCAAAGCGTCTTAAAAAAAAAGAAAACATTTAAATGGAAGATTTCATTTCAATTATAACAGGCACAATTTTTTATAAAAAATGTATTTTTTAGTTGAAAAAAATTAAAATTTTTTAACACTTTTTTAAACGTTTTGTGATGCTCTCGAACACAAAAAATAATTTGCATAAATTGACTTTACTAGGTTTCAAGTTAAAGACATTGTATAATTTATAAATAATTAACATAGACATAAATGTGATGATGATATGAAACACTTCCATCCTCAGGAGAAAGACAAAAGTAGTTGCGAATCAATTTAAATTAAAGCACACTAATTAGAAATTGCTTAATTGCAAAAGGGAGATAAATTATGAAAATTAACTTTCTCTGTAAAATAAAGAAAATAATCACTTAGGACATAATAACTTCAAAATTAAAATTCTGAAGCGTATAAATTTTTTTCCTTAGAATTTTATATTAAATCTTGTATCAATGAATACAATGAAAAAAATTATAATTATCTTTTGTAATTAAATAATCAGGATAAATTTAATTCATTTTAATTCTTCATTTCTTAATAAAACCATGTTTTCTTCGTGGAGAAATGGCTCACTGTTGTTGGCGGTCTAACCTCGCGTTCTGTGATGTGTTTTAAAATATTTTTGTTTCAGGTGTTAGTTAACTATTATAATATTAATTTTTTTTAAAATTCTGCCTATATTACGAAATAAAATAGAAGAAGTTGTGACTTTCTGTTTAATGTTCTCTCGTGTCGTACAGCAATAGTATAATAAAAGAGCTTAATATTACTGTTATTGTAACATTGTTACAGAGAGTATTTATTACATTATTTTAAGAATATGAACAGCAATAGTGTAATAAAAGAGCTTAATATTACTGTTATTATAACATTATTACAGAGAGTATTTATTACATTATTTTAAGTATTGTTAATCCATTGAGCCCATTAGCAATACGTAGACTGAACCCTTGCAGACATGTAGATCCATCCATTTTTGAAGTAAATCCACCCGAATGTTCACCCTTTCTCTACTTACCGGAAATGTCCTGACTCTCAACATCTCGACTCCCTGTGGATGGTCTGCAGAGAAAATAACTATCAAGCTGAGAGGTTTTTTTTTTTTTTTTTTTTTCATTTGTGTTCTTTTTTCACATATGTGGAATGGAGTAGCAACAATTTTTGAACATCTTTGTTGCCTTTTCTTATTTTTTAGCACTATATAGTTTCAAGGAAATTAGCTAATTGTACTAAGGCAAAGAAGAAAAAAAACCCTTGAAACTTTAAGAGATGCATAGGTAGAAGATGGATTTTGAGTGCAAATCGGTTTTTTTAGACATTGCGACCATTTGAATAGCCCATCGGGACACGTCGTAACTGATAAAGGAGTTGATTCTGAGAATCGTTGAGACAAATTAGATTTAATCATGTAGCGATAAATTAGAATTACGAGAATAGCTTTCACCCTTTCTCTCTTTATAAGAAATGCTTTGGCCTTCAATACTCGACTCTCTAGCATGTTGATGGTCTGCAGAGAAAATAACAATCAAGCCAGTTGGATCATTGTTTAATTCCCTTCAGCTCAACTAATATCACTTCAAATGGTAGATGGACGTATATTTCGGTAGCATGCTTTGTTGTTAGCAGGCGACTAAATGGTAGTTTTTCTCGCATGCAGTAAAGAGGAGACGATCACAGCTAAGTGGATCTCCTTTAAGAAAATTTCCTCCAGCCTTCACTTTTGATGCAAGAGATCCCTGTGCGTATATCTTTGAATGTGCACATTTCTAGCATATCTTTGAATCTACTGCAATATTACAATACAAACTGAATAATTAAAAGAATAAGTAATTATATTGCGTTTTTTTTACTAACTAAGAGAGTAAATAAAATAATTGATTATGAGATGGTTTGTAGCTAGTTGGTCATTTTTTGCACACTTCAGGCTCATTAGACTGATCATCATCATTATTGGTACAACAGCCCCATGGTGGGTCAAGGCCATCTCCTACTGGCAGATTTCGAGACAGCAGATGTTTTCTTTTTAAGGGGTAAGATTGTCAGCCGTATGTCCAGCGCTCTACAGTCCTATGAGACCGGGACCTACGGTTTAAAGTGGATTCCGAACCACTACGAACATCCAGGGCACCGCTTAGACTCGAATCCGAAACTTGTGGCACTAAAGATCAGAGCTCTAGTCACTCGGCCATCATGCCTCAATTAGAACGGGACCTACAGTTACAGTCCGAACCACCCACAAACATCCATGCCTCTGCCAGGATTCGAACTTGAAGGATCTGGCACCGAAGGCCAGAGCGCTAGCCAATTGGCCACCATGCTGCTGTTTTAATATATCCATATCCAGTGTATATAGCAGAATCATATGCTTGTAATAAGATTCGAACCGAGATTTGTTCAGATGCAAGATGCTTCCAGCCTTCAGGAATATCTTGCTAATGTTTCAATAAATTAGTTTTATATATCAGAGATTTGATAATGGATTTCAAACAATTAAATTCCTTTTTTAGAAGGCAGAAATTTAGAATTTCATTTTTTCTTCCGGGTTTCATTTTTCTTTTCTTTAGTGTTCTTAAACGGATAGCGCCATCTGTCGACGAACTGAGGAATCACGATAGCGAAGGAAGAGCAGTTTTTTTTCTGAAATCCGCTTTGCGGCCGCGCGGTGGTCAAGTTGCGTAAGGCGGAAAAGAAGAGTGACTTTCGTTGACGCACCACATGTCGGCTCAGGACGACCTTAATTTCTACTTAATCTGATAGTTTGTAAACGAAGCCCTAGCGGTGGGGGCTTCTCTGCAACAGAAATAACAGCTTGACTGACGTCGGAGAGAAATGGGCTCTGATGTTCAGCTGCAGCACTCAGTGCAAGAGAAGAACTTTCTGAAAACTCAGTCATGAAAAATAAACACAGATTGTTTTAAAACGGTGTTTGATTTTATACCTAAATCTTTTTCCAAAATATTTCATCTTCTTTTTATGTATATTACCAGCTGATATTTTCTACATTTTTTTATCTACTCAGTAGAGATAGATGAAAAGAAAGGATTTCCGTAATTTACGGGACCGTGATCTTTTATGCCATAAGGGCTGCACCGACGTTACTCACTTAGCACTACTACTAGCTACTCTGCCATCAGGCCCCCTATTAAAAGAAAGGATGTCACAGTGATTTTACCGTCGTTTTGACAAGTGTCAAAATATCACTACGAATTTTTTTACCAGCGTTAAAAGAAATGAATTTCAATTGTCTAACTACTTTTCCGTCATCCGTTTGCAACGGATGGAACCAGGTGAAAAAAATTATTGATTCAACACACTTTGTAAGAGAAAATGAACAATTAGTCACTGGAAACCATTAACTTTGAAATATCAGCTGAATGTCTGGTTCCATTCCTTCATTTTAAATTAACGATTGCCAAAGTGGTTGATATCTTAGGGAGAGGAAAGGGAACAAGGGTTTATGTTAGCCTCGCTTACATTTAGGAGGCTTGAACTATAAATAAATTGGGTGGGGGTGAAAGCATAAAGGTGGCAGAAAAGCAACGAAAACTTCGACAAACTGTTCGTACATGTTTCAATGTTTTCCAGCCAAACATTCAAATTACGAGCCATAATTGGTCCGCGAAAGATTTTAACGAGCCATTTCTGGTAAGCTGGTGTGTCGCGCATTGTGGGTGAATTCAGTTCAAATCAGCCCGAAATTGTACCTGTAATGACTTTTTGATGAACTATAGCATAATTGGGTATAACGTCTAACAATGGGTGGAAAATGACTCGGGAAATCCAGTTCGGTATTGCACTCGATAGTTGAGTAGGGTTTCTGTTTACCCTCACAAAAACCTTCCAACACATTGGCGAGCCAATTCTGAGTAATAAACGCCTTCAGATTTACAAGCTCTCCTTGCTCACAGGCTAATGAAGGTTTTACTCTGAACAAAAGGTAATGTATCTAGAGTAGCGGCGTTTCGGTTTGGTTTGTCGCTCAACAGTCAACTTTGGTCTAAATAGACCGAGACCTGCAGTTTGAAATGAATTCCGAACCACTCATAAATATCCATGCCACCACCAGTATTCGAACCTGAAGCCTGGTATACCAAAGGCCAGAGCGCTAGCCACTTGGCCATCAGGCCGCTATAGTGGCGTTTGGAGTGAGGAGTTATTTTTAATTATTTTTTATTTTTAGCTAAACTTAAACAGTTTACAGACATTTAAAATTCCATCGTAAATAGTTCTATTTCATTGATAAAACGATGGTCCGAGTTCATGAAACTTGAAGTTAAAATGAATGTTTTATTTTTAAACTACTAAATAATTTCGAATGCATCTTTTAATGCAGGCTGATCGGAACTTCGGTTACTTTTATTACAAAAAGAATTTTCAGTGAGATTCTGTTCATAAATAAATTCTACAGATTTCTTCATTATTTGATTTGCATTCAAGAACCGAAGGATAATTGTCATAAAAACAAATATTGTTTGACATCGTGCAGAATCAATAAAAGAGGATTGTTCGCAAAAATGGCGTGGTAAAAATGTTCCAGTATATAAGCTGGAACTTTGAAGCTTTTTCTCAGAAGCGGTTAGATAGTACGCTTTTGTACTTTGAGATGTGAAAACTCTTTAGGTGTACTATCCAACTACTGAATCCAATACCGAAATGGATTTCTCAAATTCAATTATTCCCTTTGTAAATACTGACGGTTAATTATGCGAAATCTTATTCTTGGAATGGCAGACGACGATTGGTCACTGTAGCTTGTTTTCGCCAAATGTGCTTACACTCTGTCGATTTAAACTCATTTTTGCATCAGCAATGATTTCTAAATGTTCAAATTTTTCAAAAAATCAAATAGAATTTTAATCTGAATATTAGTTTTAACTTAATTTATAATTTTTGTTATTTTTAATTATTTTCTAAAAGTGTTACCATTGCTTTCAGAATTTTATAGATGCTTCCTACATCCAAGAGGCAGACAGCATTGGGATAAATTGGGATAAAGCAGCATTAGCGAGCAGAAATTTCACAGTCAGGTATATTCATTTGCAGTTAATTATTCACACATCCTTGAATTATCTTGTATTCTAAGATACTGATTGGGTAAAAATCTAGAATTGTGCCAAATTCATCGCCATGTTGCCAAATCGCCAAATAAACAAAATGGCTGCCGCAGTTAGTTTTCCTACTAAATCGCCATTACGCAAAAATACATCTCCAGAAAGGATTGCTAAATCACTATTACGCCTACATTTATTGCTAAATTGCAATTACTTCAAATTTTACCACTACTACACGAAAATTTATGGCTAAACCACCAAATTGTACCGTTATAACGTCAAAATGCAACGCAGTCACGCTAAAAGTATCCCTAATCGATAAAATTTATTGCTAAAGTGCCAAAATTTATTTCAAAATCACCGATATTCATTAATATCACGACGAAATTTTTTATGTTGGTCACAATGTCGAAGTTGAATAAAAGAATATTAAAAAATTAGATAAAAGATAAATAAAAGGATATTAGAAAATTAGAAATTTTTACATTTCCTTCAGCAATATCCTCTTTTTGGTGGCGAAAATTGTCTTTTTTATCGCCTTAAAGAACTCATTAAACCGAAAATGTAATACTGTAATGTTGAATTTGCGTTGCAGCCATCACACGTCCTCGGTGTTGGTGTGTCACTCTACGCTTATTTCTATGCACATTTTAGACTCATTAGACCGGATCCTGTAATTTAACGCGGATTCCGAACCACTAACACTTGCAGAACAAAAAAGAAAAACACATTTGTGCAAATTATACAATATGGACAAACACACACACACATATATACATACATATATATATATATGTGTGTGTGTGTGTGTGTGTGTGTGTGTGTGTGCGTGTATGTAGGATTCATTTCTCCGATGCAAGAAAGCGCCCCACTAAACCTGCCTCACGAGCGTTATTTATCCTCTCAGCTTTCAGACTAAACGATTCCCTGTCAGACACATAAGACCCCTCTCTGCTGCCTAATGGTTACTTACGTTTCTTTCCATCCAACATTTGTCTTCCTTTACAACCCACTCCGCGGAGATTTCTTTTTTTTCAAGAATAAATTCGACCACGCTGAAGGAAAACTCTAATCCACTTACCTTTTTTTCTTTGTGGTCTTAACACAAATGATTTAAAAGGACGGCCCTGGTGGGCAGCTCGTGGAATTCAAAATCCAAGAGTTCTCAATTCGAAGCTCAGCGAGCGAAGCCGAACGGAGAGAGCTTCCGACTGCTGTAAATGAATAGAATGGAATGTCCTACCAGAGTGTTCTTGAGGCCTAATGGCCGAGTGTCTGGCACCACAGGTTCCGGGTTCGAATCCCGGCGTTCCCATGTTAGTAGCGGCTCGGAATCCTCTACAAGCCGTAGGTTCCCGGGTCTCATATGAGTGTATGGCGTCACGGAGCCCAGACTACTACCTACGAGGTCTCCATAACAAACAGAGGCTGCCCCCTTTCTCTTCCACCATGAGTCCATACGGGTTCGTGGGCTTGGCCTAGATGTCTACCAAGTGGGATAAGAAACAACAACAACCAGAGTGCTCCTGCAAAATGAGCATGGTTAGCATAGCGGCCAATGTCATGACAAATTATGCAATGTCAAATATTCGGCTATGAAATAACTAGATGTTAATTTTGAATAAAATGCCGATGAATTCCTTTATTAACTGTTTAAAACTATGCTTAAAGTTAGATTTCATGACACTTTATGGATGTTGCATAAAAATTTAATTTCATAAAAATTGCTACTTAAACTGTATTGTTCTTTTATTTTAATTCTAACAATGCCCAAGTGGATAGAGCTTTCGAATTCCGATCCTAGTTATATGGTTTAAAATTCGACTACCAGTACTGAACATAAAGTGTTTATGATTTGAATGGAAGCGACAAGTCATGTGCGGAATATCCTTCTTTGGGGCTCTAAAAGAAGAAACAGGATATGCGAAACCCACCAGTTGCTACTCTTAACTATATTTGTTCAAATTTATGGCGGCATTATAGTTTCAGAGTAGTAAATACATCCTGGGTGATGTTGACGTTGTTATATCATCCTGCTGTATTATGGAGATATACTTCGGTTAAATTGTTTGACTTTTATAAAGAACAATAATAGATGGCACTTTACAAAATATGTGGATGTAAAATATGTAATTCTAATTAAACAGTGATTACAAAAAGATTCTTTTAAGAATTTTTTTAAAGAATTTAAAAAAAATCTAAATAATTAATTAATTTTTAAGAATTTAAAAAAAACTGTTACAGTTATGTGTAGCAATATCAATAAATCTTCATCGCTTAATAATATTCGATTAAAGAACATGCACAAATATTTATGATATTGATTTTACTAGTAGTATTAAACATAATATTAAAATTATATTTAATATCCTGTATATCTATTTAATAGGTATATATCTATTCATTATTTAATAGTTTTTGCTGTATAGAATTTCTTTTGTCTTGAAAAAAGAGTAGTTAGAAAATTTAGTTAATCAGTAGTTTAACAATTTAGTAGTAGTTAAACAATTTTAGCTTCTAAACGTAAATGACGTAATAAATATAAAATGTAGCTGTACCGTTGCAGCTTAAAACAAAACTTTGATTACAAAAAAAGTACAAAAATGACTCTCAATATTTACAGAGATGGGAACAAAAAAATCAATTGTTGATCAGTATTGTGGCCATCCACATATTCACGTATAGGGAACATCTACGTGTACACCTACAACAGCGGGACCATCTACATATTCACCTACTAGAGCCATCAACATATTCACCTTTAAGGAACATCTACGTATACACCTAGAACAGCGTGACTATCCACATATTCACCTATAAGGAACATCTACGTATACACCTAGAACAGCGTGACTATCCACATATTCATCTACTACAGCCATCCACATATTTACCTATAGGGAACATCTACGTATACATCTATAACAGCGTGACCATCTATATATTCACCTACTACAGTCATCTACATATTCACCTACTAGTGCCATCCACGTACTCACCTACAAGGACCAACTACATATTCACCTACTACTACTACACCACACCCCATCACTGTGTCTAGGGCTGAGTTGTCCCTTTACAGTTTGGACAGCGGGACAATCTGCATATCCACTGTGACCATCTACTAGGCTTGTGTTAATATTAACATCACTATTAATTTAACTCTGTTGATGAGAATGAGCTGTCAACTCCGGTTGAAGAAAGGAAGAATAAACTGTTACTCTTAGAGGTGATACTCTATCTCGACTCTAGGTGGAGTTAGGAGTAGCGCAAATTTTAGTGCCGGCTGATTCGATTCCTCGGATAGAAGGGGTTGATATTCGCAGTTGATTTGAACACCTGTTAAAAAATTCGACTCTTTCGGCATGGAAAGATTGATTAGCGTATCATCCCGAGTTGAGTTAATTTTAACGCCAATTAAATCAGCTCTCAAACGCTTTATTGTTTTTTTCTCAATATAAATTTAGAACAGCATTCTTTTCCAACTCTACTCACATTGAACAGTTCTATCGATAGATAGATATTTGTTTGTTCATTATTTGTGTTTTTTGTATTTTATTATTTTTTAATTGTTTTTTTATGATTAAATTATGGATACATATTACAATGGATATTTGCAAATGAGATTGCTGTAATCTTTAAATGAGATTGCAAGTGAGATTAAAGCGGTCTCTTCAACTCCTCGCTCTCATCTCTTCAAAGACACGATAGGTTGCGTCGATATAATGTGATAGATTTAAGCGATGGCATTATATAACAAACCTTTTTTTTAATTCTAATTCACCAATTTTATAAAAAAAAAAATTTATCACCAAAACTTGTTGAAGTAAAGATTTTAACCGAGTAATGCTATGTTTGCATTGTATTAAGAAATATTGGACTAAATAATTTTCTCCTAAAAGAGTACTATTCTTAACCTAAAATATATTTTATTAAGGGATCAACGCATCGATTTTTTATGTATAAATTTATGATTGCGTTCTTTACATAAATGAATTTATTAAAAAGTTATTAATATTTAAGCATAAAATAATTATATATACTCAAAATCATGTTAGTTTTTTTAAAGAATTTCTTTTCTTCTTATAATTAAAGAATTTTTTTTCTTTTTATAATTATAAATAAATCTTTTAATTTATTTAGTTAATCAATATATTCGTTGTGATAAAAAAAAATTTCTAAAAATAATGCATCTGATAATATAAAATGTTAAGAAAAGGAACAAAATTATGTTAAAAAATATCAATGCAATTGTTGGTTACATAAGATATAACACAACATCCTAACATTTCTTTTGGTAAGTCACCCGATAAATATATTATATTATTCAATTCAAATAAACACAATTGGGTATACAGTATACAGGACGTGTAAATAAATTATCCACACATTGCAAAATCAAGGGGTGTTAAGTTTAACTGTTAAAATTATCCCTTAATTTATATTAGCATGAACGTTAACAACAGCTTTATTTGTATATCGCAAATTTAAAATATATTTGATAGAGTATCAACGATGTTATAGAATTTAAACTTTAAATTAGCTAAGAAAACGATTTTTTTTCTTTTAGGGGGTGGGGTAAAATAAAATGTTTAAGGTCACTTCTTTTACAATATGCAGTGGTTTTAAATATTTTGTTATACAGACTGCAAATTTGTAAGATTTAATTATTTTTGTCAGATTTAATTTAAAATTAAATCTGACAAAAATTCTGCCGAAAACGCATTGTAACATTCTATAGATAACATTTAACATAACACATTTAATAATAACATTGTCACATAGACAGACTAACATAGTCACATTTAATTATTTTTGTCAGATTTAATTTTTAATTAAATCTGACAAAAATTTTGTCGAAAACGCAATGTAACATTTATTCTATAAACTACAAGATAGTCACATTTAAATAAATTTGACAAAAATTCAAAACATTTATTATTTACTATCAATTTCAACAATTTTTACTAATAAGAATGTGTAATTAAGTGATACACTACATTTTATGTTAGTTAAATGAATTGTTCATTAACTACAAAGCTGAATTTAATTTAGGTTTAATCAAAGCCAAAATCAACTGCTATTCATGGACCAGTCCTCTTCGTATTCGTAGCCACACTCGAGATGATAGCCGCAGCACGCAGGGTAGTGGCCGGGATACTCCACGAGACGGCAGCCCGGCATGCCTTCCAACTCCACGTAACTGCACCTGTATTCACGCACAAAAGAACATGTATTGCCATTATAAAACATGTTTCTCAAAGCACTTGTTTTTCAGCGTGCACAACTACAGAAATAATTTTAGAAAAAAAATAAATCTTGAATGTAAGGGAAAATGGACGAAAGATGTACTGTGATGTTACTTGTATTCGGTGCGTTTTTACTTTTATAAAGCCATGCTGGACAGTTAAACCACCTCAGGATAATACAGATAAAGGAACTCCAGAAATTTTGAAGTATTTTTAATTACACTCATTGTTTACACGCTCATTTAAACTTCCAATTAGATACAGCAACATTATTTTTACAATTACAAGAAAAAACTCCATATTCCTTTTTCAAGAATGCGTTAGAAAACTAACAAAAAAAAAGGGTCTACATACAACTCAGTGTTCCGCGTTAGACTGCTTGGTTCTAGAGTTCACAGATTGAAAGTCTAGTTGTTTGTCCACGTCCATCTAATGGCGCTTTTTGTAATTAGGTTCGTTACAGTACAATTATAGAAATAGACTCCTGATCACGAGGTTGTTGTTTTCAAATGTTGTACATGTTAACTTGAAATCATTCGCCACAGAAATGGTTTATTCAAAGTAACCTACGACGCATCCTTGCTAACATCCTCATTAATACACGTGAGAGGTAGCCTGTGGGATATTCGCCTATTTTCCAATCCCCTACTGGCACTTTCTGGCCTCTGAATTTATTCATAGACGCATTCCGTATCGTCATAGGAACATTTTATTCAGCTTTACTTGTTCCAAAAGAAGCCTCTTCAATGTGTTTGCGATATACACCACGTGCTTCCTAATTAGAAAAATGTTAGAAATAGGCATTATAAGGTACACTAGATTCATAGGATTGCCATATAATACGCATGATTAAATCAATCAAATAAAAAAAAATTAATTCCTTTTTGAATCATTATTTTAAATATTTAAACTTCTTTAATACAGAAGTAGAAGAAGAATTTAATAATAATAATTGAAGTGGGGGGAACATTTAAAATCCTACAACTAATTGTAGACGCACTGTATACAAACTTCCGAGAAATATGTTACAATAGTTGAATCAAATATTACAGAAGAAATAACGCGATTAAAAAATTAAAAGAAATGCACCCCAAGTTTATTGATTCCTGTGTTTATGAGAAGCACGAGCCTGAAGTGTCCTGGCGATGTCTACAATCTATTTGAAAGGCTCATTTCCTCGTCGATGTATTAAAGATTTTTTTTTCTCTTTTTCACTTCACTGTGATGAGAGTAGAAAAATCCTAATTCACATAAATAGCACGTTGAAAATTGAAATAAAATATTAAAAGCTTTTTCAGATAGTGACACGCATTCTTTTTTTATAGGAATCCAATAGGTTTCAAGAGATACTTCCTTTCATTGAATCCTCGATTCACAATCGCTGCATGTAACTATTTGCCCCTCTTTTTTTTTTGTTAATATTAAAGGATCAACTCCTCAATTTACAGACGGCGCAGTCTCATAGACTGCAAGGAAATGTTTTTACCAATGAAAATCTCATATACGCTAACGCTTCTAGTAGTCAACCATGGAAGTGACCGCTCCTTGTTTCTCGAAACCCACTTTGACGCATGACACTTTTTACGTGAATAAAAGAAGAAGAAAAGCAACCTGAAGGGTTAGTTGTCTATAATGAAAGCTGACTTTGAACGGGAAAACTGACAAGAAAAAGTGAAATTATATTTATTTTTATATCTGCGCACATATTTTTCTGGAATACCACAGGGCACATTTGCATATCTTCTAGAGGTTTAATAAAACATCATTCAGTTTTAAGGAAGATTTTCTTATAAAAAACTAATTAATCAATCCACTTAAACAAGTAAAACAAACGTGTTTATTAATAGTGGGATTTGAGACAGAAAAATTACATGCTTATCATTAACGTAGAATATGTTAAAATATAATAGGCTTCGTATATATGGTATGCTTGCTTCTCAAATCAACACCATCATACTTGTATGTATCAAAATTTTATAACGAAAAAATAATTCATAGCATGCTGATCCAATGTTCTGTAACTATGACGGTTTTTTTTTCATTCATTTAAAAAATTTCTTTTCACTGTAGATTCGACAGATTTTCTATAGAGGTCGAAATGATTCGATTTAGGTTATATTTTGACATATACATTTTTTTGTATTGGTGGCATTTGCATTTTAAATTTTTAATTGCAAGCTGGATATAAATAAAATAATTTTTATTAACTGATGTTACTATGGCTCTGGCGCTTGGTGCCCCAGGTTTCGGGTTCGAGCTCTGGCGGTGCCATGGATGTTGATAGGGGTTCGGAATCCCCATTAAACCTTAGGTCCCTGTCTAATATGGCTGTAGCGCATTGGGTATAGGACTGACTACCCTAGCCTGTAAGAAGAAAACATCTCCGTCTCGAAATCTGCCAGTTGGCCCAACTTGGGGCTGTAGCGCCACTGTAGATGATGATGATATTATTATGAAAGGTCCAAGTATGTATACATTTAAAATTATTTTAGTTGAAAATTTCGGGTTATCACAATGGGTGCTTCTAAATTTCTGCAAAAGAACTTCGTTACAAAACTGCACTTTAAAATAAGCCTTCGTCAAAAAACGTGCGAGGTGTGAAAGATGCGCTGAAAGAAAAAATATTAAATCTCAGTGAAATTGATAGTAACGGTTTTCTCTCAACATATGTACTATCAGAAAAGACATCTATTCGAGTACAATTATAGATAATTATCATAAAATAAATAAAAGCATATCGCACAAGTGTATTATTTTTAGGGAATTCATAAAAATAATTTGAGGAACATTTTTGGATTCTATTCGAAAAGAACCAAAGATCTTACTGTTATTTTAATAGAAAATGTCTTTTGAAAATGACACATTATAAATTTATCTTTAATATTTTTATCTTACTCATAGTTTATTTCCTGCGAGAGTGAAATCTTGTCGTCTCCTCATAACACTAACATGCAATAGTTATAATAATGTGACTACTCAGCGCATAAAAATGTGTTTTTTAAGAGTTTTATAGTATGTGTGATGCAAACAAAGTTTATTAAAAATAAAAGCTGTCTACTAAGTAGATGAAAAAACATTCTGCATCGGAAAATGAAAAGAATTGAAGAACAAAATATGAATAATTCGAAAGTAGTCTCAATTCTTCTTTCGTGGCAAAGTTCTAATTTGCTAAATCCTGTTTGAGTGATTGGGAGCTTTTTGGCTTGAATAGTCCCATAATACATCCTGGTCTGAAAATTGTATTGCGTCAGTATTATCATAATACATCTATCTTGGGAAAACGACACATTACACCTTACTTTAAACGCATTAAAGTATACATTACTTGGGAAAGCAACTTATTACACCTTACTTACAAATATTAACTTATACATTACTCGTGAATACAATTTATTACACCTTACTAACACACCTTAACGTATACATTACTCATACAATACACCTTACTTAAACACCTTAAATTAAACGTTACTTGTGGAAACAATACATTATACCAGGGGTGGCCAACCTGCGGGCCCGCCTTTGATATTTTTCAGGCCGTAAGATTGATCAAAGTAGCAAAAACCAATGTATTAAAAAATTCATTATTTGTGCATCCCTATATTTAAAAATTAGCCGTTGTAATGATAAGAAAAAATGAACTTTGATTTTAAAATAAAATGCTTGCGAATATAGGACAGATAGTGCCTGTTTTAATGATGAGTTTACAGTTATGCGTTTTCAGAATAAATAAGTTATATCCTGCAAATTCATGATGCCGACGCATCGATTTGCAAAAGTTAAGTGAAAGAGTGGAGACACAAATATCGCACTAGTCAAATAAATATTTTTTAAAGATTTCATTGTTAGTGTCCTATATTTCTGTATAATGTGCGTAAGTATCATTATTATTATATTATCTATATTTGCATGCAAGAGTAATAGTGAACACAATAATAATAACTCATTATGTTTCAATATTTCACTTCAAAACAATGTCTGCAGTGGGTCTACATCTAATATGGGTATGCATAATTTTATAGGCGGCCCGCGGAGTTAGGAGGCATTTCCAAAGTGGCCAGCGAGATCGTTTGGGTTGGACACCCTTACATTACACATTACTTAAACTCATTAACATATACATTATTTGTGAAAACAACACCTTAAACACATTAGTATATAATTATTTGTAAAAACAACAAGCTACCTTGTGTAAACAGCACTCCAATCCTGTTTAAGACGGTTAACTTAGGAAAGAGATTTTATAATTCGGGCACAGAAAAGAAAAGCAAAAGGCATAACTTTACCCGTGACCAATCGCCCTTCCCGACTTGCAGACTATCTTCTCGCAGGCGATGTCGTCGTAACCGACGTCCCCCACTGCGATCTTCCCGTAATATTCATGTTCGCAAAACCCTGAAAGAGAACTGAAATCAATTCATGTGAAATTTAAAATATCGCTTGATGTATGTGTTAAAGCAGTTTTTAGAACGATTTCAAGGGGCATTGATCCTTTACAAATGCAAATACTTATTACTTAAATGTTTGATCCGAATGACCTGAACTATAAGTTATGCATCGTGTTTTTCACGAATGTTTAAAAAAATGTCCAAACTGATGTTCTTTAATTGTGTTGTTGTGGATCTAATGCAGTTGACAATACAGAGACAGTTCAGCTTTATGCCCTAAGCAAGGGCTGTACCGCTATCACACACTTAGCACTACCCAGGAGGCTTGTGCAGTTGGAAGACAGGCTACGGACGCGAGTCATACTCGCCCCCACAACGCTCTGCTATCCTGTTAGATCGGAACCTACGGCTTAAAGGGGATTCCGAACCAATCACAAACATCCATTCGAACTGGAAGTCTGTGGTATTAAAGGCCAGAGCGCTAGCCACTCGGCCACCAGGTCGCAATTCCCGCGCGTTATGTTTGCACCTTTTTCAATCTATTACAGGCACTTTCTGGCATCTAAGTTTATTCGTAGATGCATTTCGTATAGTCACAGGAACATTTTATTCAACTTCACTTCTTTCGAAACAAGCTCTTTCATATATACAATGCACTCCACGCTCATGCTGATTATAGATAGACATTGCAAGGTACATTAAATGTCCTGGATAGTCATTTAAAATCTCCCATATATAAACTATCCCCTTTGATCATATACATTACTCGTGAATGCAATACTTTAAACCTTATTTAAATACATTAACGTATACATTACTCGTGAACAACACCTTAAAAACATTTATATTATTAAAAAGTGTTAACTCATTTCAGAACATCTAATCTCCAAGCAAACTCACCGTTTGATGTGTCCAATCGTTCTCTCCACACGTAACCGTCCCCAAAAGCAGAAAAATATACCGACACACTCAGCATTAAATAGGATAGCACTTTGATTTGCTGCATTCCAAAGAAAAAAAGGACATTTACCACTGTATTTTAAAATATCCAATTCATAAATGCCTGGATTTTAATTTTTATACGAGAGTTGTTTTGCGATTTGAATCCAGAAATTCATGCAGAGTATTTATTTGATGTTGACAGAAAGAGTGTTTATTGAAAAGAGGTAACTTCTTGATAAATCAACATTAAAAAAGTGACTTCTGATCTGCTCATGTTCAGTTCATTGCAGGCATATGGGCTCATTTTGCAGGAAATCACAACTTAATAGGAAGTCTTTCGCCGATAACCAGCAGTTAAAAAAATGAAAATACTTCCTGTTTGAATCGAATGCCCAGCTATACAGCAATTGTTCCAAAACGCTGCTACTTCGTGTTTTGATACATAATTATCAAACTTTTAAAATTTGTAATTTGATATTTTATCGAAGGATGTTTATTTCAGTGTTTTTCATGCAGAATACATTTTAGGGTATATTTTACTTCTATAGTATATTTATATTTATCTATATTTTTTCTTCTATTCTTCCAAACAAAAAGCTATTATTCACTTCAAATGCGTTACTAAAGGAACAAATTAATTGAGGGCCTGAATAGCCAAATGCCTACCATCCTGATTCGGGTGCGGCCCCCGGTGGTGCCATAGATGTTTGCAGTGGCTCGGAATCCACTTTAAGTCGCAAGTCCCGGCCTCATATGACTGTAGTCAGAGCCAAGTCAGACTTCTACCTACGGGTGCCCCATTACAACAGAAGCTGCCGCATTTCTCGTCAACCATGAGTCCTCACGGGTTCGTGGGCTTAGTCTAGATGACAGATAAGTAACAACAACAACAACAAATTAATTGATTATCACTTTCGTTTACAATCATTTAACTTATTTATAAATCATAATCCTTTTCGAATAAAGAAGACGTTAGCAAAAAAGAGTGTAATGACAAAGTTGAAACAAGACGATGAATGCAACAACATCCATGAAACGCCATTATTCTCGCTTTCTGTAATAGTTATTTTTCCTCGCGAAGACGCCCAAAGGCTCTTTCCTAGAGCAAGAACTATTCATAAAAAAAAGTTCCATTCGAAATTTCAAGCGAGAAACCGACAATGAGGTCGTAAGCGAGCCTTTCAAATCCGTGAATGTAAAGCTTGGAGTTTTTATGTCGTTAAATTCTTTTGTCTTAGTCGATATTTGCGCCATGGCGAACGCATCGTTTTTTATTGTGGGCGCGTTACGTAGAGTTTTATTTTTATAGAATACTCATTTTGTGTGGGAGAAGGTGCATTGGCTTTCTTCAGCTTTTTACTCCTGAAGAAATTTATTTTGCCATTTTCAAACACAGATTATGGTTCCTTGAGGAATTTCTTTGCAAAATAAAATAGAATTGCTGACTGGGAAATGTCTCTCGGTTGTTTTTAAACTGCAGCATCTGACACACTGGCGGCCATCAAGCAGTGGTAGCCAAGGAACGAGGGGAAAAAACTAAAAGACTTCTACTATGGTATTGTAATTTCACGTAATGTTTCCTTACCTAACTTATGTATTGGGATGTGAACATGATATATAAATCTGTAGGATTACATTGTAACGAATAATGAAGCACAGGAGAGCGGTGCCGAGATGTCCGGTAGATATGACTGTATTAAAATCCCCAATTAGATTTAATGGTTCTGGTAAACTTATTATCAGACGTTCGCAATACGGTCGGTGGTCTAGGACCACGGATGAAGATCTATTAAAGGGGAATTCCATCAACAACCGGTGCATAAAGATTCTAGAAATATGAAGCAGCAGAATTTGGTCAAAACTTTGAGAGATAAGAATTTGTACGGAGCTTGCGCAGAACTCTGAGATATTAGAACTGTATCAGAATTCAGGTTGTGGCGTTCCAATAACTCTTGTGTCTTATGATAGTTGCTATAATGGTAAACATTATGTATTTTAATGCAAAAAGTGTAAATAATATGGACTAAAAGTAACTCAAAACGAACAGCCTGCTCTTTTAAAAAACCCATCGACATTATCAACAATTTACAATAACACTACACACATACACATATATATATAAAGAGAGAGAGAGAGGAGTGTTTGTTTGTATAATTCCTGTCAAAAAAAAAATTGAAACACAGAGGAACAATTAAGTTGAAGCTGGAGTTTAAGATTTAATCTAATCAATTATTGTTTTTTTAAAAGTATCCCTTATTACTTTTTCTTGAATGTCTAAGCATTAAAACTTTATCGAAATCATTTCGGCAGGCTTAAATCAGTTACTTTTTCCTCCAATTTTGTTTAAAGATTATGAATTTCATCTGAAAATAGTTTTTATCCTTAATTTTGGGAGAATCGAACGCCCTAACACCTTTTTAAATATATCCAGCCAACTTTCACTGACTAAAATTAGCTTTGGCGACCTGAAAATTAAATTATTTTGCCTTTTCCTTTAAGGTATTACCAGAAATCGCAGCCTGTCTTCATGCATTCCTCACAGTTAGACGGTCACCTGGCTTATGAACTGCATATTTCGTGAGTTTCATTATTTTTTAAATAAATCTATTGTTCATTTATCACTGACTCTAATTAAGAAAGAATGCAAATTTCACACATGTATTGGCTCATAAAACTAATAGCAGAACATGCAATACTACAGCAAGATATGAAAAAAATCTTGAAATCTCTTATCAAGTCTCTCAAAGAATCTCTCAAAATCTCTTATCCTCTTGGAATCAGCGATGCCGTAAAATCAGTCATTAAAATTAAAACCAATTGGGCTTGAATTTGGCGAGTGGCTAGCGCTTGGCGCTCGGTACCACAGGTTTCGGGTTCGAGTCTCGGCGGTGCCATGGATGTTTCTCGTGGTTCGGAATCCACTTTAAAGTGTAGGTCCCGGTCTAACAGGATCGTATAGCGTTGCGGAGGTACTGTTACTCCGCGTCCTTAGCTTATCTTCAAGCTACACGCACCTCCTGGGTAGTGCTAAATGAGTAACATCGGTGCAGCGTTGGCCTTAAGGCAGCAAAAATAATTGTTTAAGTGCTTGACAGCTGCATTCGAACAAAAAAAAATTAAAACAACTTTTAAATGTGTTAGGAATTCGCGAATTTTTACCCAAATAATTAACATCCACCTCAATTCCTCATTGCTTATAAAACGGGAATTCTCTACCGAGTTTCGTCGGCAACCCTGTTGTTCCCTCCGCTGTTCTGAATCACTCGGAAATTCCTTAAATAATTGGGAAATCCCGCTACGCTTATTCGGCTATGATGAGTCTATTCTGTTTCAAAATAGGATCGTTAGCTCCGTTAATGCAATGTCAACATATGATTAAAATAACTTGTTTACATGCAAAATTTACAAACACATTTCATTACGATTCAGTTATAAAATCTACACCTATAACTAACAAAGAAGTTCCGCTTTTAACACTTCACCGATGGAAAACTGTCTGTGCTTGCTATTTCCGCCGATTTGAGTTTTGTAGAACAACAATAGAGAAAGTAAAAAGATCATCAGCCCTTTGAAAAAAAATAATATTTAATCCAAGTAGAAAAGTAGATTGATTTATAATATATAAATATATATATTTTTTTAATTTGCCTCGGACATACAAATTAAGATTCTATCCGCGGGCCGGATAGAACCTTCCGGGGGGCCGTAGTTTGCCCATCCTTGATATAGGAGTTGATAATACTGCAGAACCCTCTGGTGGCGATTTACAACAAAGGAGACAGCCTATAAACATTTTCCATGTTTTGTCAAACACACACAAAAAATGTCATCCAAATCGGTCCAACCATTTAGGAGGAGTTCAGTGACAAACACACGTACAGAAGAATTATATATATATATATATAGAGAGAGAGAGAGAGAGAGGGAGAGAGAAAGAGAGAGAGAGAAATGAATTATATATCGGATTATTTCACATGTGTTTTGTGTGTTTTGCAAGTTACAGTATGTTTAAAAAGGAACCATAAGCAGCATTGCATATTGACTGCCGGGCAATCAAAGAAACTCTCTCTCTCTTCTATTTTCAGGCGCGGAGGCCTAACTCGATTTCTAGAGGGTTCACTGAACTCTATGGAAGCCTCAAAGCTGCTGCGTCGGCGGATGTTCTTGGCTTAAGAGTCACGGATTTGGCTGTTTTCTTCAACGAACGCGGCTTAACATCTCCATCTCTCGCACAAAAGAAAAGACTTCCGAGTTTTGCTATCTCGAACTGGAAGAAAGAAATTCTTCTTCTTTTACATTTCTTTTCTTTTTCTTTATTTCTTTTCAATTTACAAAAGCAAGCCCCCTTCTTTTTAGTGTGCTTTAATCTTTAAAGTTCATCGTGTCAAAAGCGTAGTGGGGAAAGACCCACTCTGACATTTTTCAGTTGAATTCTAGAATCCCGTAACCCCGACGAAGTCGCCAAATATTGCAACCCTGAGTATATTGCCCATTCCTTTAGGGTTACAGTCATTTAATTTAATGAATTAAGTTTTTCTGGTTTTTTTTTAAATAGTATAGTAAATCTTTTAATATCAATATCAATTCTACTTTCATATATTTTTTTATGATTTAGAGAAATAAATGAAATAGAGGATTTTCCTTATTTTTTAATGATTTCACGAAATATCTCATAAACGATGCGTCGGCCATGGATAAAGCATATAACTATTCGTTACACATTGAAATAGATAAAAAAATCCTTTTATAGGACTTTCTCGGAAAAAATACTTACAATTGTAATTGTAACAAACGTAAGTTTTTAAAAGACATGAAAATTGAATTCTAATGAAAAGTGAAAATAAGTAACGTTTTTTTTATTTAAATAATATTCAAAAACAATTTCCTTCCTTTTTTCTCTAAATGATACTGATATATTTATGGTTATTGATGCAGTTAAGTGTATATTGAAAATTTCGAAAATTCGCAAAAAATTGATGTTTCGCGGGATTAATAAAATAAATTAAATAAATATAAGAAATGCAATGCACATAAATGAAATTCAAATACGGAAATCCCAGTATTGTTCAGTTGCTTCGATACTAACGATTGAATTTTAAATTTTCTTTACAGAAATAGTACCCTATTTACTCATAAAATTCTCGTCCAAAATTGTAGTGTCAGTTTGAATTTATTTTAACCCCTGGACTCCCTTGGCCATATCTGTGGACATTTGATTTTTTTATAATTATAATGACTATTTTTAATAAAAAAAACAAAAAAAAATTTATAATCAATTATTCATTGCGGAATCTCTCGACAAGAAAAATACAAATCTTATGATTTGACTGCACTGATGACGGTTTACAGTTAGGAATAGCTAGTGAGTTCATAATTGACTGGAGCTATTGGACGGGAAATTCCGTTTTCTTCCCTATGCTTCACGAAACCCAAGAAGTTACTTTTACCATTAAGCGTTATTGTTATGCCGATGCTATCATTAGCGTTATGTTAACAATGCTATCTTTGTAATGTAACAGCACTGCTATTTTTATGGGGCGAGGTAATGATTTTTTTTTCATGAAGTCCAAGTAACTTGCTAAACACTTTACGATAGGATGAGCACTTTTGCTGTTCAACGTTAGCCCCAAATAGAGAGTTTTTGCATACCGTATTTTTATCGTCCGATATTTTTTTTCTCCCTAGCGCGCATGCTCATAAAAAATTACGCATGCGTATCTGTAATAATGTTTCCTATGAGCATGCGTGCTAGGGAGAAAAAAATATCGGACGATAAAAATACGGTATGCAAAAACTCTCTAATGTTTCTTTCCGTATATTTAAGTGTATAAGCCGAGATATAGTTGGAAATACACAGCACTAAAAAGACTAAACTCCTGTTGGTGTAACGTAGGGAGAATAAGATGGATGACACATAATTTCCTATACAAATCCTTCTAAGAGATTTTGACAGTGAGGGGTTTGGTATTGACGAGCAGCAAGATCGCTGAGGAGAGAAATTAATTGCTCCACGGAGAACTGTGCGCATCTGAAAAAATAAATACAAATTATATTAAAGTTGTACAGCTAACTGAACTACTTCAGAACCTCTTATCTTGATCTCATGTCATTGCAAAAAAAAAAAAGGAATTATATTCTGACAAGAGCTTAGATGCAGGTTAAAGTCACATTTATAATTCTGAAAAAATCAAAATCTACTAGAACCCACCGAATCCATTTGAAAGAACAAATCTGTTGAATATCACATGAAATATATTTCTTTTTCTTTTCACCATTGAGAGTTGATAAAACATAAACTTCGGGAAAAAATGTTTAGAATTATACCTCTTAAAAAGTCTGACGCTTTCCTCATAAACAGTATATTACTCCTTGGTGGACCTCTTCCACTTATGTGTACCACGAAAAGTTCTTCGTGCTTCATTTAAGCGCACCACAAACATACATTTTTAGATGTGCATCGGTGGACTACTGATATACACCACGAGCACATATTTTTTATTGTGTTCCTCGACTTCCACATATGTATATTACAGTCAGATATTTTTTGTTGAGTCCCAGAAGACATGGTATTCCACTTTACACTACCAATATACACTGAAGTGACAAAAGTCATGGGATAGCAATATGCAAATTTTCAGATGGCAGTAGCATCACGTAGAACAGGTATAAATGCGCAGTGCTTTCATTTCTGTTCAAGTTATTCACGTGAAGAGGTTTTGACGTGATGATGACCTCACGACGGGAATTAACAGACTTTGAACGCGGAATGTTAGTTGGAGCTAGATGCCTGGGTCATGCCATTTCGGAAATCGTTAGGGAATTCAACATTCCCAGATCCACTGTGTCAAGAGTGTGCCGAGAGTATGAAATTTCAGGCATAACATCCCACCATGGACAGCGCAGTGGTCGACCGCCTGCACTTAACGACCGAGACCGGCGACGTCTGCAAAGAGTCGTAAATTCTAACAGACAAGCAACACTGCGTCAAATAACCGCAGAAATCAATGTGGGACGTACAAGGGACTTGTCTGTTAGAACTGTGCGGAGAAATTTGGCTTTCTTGGGCCATTCCAGCAGAAGACCGACTCGAGTGCCTTTACTGACAGAACGACATCGCTTGCAGCGACTCTCGTGGGCACGTGAGCATATCGGTTGGTCCTTAGATGAATGGAACACCGTGGCCTGGTCCGATGAGTCACGATTTCAGTTGGTAAGAGCTGATGGTAGGGTTCGAGTGTGGTGCAGACCCCACGAAGCCATGGAACCAAACTGTCAGCAAGGCACTGTTCAAGCTGGTGGTGGCTCCGTAATGGTGTGGGCTGTTTTTTCAGGGCATGGACTTGGTCTTCTGGTGCGACTGGACCGAACATTGACTGGAAATGCTTATGTTCAGCTACTTGGAGATCACTTGCAGCCATTCATGGACTTCATGTACCCAAACAACGATGGGATTTTTATGGATGACAATGCGCCATGTCACCGGGCAACAACTGTTCGCGATTGGTTTGAAGAACATTCTGGACAATTCCAACGAATGATCTGGCCACCTAGATCGCCCGACATGAATCCCATCGAGCATTTATGGGACATCATCGAGAGGTCTGTTCGTGCCCAAAATCCTGCACCATCAACGCTTTCACAATTATGGACGTCTATCGAGACAGCATGGCTCAATATTCCTGCAGAAGACTTCCAACGACTTGTTGAGTCCATGCCACGTCGAGTTGCTGCACTTCGCCGGGCGAAAGGAGGGCCGACACGATATTAAGAGGTATCCCATGACTTTTGTCACTTCAGTGTATATATTTCTGTGGTGTTTCAGTAGACCTCGTGTTTCACTTGTGTTTAACACAAGTAGTTAACTTTTTTTTGTGCTCGGATGGACCTCGAGTTCCACTTATGTACACAGACGAACAGATATTCCTTATTGTTCATTCGGGGACTTCGGGTTCCGTTTATGTCTTTCAAGTACAGATATTTTTGTGTTGTGCCTCTGTTGACCTTGTGTTCCAATCACAGAATAAATATTTTTCTTTATCGGAGGTTTAGTTTGGTTTGCCGCTCTACGGTCATCTTGTGCTCTCTTTAGGTTAAACAGACAGGGATCTACAGTTTAACGTGGATTCTGAACCACTCACAAATATCCATGCCAACGCAAGGATTCGAACTTGAAGCCTGGGATACCAGAAACCAGAGCGCTAGTCACTTGGCCACCAGACCGCCTTTATCGAAGGACCTCGTGTATCACTTATATTTTGCACTTGTGTAATTAAAAACAAATATTTTTATTATGTATATGTGGACCACGTTTTCTCTTCATGTGCACCACGAACTGATATTTTTTGTGCGTAGGTGGCCTTCGTGTTCCACATATGTGTACCACGAACATATGTTTTTTATGTTGTGGGTGGCCTTTCTGTTCCTCTTTGTACACCACGAAAAGGTTGTTTTTTGTTGGGCGACAGTGGACCTCGTTTTCCACTTATGTACTCCAATAACGGTCTACCGATGTGACAGACGGTGCTTTATGGGAAGACTGAGAAAAAATAATGGTGTTTATAAAAAATAGCAATCTTTTTAACAAAAATCTTTTTTATGAGAAATCTTTTGAATTTAACAAAAAAAAGATTTTAATTTTTATTGCTTTTTTTAAAATTACCAGCATTAAGGCTTGAATTTAATTTGCAGACAACAAGCAGTTTGTCATTAGCCTTGAATCGTTTTTGAAATAAAAAGTCGCTATTCAAACAAATACTAAATAAATATTCCATTTTTTTATATACACTGAAGTGACAAAAGTCATGGGATACCTCTTAATATCGTGTCGGCCCTCCTTTCGCCCGGCGAAGTGCAGCAACTCGACGTGGCATGGACTCAACAAGTCGTTGGAAGTCTTCTGCAGGAATATTGAGCCATGCTGTCTCGATAGACGTCCATAATTGTGAAATCGTTGATGGTGCAGGATTTTGGGCACGAACAGACCTCTCGATGATGTCCCATAAATGCTCGATGGGATTCATGTCGAGCGATCTAGGTGGCCAGATCATTCGTTGGAATTGTCCAGAATGTTCTTCAAACCAATCGCGAACAGTTGTAGCCCGGTGACATGGCGTATTGTCATCCATAAAAATCCCATCGTTGTTTGGGTACATGAAGTCCATGAATGGCTGCAAGTGATCTCCAAGTAGCTGAACATAAGCATTTCCAGTCAATGTTCGGTCCAGTCGCACCAGAGGACCAAGTCCATGCCATGAAAAAACAGCCCACACCATTACGGAGCCACCACCAGCTTGAACAGTGCCTTGCTGACAGTTTGGGTCCATTTTCTTAGTGGGGTCTGCGCCACACTCGAACCCTACCATCAGCTCTTACCAACTGAAATCGTGACTCATCGGACCAGGCCACGGTTTTCCATTCATCTAGGGACCAACCGATATGCTCACGTGCCCACGAGAGTCGCTGCAAGCGATGTCGTTCTGTCAGTAAAGGCACTCGAGTCGGTCTTCTGCTGGAATGGCCCAAGAAAGCCAAATTTCTCCGCACAGTTCTAACAGACAAGTCCCTTGTACGTCCCACATTGATTTCTGCGGTTATTTGACGCAGTGTTGCTTGTCTGTTAGAATTTACGACTCTTTGCAGACGTCGCCGGTCTCGGTCGTTAAGTGCAGGCGGTCGACCACTGCGCTGTCTATAGTGGGATGTTATGCCTGAAATTTCATACTCTCGGCACACTCTTGACACAGTGGATCTGGGAATGTTGAATTCCCTAACGATTTCCGAAATGGCATGACCCATGCGTCTAGCTCCAACTAACATTCCGCGTTCAAAGTCTGTTAATTCCCATCGTGCGGTCATCATCACGTCAAGACCTCTTCACATGAATAACTTGAACAGAAATGAAAGCTCTGCGAAAGCACTGCGCATTTATACCTGTTCTACGCGATGCTACTGCCATCTGAAAATTTGCATATTGCTATCCCATGACTTTTGTCACTTCAGTGTATATTGCGCACATAATTGCAAATTAAAGCATTTTTTTTTTTTCAACGCATTAAAAGACAATGAAATAAACACCTTTTTTGTAAGTTTTTTTCCCCCGATGAAAAATGAGGATAAAAAAAATTTCTCGCCGATCTTTTGTGCTTTGCACTTATAGCAAATTGAATTTTTATTTATTTTTTTATTTTGTGAAATAAAAGATCCATCGAGTTCAACGGAGGGGTTGTGCTTTTATGTAACAGTGGCTTTTATGCGTCTACTACTAAACGTTTTTTTCAAAAATGCATCTCAAAGTTCTGAAAAAAAAAGTTATTTAAAATGTGGAAGATGTGAAAAGAGCAATTTCTTTTAAAAAAGCCATTAAGATTATTAAATGCTCTACGTGAAAGTTTTTTTTTAAAACTATTTTCAGAAACTCCGTCATTTTGTTTAATTATTTCTGAAGAAAAGTTTGGATTATAGTAATATTTTTTCTTCAAAAAATTCAATCACACCATCCGTCAGAATAGAGTGCAAATTCTACAAAATATTTAGTTTATCTTAAGATTCATAAAAGAAGAAAATGGTAGGATTTTTTTTTTAAATGCTGAAATTTTTGTAATTTTTTTCCCTTTTTAAAGAATTAAAGTATTTAATTACGTTTATTGAATTAAAATTATGTTTTACTTTCTGATCCATCCTAGAAATCCGGAACAAAAAAGAAACAATTTTAAGTTATTATTATTGCATGACAGGGCCTTTTTAATAATTTCAAATATTTTATGATAAGTTTTTTTTTTACATTTGTTTTTAATTATATTTGTCTGTCTAATATAGCCTAATGTATGGATCCAATGAAAATTTCAATGACGCTATTTTAAATGCCATCTTTTCAGTTGATGAAAAAACTTTACAAATTATGAAGCTTATACATTACGTTTATAGACTATGTAATGCAGCGGTGTGTACCTCGGTGTAGGCTCTTAATCTGATTGTACTGTATGCTCTTAATAGTGTCAGTTTGAAAGAAAAATGAAATAATATCTAAAATTTCAATAAAATACAAAATTAAATAATATACAAAATTAAATTTAAAAATGTCTATGTTAAATTTAATTAATTACAATCGCTCTACCCATATTTATCTCAACCTAGGAGAACACAGGCAGTATTGCTTCCGAATTCCGGATGCTTTGCCAATTTAAAGGCAGATATGTCAGCAAACGTAGCATTACTCAGGTTGGCCTGCTAAATTGCATCCACATAGTGACACACAATTTGGAACGAACATCCTCAGAAAGGGTTCGCCCCATCCTCTGCCTTCCCCAGTCCGACGGGAGGATCGTCTCCTTTCCCAACACAGGCAGAGGAGCTTCTGGTTCGCCTTCGTTTGTTCGAATGGTTATGGGATGAAGTGCAAAAAGTGCTCTTGATAAATTCATTAAAAGAAAGAATTGATGTTTTCCAACGTTTTGCACAGCAGAAACGTCGGAGAGCCAGCGTTACCAAGGATTCACGATATTGGAACGCAGTATTAAAAGAACAACTCCAGAGATGCCACCTTGGCATTCATGCATCCTGCTACTCTTCTCTTCGAGACAAAAGGAAGGCTTATCAACCGTCTAATTTATCCCCAGCCTAGACATGGGAGATTTCGGTTCGTTTGTTTTGAACCCAACTTCAGAAATCCGGCTGGCGCACCGCAGAGAAACAAAGATTAAAAAAATAGTACAAAAACACAGCATTTGAATCGTAAAGGCTCGTGCTCCCCAAGGTGACAAGATGCAAGCGAAAAAATTTGACCAATCACTAGCCTCACCGCGGTCGCCTGAAACCGGTTTGCAGTTCGCCGCTTGGAGTTGCCCAAGTTTCAACTCGAAGCGGTTTTTCACTAGGCGTAATGCTATTTCTGACGTTTCGCTGTGAAGGGGTCAAAAAAATTGTGTCGCTTACCTCTTGAATCTTCACGTCTCTCGCCTTGGTGGGAACGAGCCTTTGTTTATTGCAAGTGATGCAATTATTTCGTGATAAAAAGAATAGCTTAATCTACTTAATATTTTTTTTCTTAAATATGAAGATATATATCTTCATATGAAGATATGAAGATGATGATTCATATGAAGATATATATCTTCATATAAAGCAGATATCATCGTTTTTTTTCCCCGAGCGACAGTAAGGTAAAAACGTTGTTGGAAAATTAATGTGCTGTTTTTATAAAGTTGAAAGATTATTATGCTGTTTTTCGAAAGTTGGAAAACCGTTGTTCTCTTTTTGTAACGTTGCAAAATCATTTTGCTCTCTTTAGAAAGTTGGTCTCCTCTCTTTAATTTTTTTAGAGCAGAAAGAAAGGATGATTGTTTCAGAGATTTATCTGAAATACTTGAAAACGCGAAAGATTCCTTGCTGCACATTCAGCTATATGTAAAATAAGCTCCCGTTTCTATTTTATTAAGATGTTTTATTTAACAATATAATGCGAGGCTTGGTGGCCGAGTGTCTAACTCTCCGGCGCTCGGTGCCCCAGGTTTCGGGCTAGAATCCCAGCGGCGCCATGGATGTTTATAGTGATTCGGATTCCACTTTATACCGTAGGTCTCAGTCTCTCAACAGGCAGACAAACAGAAACAACAACGGAAGCTGCCCTCCCCCTTCCGTTCTTCCATAAGACTCCTTGGGTTCGTGAGCTTGATCTATATGTCTACTAAGTGGTATAAGAAACAACAAGAGCAGTGCAATAACAAGTGCGTTGGGCTTACAACCTTACCCCGTAATTAGTCAGCGACACGGAGCCAAGTCAGACTTCTATCTACGAGTACTCCATCACAACAGAAGCTGCCCGTCGCTTTCCCTCCTTCCACGAGACCACACGGGTTCTTGGATTGGATCTAGATGTTGCTGTCTACCAAGTGGGATAAGCAGCAACATAGTGTAATGTATTTGTTTCATCTAACAGTCTGTACATAGATAAATGATCACACTTATGTGTATCTGAGTGTTTCAAGATGATCAATAAAATTAGATTAAGTACAATCATGTAATGGACTCACTAATGTCCAATAAATACGTAGATATATCAGTTTTCTGTATTATCTAAGCAATTACTGAAAACGCAATTACTGGACAATGTCAAACTACAGATAGTAATTAAACTTTTTACAGACATTTTAAAAGAATGAATGTTTTCTTCCAAATATTGCTTACATATTTAAGCAGTGCTTCGTCTCTCTAACAAATGTCAGGACTCATTTGCGATCTCATAAGTTCATCATTTTTGGAACTCCATGATGAAAGAAAGAAAATTTTCTGTTATTCGAAGAATAGAATAATAATCTATTTTCTGTGTCCACCCAAAACCTTCGAAATCGATTCTCCAATTTGCAGGACGGTTGGGTTTCATTCCAAAATAGAAAAAGCCGCTCACCTTTCGAAGGTTAATAGTTAACAGAAAACCTCTACGTTCGGCTATTTTAAGGCCCGTTAAGATGAAAATAGACATCTGCCATCTCAAGTTCTGTCATTTTAAAATGATACAGCTTGTGCACTCACTTTAAATCTTTTCACAGTTGAAAAACATAAAAAAAAATGTTCATTTAGTTAAGATATCAAAAATAAATGCTGCACTACAGAAGTAAGAACATTCTTTACATGAATATTGAATGGAGCGGGGTCTGATGGCCGAGTGGCCGCTCTGGCTGTTGGTGCCAAAGGGTTAAAGGGTGTCAAAGGGTGTCGGGTACCTACGGTACCATGGATGTTTGTAGGAGTTCGAAATCCACTGTATACCATAGGTCCCTGTCTAATGTGATCGTAGAGCATTGTGAGTGGTACTCTGACTCGCGTCCGTAGCCTATCTTCGAGCTACACATATCCCCTGTGTAGTGCTCAATGACTCACAGTCCTTGCTTATAGCATAAAGATGAAGTGCTAAATGATTCACAGTCCTTGCTTATGGATAAAGATGAACTGTCTCTGTATTACCAAGCTGCATTAGCACAACAATAGCATATTTAATGGAGCGATATTTTATGAATATTCATCATTTTATGAGGAAAATGTGTTACACATTCCACTTGATTTTATCTACTCAGTAATAAGTTAGTTCTTTAAGTACTGTGGAATTTACATTTTGACCAATAATTTTTTCAAATAGGATGCGACCTGAGGGCCAATTGGATAACGCGCTGGCCGTTGGTACTTCAGGTTCGAAATCCTGGCGGAGGCATAGATGTTTGTGAGTGGTTCGGAATCGACGTTAAACTGTAGGTTCCGGTCTCATTAGCACAACGTGTACACAAAATAACCGTACAGCGATGAAACAAACCAATATCCCTATATTTTCATCAAAGAATTTTCAAACAAACGTGAGTTCCTATAAGCAATTTTCAACTTCCCAGCAAAGTAAATGTAAAAATAGTGCTAAATATCGGGTGTCTTTTTAATGCGAATACAAATTATTCTACTACAGAAATTTCAAATATTTTTAGCAGGCTGGCCTTTTAATAGGTGCACCATGTTGTACATAATTGAATATTTATCCTTTCGCCTTGCCGTGGGTGCGGCTCTTTTAACTGCAGAATTACAACCACGCGATACAAAAGAGAAGAAATAAATTTTGAAATATCGTTTTTTGCAGGACAGCTGCATCTGGCAACCGAGAAGATATTTTAGGGGCGCCTGCCAGGTTCATAGCGCACTACAATAGTGAAGGGATACAAGAAGAATAAAGAAGAATTGCTACTTTCCCAGAATTTCAAACCATATTTCTAAAGGAATTTTTTTTCTATAACTCGGTAAGAAGGTAAAATTGGACGCTTCTTATTAATAAGTTAAAGTTAATAATAGCTTTCGTGTAACTCAAAGAATAGTATTTTTATTTATTCATTTTTTAATTATTATTCAGATAATTTCCTTATATATAATAAAGGTCAAATCTTTATAAAAAAACTGTTTGTCATGGATTCTGGCAACCGAACCTGTACAGAATGGGCTAACTATTGTGTAGAATTTTTACTTCTCACAAAAAATGTTTAAACCACCACATGGGTAGAGTTACACTCAAAAATTATCATGTTTTAGCGTTAAAATGTGGTACATTATTAAAATATCGTGTTTTCAAAAAAAAAAAAAGAAAGAAATACATGAATTACTAGCTAAACTAATAAGAATCCAGCATTGTAAGTCCAACCAGCGCTGTAAGTCCAGTATCCAGTCCAGCGCTGTTGTTTTACAATATTATTGTTAAGATTTTTTTCAAATTTAAACTGTTGATGAAATTGCATTGTGCTGTTGAATATCGTTAAATAAGATAATCGATTCATTAGAATACAGTTTTGTAAGTATATTTTGAGAAAAAATAATTTTCTTACATTCAATTGTTAATTGTAAATGAATTGATAGTTGATTTTAAGTTTTATGATTTTTGTTGCATGCCAATGTCACGAAAAGGGCAAAGTGTGGGTGAACACACAAATCGAGCCAAGAGGAGGAGAGGAGAAATGGAAAGAAGAAGGAATAACGCGACGAAATGAACTGAAAAGATTCCATCCCAACAACATAAAGCGAAAACTGTGGCGGGTCGAGTAAGAATTACAGACAAAATGCATCCTATCGGTATCGAAATAAACTACTTAAAAACGATAGATTATGAATGAATGGATTACAGCAATTGATAATCGCGTTACATTTCAGTATAATTCTGAAAGCGAGCAGAGCTTGCAGCCAGTTGTTGTTGTTAAAAGCACGAATAAAGTCTTCACACAGTGAAGAACATTAAAATTAAAATAAAAAAAGAGGTTCATGAATTAAGTTGCTTTAAAGTTAAAGGGGAAAAAGTTCTTCGCGTTTTTTTATTATAATTCCAAAAGAGTGACTCTCAATGATCGTCATTTACACATGCTACGTAAGCGCATGTGTAAATATAACAGAGCTCTGAAATTTTTTTCTCTTTATTTACGCTATTCCCCCCCCCGGAAACACTAGTTAGGGCCACAAATTGATGGCAGTTGGAAGGATCCAGGAAGTGTTTTGGCTTCTTTATGATGTAGTTGTAGATTTTTAGTACATAGATTTTTTGGAAAATCTAATATATGTCCCTGCGGGGACGCTGAAGAGTCAAGATTTCACCTGACTGCAAATTGTGGTCAAAGGAAAGAGTAAACTTCCCAATTGACTCCATGACTTGGTCTCTTAGATCCCTAATTAATAATAAACACTCAAAAGCAATAATAAGGGATATAATGGAAAAAAGGTATTTCTTAGAAATAAATAGACTATGATATATATCATTTGGTTTTAGTTGAACACAAGGGTTGAATTGTTTATCAGGAAAAGTCCTCCTGTTTTTCTTTAATATTGGTGCATATTTATTTGTTATTTGGATATTTACTCGAGTTAAGTAAATTCCCATACATTGTGTTCTTTTGTTTGGTTGTAATTGTAAATTTTTTTTTGTAATTCCCAGTATTGCAAAACTGGAACTCTACGAATTGTAGACTCCTTAAATGGAATTGATTAGAACATGTCATTATGTTGTATAATGTACTTTGTACAAAGTTTGACTAGTGATGCTTTATTGATGTTTTTATTATTATTTAGCACTTGGAAACAATTTCTTATATTGTAGTGAATTTTACTGTAATCATTACACTTTTGTTATTTACTCCAGGAGAGTAAAACTTCTACACATTGTGTCTTCTTATTTTTGGTAATTATTCTTATTATTATATTAAGATTATTATATTCTGTAAAGTGACACTGTAAAACCAAATTGTTTTTCTAACTATGAAACTATGGAAAGGAGAAGTTCTTTCCTCTATTGAATCCTAATTACTATCTAATACTATCTAATATCTAACCAACCTATAACCAACTAAAAAAAAGAAAAAAGAAAAAAAAAAAAAAAAAAAAAAAGAACAAAAAAAGAACAAAAAAAAAAAATGGGTCCGGTGGGACGTCAAATCTTCCAGTCAGTCATCCTCTACCGATAGTATATTTTTTGATTTTTTTCCTCATAGTTTGAGGCTTAAAAATTGTTTTGTTTATCAAGAGGTTTTGCCCTTTAGTTTAATTAGTTAGCTTGTACAGTCCGGGATTGCTATCGCAACCCTGGTCTGAAGAACCGGTTGCCTAGGCGGGACGGTGGGAACCTATCTGAACTTATGATGTAGTTGTGGTGCACAGATTAATTAGTTTTATATTCCATCTTATGGGGAATCGCGCGTTGGATAACAACGATTTTGATGAACGATGGTAATCCCGTAACAGATTATGGTCCTTAACCAAGGTACTACTTTATTAAAAATAAAAAACTAATCTACGTGAAAATAGAAAAACAGCCAGATTTCGAGTCGAAACAGACTAATCAATTAATTGAATCTTGTGAGGATTTGTACTTTGTTTAACGGCGATTTTTGTTAACGACGGTAATCCTGCAACGGATTAAGGTCAGTGACCAAGATACCGCTAAATCTAAAAAGTAAAAAAATTTAGTCTATGTGAAAATTGAAAATGTCCAGATTTCGAGTCAAAACGAATTAATTTTTAAGTCAATCATCTTATGCGGAAAAATAGGGGCCTGATGGCCGCGTGGCCAGCTCTCCGGCACCACAGGTTTCCGTTTCAAGAACCGGCGATGCCATGAATGTTTGTAGGGGTTCGTAATCCATTTTAAACCGTAGTTCCCGATCTAATAGGGGCGTTGGGGGGTAGTGTGACTCGCGTCCGTGGCCTATCTTCAATCTACTAGTGCCACCTGGGCAGTGTTAAATGAATAACAGCAGTGCAGCCTTTGCTTATGGCATGTAGATTAACCTCTGTATTGCTAGCTGCATTATAACAACTCTTATGCGTGATCGCGCCTCGAATAACAACGGTCATTCCGAAAGGGATTATGGTTATTCACTAAAGGCTCGTTCCCACCGAGGCGAGAGACGTGAAGATTCAAGCGGCAGGCGAGAAAACTTTTTCGACCCCTTCACAGCGAAACGTCAGAAATAGCATTACGCCTAGTGAAGTTCCGCTTCGAGTTGAAAGTGGGTCAACTCGGAGCGGTGCATTTCAAACCGGTTTCAGGCGAAGGTGGTGAGGCTTAGTGATGGGTCAAATTTTTTCGCTTACATCTTCTCGCCTCAGTGGGCACGAGCCTTAAGGTACTGCTGAATAAAAACAAGTAACGTAAAAAAAAAATTTAAAGTCAGTTCCTACTTTTTTTTCACTCTATTGCAGAAAGTCCTTTATAAATAATTTTCATTCGTTTTTTTTAAGTTTATCTGGCGCTCTCTATTGGTAGATATATGCGACTTAACTCCAAAAAAAAACCTAAAATGAAGGAATTAAATTTAATGACTGAATTAATATTTGAAAAACTGTACTAACATCCAGTGTCATCCACTGCAAGTTCAAAAAAAAATGTATTTGAACTGGAGTGGATGAATAAAAAAGTATTTTATGAACGATTGAAAATGTGTACCAGATATATATAGGGAGAGTGCGAGCTAATAGAAGGAATTGAATAAAAAGCCGTAGTCTGTATGAAAGTGGATAAATTTCGTCTTTTTGAATTTGAAGTTCGTCGTAACGAACCGGAAAAGTCATTTCGGAAATTCCAGCGCTTTGTTCGCTCAGAACGCGGGGTGGGGGGGGACTTCCGTCGACACCATTAGTCCCGCAACATTACACAATGGGCATTGTGAGAAAATGAAAATGGTCGCGGGAGCGAAAAAGAAGAGTCGCCGGACCCGAATTGATCCGGCGCCAGAGCAACGACCGGATTGGAGGAGCCCAGACGAAAAGTCTCGCACGTACGCTGCACAAATCCATTCCGGGAACGGAGGATTCTCTCCCGGCCCTTTTTAATGAAGAGGACCCCGCTTTTTTTCCGGAAAACGGGAGACGTTTTGGCGAAGTTTTCCCCTCTGAATGATGCCCTCGGTCAATTGGCGTCAAAAGTGGATTGGCAGCGTCTCTGTTCGTCGGAAGAGCCGTGATCGGCTGCCTATGGAGATCACAAATTACTTAAAAGTTAGTTAGTAAAAGCTGAACACTGTATTGAAGTGAGCACCATAAAATACATGAGTTAAAATTAAAAATAAAAGAATAATTAAAATGGATCGATTTGAGAAAATAGAGATTGAAAATTGGATGCCAGACACTCATCAATTTCCAGTATTGAATGCCAACAAATTGATAAATATCGATTTTTACAAATTAATATCGATATAATAAATATCAATTTATCCAATCAAAATGAGATGTTCAATTCCAGTTTTGAATGCTAACAAATTGATAAATCTCGATTTTTATAAATAAATATTCATATAATAAATACATATAATGTAATAAATATCGATATAATACATAAATATTGATAAATACATACAATATAATCAATATCAATTTATTCAATCATAATTTGAGAATCCATTCCAGTATTGAAAGCAAACAAATTAGTAAATTTCCATTTTCACAAATAAATATCGATATAATAAATTTCGATTCATCCAATCCTAATTTCAGATTCAATTCCAGTATTTCATGCGAACAAATCAATATTCAGATAAGATAAGGTGGATTGATCACTGAGAATTGACTACCTTGAATTGAATTTGCTTGACTGTGTTGTTCGCGGTAAATATTTTAAAAGGCGTTGAAGTCATGAAGGTTTAATACAAACAGCTCTTACTCGTAAATTTCAGTTTTAATCTGATGTCAAGCAGTTATCAACGTATGTTTCATTTTTTCTGTTCTTTAACTAAATAGAATCCGATTTTTTTTTTATAGTTATGTGCGTTTAAATAAAAAGCATCCTTATATTTTTTTTAAGCTGGATGTAATTCGATAAGAATTGCATTCACAATCGAAAAGCGCATATTCTTTAAATTAATTAACTGAAAATTAAAGATGAATGTATAAGTTAGTTAAAATATATACAATTGCTAGTAATTTCGCCTAGAATTTTTTTAAATGCTCGTGTTCCGATATCTACTCTACTTTTTAATACAAAAAGCAGGAAATATATGAAAATGTGTAAAATATTTTTATCACTGTCATTTTTTATCCTTTCTTTATAATCCCATAAAAACTCGAATGAATCACATTCTGTTGCGTAAAGAAGCTTAAAAATTTTTCAATTTTATAACTAAAAAAAATTAATTCAAGCAAAACAATATTCCTCATAATCCTCAATGTCCTGCAGTGTGGGACGGACATCCCATGAGTGATCTATTCATGGATAGGGACAGCTTCTGTTGTGATGGAGCACCCGTAGGTAGAAGTCTGACTTTTGCTCCGTGACGCTCTTACAGTCCTATGAGACCGGGACCTGCGGCTTAAAGTGGATTCCTAACCACTACAAACATCCATGGCACCGCCGGGACCCGAAACCTGTGGCACCGAGCGCCAGAGCGCTAGACACACGGCCATTCAGGCCCTAAACAATATTTATTTGATGTTATTGTAGTGCTGATAATATGCTAATGTATGAATAGCTTATCATTCTTGTGTAGTTTTCTAATGTTGCATGCTAAAAAAATGAATTTAGAAATTTATTCTAACGCTTTTATAATTATCTAAGTTTTTAAAATAAGGTTTCATGTATTTGATGGTCAAAATTAAAGAGGAAATGCTTAAAAATTTTGTTTGAAAAAGTAGAGCATAAATGTCGCCCAAATCACTTTCGCGCACTTGCCTTCAATCGTTGGAGGAAAACAAAGCAGTTCCTACTTCGACCACTAGGTGCGTTGCTATGCAGAAGGCTAAACCTGTGTCATAAAACAATTATCGGAATAACTGCGTTGCAATCACGCGCGCAAATGAAGCAAACCCAAAATAGAATTAGAAACGTCCGTGCTGATTATAATTGCGTGGGGAATTATAGCATGTGGAATTCATCGTGTTTGCACAAACAAGATAGCAGAACATTGTTTAGAGATACACATATGTGGCGGCATTTTGGAACATTTATTGGGAAAACATTAATTTTTTGCTGAAATACACAGTAGTTTAGATTTAGTGTTTGGGACAGACAAAGTATTATACACTCTATTGCATAAAATGCATTCTATTGCATAAAAAATAAAATTAATTATTATTATTTTTTTAATAAAAAAATGAATCCAAACAAAAAAAATAATATTTTTTCATATTATTGGCAGTATGCCAATTAATAAACAAACTGCCTTAACAGTAATGTAATTAACAAACAAATATTGGCTGTGTGCTAATTAATAAACTAAATTGACAATAGGATAATTAATAAACAAAATACATTGATAGCATGCTAATTATTAACTATATAGACAGTTAAACTATATTGGCTTATTATAATTGTTATTAAACTGTATTGACAGTATGCTAAATATTAAACAAGCTGCTGTCAGTATGCTAATTGATAAATAAATATTGACATACTAATTAATAAACAAAATTACATTGACAGTATGCTAATTAATAAATAAAACCGTTTATCCTTCAAGGGTTTCTACTATTTTATCAAAAATGAATATGAAAATTCATTTTAGCAATTTTATAATTACTTGAATTTTTAAATCTCAATTAAAAAGATGTCAGTGAAAGTTGCTCGTTCCAGTCTGCTTAATTACAGGTTTAGATGCTTTCTCGTCGAAATTCATGTGCACAACGTCGCACTATTGTGCTAAAAAAATAACTATCTTCTGATAATTAACTTTCGTAAACTAAAATTCAATTCACAATTTACACGAAAAGGCTTGTAAACACATAACTTATATACTATCTCAAAATCTCTGAAACTGACAAAAGTGCGACCCATTACCAAAGAAAAAAATTATTATTTTTCCAACGGTTTACACGGAACTAAAATCTATTATCATGGAAAAGTTAAATCATTTATCTCAAAAGATAACGTTTCGGTACATTTATCCTCGCGCTATCGCATCATCTGCATTCAAGATGCAGATGAGAAGCTCGCGGCGGTGCACCGACACAAAAGCAGTGCGCCTCCATTGAATCCGGGCAAAGAAAACGAAACCAATTACATTTGGGCGGAAGGGCACTTTAAAACTCATTTTCGAAGAAGCCGAATGTTTTCTCTCTCTCTCTGAAATTTATTCGAAAGGAAGGATTCATCTTTATCGCTCGGAGAAGTTTAATTACTTTTCATCCTCCTCTGTCATCAACAGCCGCGTCGGATTGAGATGCTTTTGTTTCGAGACTCATTAACGTCATTCCACCGACAAACTCCATGCACACATGCATGGAGTTGATTTGGTTTGGCACTCTACGGTCATTTTGTGCACACTCTAGGCTAATTAGGACGAGACCTACAGTTTAACGTGGATTTCGAACCACTCACAAAGATCACTGTCAATGCCAGGATACGAACCGGATAGCCTGTGGTACCAAAAGACCAGAGTACTACCCAATTGACCATCAAGCCGCCCTGCTGTAATGTTTGTCCTTTATACAAATACACAAGTTTCATCCTGAAGCTTTCCCATTTTGCACTTAGGCATAAGTTTTAAGCTCTGACCTACTTAACCCTTTGCTGGCTTTTCCAAGTTTTTAAGTGATTACATAAAAACTTGGAAAAGTCTGCTTTGTCCCCATATTTCTACCCCTTAATTCCCTCAATTTGCTAGCCAATTATTTGTGAATAATCCCAAGTTGCATAGAGTTAGTGTTAGTTGCATCATGACCCCGGTGACAACATAGGCAGCATGCAGCGGGCAGGAGGTCTGAGGTTCAAATCTGCTGGCGGCATTGCTGTAGTCACTGCTTCTCAGAAACAGGGAGTCTTGATAGCTAGTGTGACAATATGCCGACTGGGGGAGATTTAAGGGTTTTGTCCCACATGATACTCATATTCAAGACAATTATTCTTAAAAGTCCTCCCGCCAGTGAGCTGTTCGTGGTGTACATGGGGCCCACCGATGTTTCACATCCACATTTTTAAATGGTAAGTAGCTGCATAGCCCTAGGTACTAGATAGTTGCATCAAGTTACGTAGAGATGGTGCTAGGTGAGACATGTCCCTTACTCGTATCCCGGAGACAACATGCGCTGTTAGAAGGAAGGAAAGCTGAGTACACAGCATTTTTGTACTTACTGCTTTCAGAAATGAGTAGACTCGGTGAAGAGTGTGAGCAATGTTCGTAAAGCATCGGTAATCAGGCTGCCTGGTGGGATTTTCCAGAGTTTCCTCCCATATGAAACGTGCATGCTAGGGAGTTATCCCAAAAGTTTCTCTCGTAGTTTTTCGGGGAGATGTCTACTATACATTAGGCCACCTCTGTTCCACAGTCCCCTTTCTGACTGATAGGTGGCTGCATATCCCTAGGTACGGAGGGGTGAAGTGTGGAGGGAAAAAATAGAAAAGTTACATCAAGACGAATAAAAATGCAAGAGAATATGAGATCACAAGTAACATTAAGCGGGTGAAAATAGCGACGATACTTCTGGAAAGAGTGACAAAGAAATACGCGTGGAAAACATTTATTGATCAATATAGGTACAGTACAGCTTGTGATGTGCAGATCAGGCAGAACTGTAACAGTAATCGTTGGAAGAGACGCGTCCTCTCGACACCATTGTAAAGGGCAGAAACGATCGGTTGCAGCTGTCAAGATCTTTCTGTGTTTCATTAATGAGGGATTCCAACAAACTCTTGGCTGGGTGCATAGTGGGCAGGTGAGATGAGGTTCGAATCCACTGATGGAGTTCGTTGCAATTACTGTTTGCCAGCACGATGACAATTGGGCCAATATTTGCAACACCATCTCGCATAGATAGTCAAGCTGATTGATGGGAAGGTTTTCTGCCATACAACTAGCAAATAAACTAAACTCTAAAACCAACTAAAACTCTTATAGGAAGGTACTATCCTCCTGGATCACACTTCAGTGGGTTGTTCTTGGTATGCATGAAGCTCACCTACGTTCCACTCTCACCTTTCTAACTGGGAAAGTACACAGCCATAGGTACAGGGGATGAGATGTTAAGAATAGAAAAGAACAAAGAATTCCAGATTCCCAGAAGAAGATGTTAAGATCCTTAAAGCGCGGAAGAAAAATAACGACACATCCGCGTTCAATTCATCTTGCCGGACACATTTCTCGGAGGTGGGTAGAAAAAGGGGTTGGGGGTGGCACTGTAAGAAACGATTCCCATTGACAGAAACAGGGCTCACCTGAGGATAGAGGAGGATTCCTGCCTGATCAATTGGGAAGACCTCCCGTGGAGAGAAAATAAAGAACAGGCGAGATCATGGTCAAACTGGTTTTCTTTCTAGAACAAGTTTCATAAATAACTTCCGACTACATTGGTTTTCATATATTTGGAAAACTCTTCTAGAAATGGCAGAAAAAGAAAAGACAAATAGACATAACATGAGTCAACGCAGCACTCAGATATGGAGATGGAGCTAAGGAGAGAAAAATCCTTAACCTTACTGAGACGAGGAAGGTACTGAGAAGAGTACTAACCCTTACAGAGCGCGTTTTTAAGAGAAACTATACGGGACGGAATATCCGTGTGTTTGATCATTATAAAATATGCATAAATTGTGACGTGCTGCTTCTTTAAAAAGTAATTACGTAGCTGATAAGTGTTCCACACGTAATTTCCTGAAATTCATATCCGAGTTTCAAACCTGCTAGCCAACGAATAGCAGGATCGATGCCAACTAACTTTACTGGACCGAAGGCAGCTACTTACTGGCACCATGGGACGCAATCCCCATTTCCCGATAATGCAGGTGAATGATGCAGTTAATCAGCGAGGATGTCCTGCAAGGTACGTTGTGCCAGGAGGAAGATCGAACAGAAAGTACAGGTCCAATAAATAATAACCAAGGATTTCACACCAGATGTTAAGACTTGACTTGTGCTGATTAATTTATTCCGCAAACGAACTAATATAATATGAAAATGAAATGTAAATGTGGTGTAGTTAACTCTGACAATCACCACTTAAGGCATCCCAGCCCTCCATCTTAGAGTGTAACGTATTACCAGTTTAAAAGTGGTCATCCAATTTAGAGAATTCATGAGTCAATGTGAAGAAAACAATGGAACACATAGAAATATTTGTGTGAATCCTTGCTACATTTGTGATTTTTTTTCTGCCTATCACAATCCCGATCCTTTTCAAAAACTTACAAGGCGTGTCCTCTCAGGAGATACGTGGACGGACCGCTAATGCAGGTCATCCATTTAATCCTCTGCCCACCATGTAGCCTGGAGCGTAACTCGAACAACTTATTAAACCTTCACCATCGACATGTTCGCTGACATAACAGTGTATATTATTAACACATCGATTTCAACTCATATTGGGTAATTAAATACTTTATTTCTTCCCCCTTCCAGGCCTAAGTTTGGCTCCGTTTCCTTTGGCGTCGTGGCGCCTCGCCAACTTCCGCGGCACCCCATCGATCGTGGGTGCCTTTTTTGTTCCGCTTTTCAATTTATTGGCACCGTTCTTTCTCGGGGATGGATGTCCCGTGTTCGACAGGATGCATTGCCAAAAGCATGGAATGGCAATTAAGAATTTTGGGGCTGGAAATAGAAGGGAACCTTTTTTGTATGTGTGTGTCGAACCTTAATTTCCGACATTCCTTCACCGGCGGAATGAATAGATTCCTTCTTTTGTTGGTGCGCCATTAGCAGATTAAGGTCACTCCAAAATGGATGACCGGAGCCTTTAAAATGCTTTCTAATCTATGAGCTAATTACGCATTTAAGAAATTAAGAGGCTTAATTTTGCAATTTATATCAATAAATAGACAAAAAAGACCCTATTATATTTGCATCTGTTACTTAAAAAATAGTCGATGTCTAATCTTGTCTGCAAAAGACACTATAATGCATACAATATATAAACTTTTTATTATTTTTTTGTAAATATATATACAAATGTTTTGACTTTTTTACTTTTATTGATTATATTTCTATTCAGAGTTATATTTTTTGCTGTTGGAGCATGTCAGCCATTGTAGCCTACGAGTAGCATTTGCATAGAGGAACCACTTTTCATCTCCAATCACCATGCGCTTTAAAAAAAGGGATATATTTCACTTCTTGTGACTAGAGATGAGCCAACATTTACTCACTGCTGACGGGTTTCAGATGTAAACTCATGTGGAACCCAACACCAGCTTGAATCCCTTTTTAGGTGTTCCATTACTGTTGTTTTCTTACAGTGGAATGTGCCAACTAGTGTTGTACTTTGTTGTACGGAGTTCTGTTTCTACCAGTGCTTGCAAATCACCATTATCAATCTGCATTGGCCAACCAGTTCTCTGTTCACCTTAAGACTAAATTTCCCTTCTTGGAACCTTTTAAACCAATGCAGAACATCCTGTATGCACGGAAGAGGTGATTTGAGTTTGCTGTTGCAGCATATCCATGGATATCGAACTCAAAAAGCATGATATGGCGATGGGCAACTTATCCTATTCCATCACTTCTCTGAAAGATAAAAATTAAAATATAAGTGTAACGGAGTGTAGTATATAGGGTGTGATATTAAATTTTAAACAATTTAAAAAAGGGGTACCAAAAAAGGAATTTGGAACATTGATATCGCTTTGAATTTAGGTAAGTTAAAATTCCTCATTGCTGTACATTCCATCCAATGTATAGAATATTAATCTATTAATTCATAATATAATTTCAAAATTTCATAAGTAAATTACTCATCTTAACTCAAATAGGTCCACACAAAAGGGTCGTCTAATTGGTTAGACAATTTGCTTCTTCGGACTTTCTAAACGAATGATTTCTGGTAGTTTTTTTCATGCGTAACACAGATGCAGTCCGTTAAGAAAAAATAAATTTCGTTTTTCTTGAAGCAATTTTTATTGTAGGTGATATCGGAGGAAATGTTGACTTAGTAATGAATTTCATGCGGGCCGACACCAAATGCATTGGGAAAAATTAATATATGTTCATGCATTCATTTTGTGCACTTTAGGAACAGTGATGATAAGTTTCTGGAAAAGAAATTGCTATGGGCCGTGCAATGGGCCCTTTCATATGGAAGAATGTTGGAATTAGCCAGGTTCACTCAGAATTCATTTTTATTCGGAATGTTTTCAATAATTAGATTTATTTCAGTGGTTTGATTTCTCGCTCTAGGACCGTTTTGTGACAAGTTAGTCTAATTATACCGGGACCTACAGTTTACGTGGATTCCGAACCACTCACTAACATCCTGTGCCTGTGTTAGCAAAGGCCAGAGCGCCAGCCAATTGGCCATCAGGCTGCCATTTTACTTCAATGATGAAAACCAAACATTGTTACATACACAAATGTTCGTGTGTCAAAACGTAGTTCGTGAAAGGTCAATGCAAGCGACCTACAAGACATTTTTAACTCCGATTGGAAAAAGTTCGATAAAATAATAATTAGACATTTTTAAAAGAATTTATTTTTAAATTATACTTATTTGTTAAATATCTGTGTGTTAATTATGCATTCCTTTTCTGAAGTTTTCGCCCATATAGTTTATTGAATTGTGCGCCAGAAAAGGGTTCGTTAAAGGACCGGCGCAGCTCTTCAAAGGCGCCGCTCCACCCCTCCCCCGCGCGCATCCGATCGATAACATCGATAGTACTAGTTAGCACGCTCCAGTTATAGTAACCGCCCTCCGCCTGTTTACCGCTTGTTTACCATATCTTCTCTTTCCCGTCGCATCGATTTTGCTTCGTAAAGAAACCTTGTCTCGACTGCACAAAGAATACATTGATTCAACTTAACAAATGTGGTTATGGAGACGAACTTCTATCTGGAATAAGTAATCTTCGATCTAGAGGGGATCCTATTTTTTATCGCATGAATGTTTTTAACTTGGAGCATTTTTTAGGGTATTTTCGTACGAACCGCATGGCAGCAACGGATCGCCCCCATGAACCTCAGCGAGTATTAATGCCAGCTATTGATCAATCATATTAACATTTTCCTCCTGGGCAGCAGTCCAACATTTTTACATTTCGAACATTTTTTTTTTTTTTTTACTCTTTTTTTTTAATCATCAGTGGTCGACAGTCGTCAACATATTTTTTCGGACATATTTTTTTTTCCTACAAAGAAGATTTTCTGTTAAATATTTTCCTCCCTTAGTAAAACTTGGTTGACAGTCGCCAATGGCATGCTGCAATGGTAGAAGCATTGCCACATTTTTACATTTAGAACATTTTTTTTTTCAACGTACATTTTCTACAACGAAAATATTCTGTCGAAATATTTTCCACCCTTAACAAACTTGGCTACTGTCAACCAGGAACAATAACGGCCGAAAGCGCTCGAACATTTTCTACAAGGAACGATTTTCACCCTAAACAAAACCACTTTAAATTCGGCATGCAACTCTGCCAATTGCTATGCCACCGGCGATCCATCACCAGCATGTAATTAATATGATAGTACTATGATTTATTTATTTCATATGGCTTGTTTGATGAAATTGTTACTATCTATCCGGGACTGGAATGGCCTGATGGATCGATGGTTTTCAAACCTAGTAAATCCAGTACAAAGTCGATAAGAGAAGCCTAGTTTTAATGTCTCCGTCAGGCATGGGCATGACACATCCGAAGCGTGGAAACGCTTGTTCGGCTGGAGAAGGCAGTTTGTAGGTGCATACTTTCGATTTCAAATTACTCTCAATCCAGGAATGATGGCTCAAAAGTGTAATGGCAAAACATGAGAGCAGAGTATACGAGGTACTCATGGTTAATGTTGAATCACTATGATAATAACACGTACGATCCATAATTTGTATTCGAAATGTAATATTGTACAATATATGTTTTTAAAGAGATTGACATAAATAGGACACTCAACAACAAAGATACAGAATTCGTTGCATGTCAACATTGATAATATGTATTTTTTCATAATAATGATACAACTTTGCAAAAACACTTTGTAGCAGAGACAATATAATGAATTACCTTTGAGAAAAAGGCTCGTTTCGGAAGGGATTCTTGTTATCATCTCGCTGTTCGAAACAGAGGCTCGATTAGGAATGGAGACTCGTTACTTCTTAATTAGATGCAGAGATTCGACATAAAACGCAGGCTTGTACCTCCTGGCTCGAAGCAAAGTTTCAACTCGGAATGGAGGCTCGATATCTCTTGATTCAATGCAGAAATTCGACTTAAAGCAGAAGCTTGTTACCTATTGGTTCCAAGCAGACGGTCGACTAGGAATTGAGACTCGTTACTTCTTGGGTCGAAGCAGAAGCTCGACTCGGAACAGAAGCTTGTTACCTCGTTATTCGAAACAGAGGTTCGACTTGGAAAGGAGCTTTTTATCTCGTGGTCCGAACCAAATAACACAATTCTAACTCTAATTATACACTATTTAATCCCTATATTATAATTATATACTGTTTTTTTTTTTTTAAATAAAAGGCATGAAGATGCTTTCCTTCTAATCCATAATGACAGGGGAAACCAATGGAAGAAGACCTTACAGAAGCCCGTCTATTATTAAAAATAAATAAGATTTAAAGTATCACAAATGCAGTGTTTAAAATGTAAATTTTCTTTTGTTTGTCTTACGCTATTCTATGATTATGTTCATTGGGTACTGTTATTTTTCTAAGATATATGTTTTTTTTGTAAGCACCTTTTAAGTCCGAGGATGTGTTTTAAGTGAGTGCAAATATGATCCAAAGATATATGAATTCAATAAAAGTCATTAAATTTATTTCACGTTTCTAAATCCATTTGTAAAGATCATAGTACATAAAATTATGGTAAATACTCAAGAGTGTGTATAAAAAAACGACTCAGAAGTTTTGTCCTCCTCACCCCTGATAATTACTTTCAGGGGTCACGTGAATATCCTCCTCAGTCCTTGACAATGACGAACTGAAAAAGGAGACTTACGTTTTTCAGAAGCAAGACGCCAATCTGCGCAGCTCCTTCAGTTCAGCCGACATGCGAACACTCGCCTTTCCCTGGTCCCTACTTATACAGCCCCAAGTTGCGGGGAAGTGGTGTTAACTTGATGAAATGGGGTTTTTTTTTCCGCGGTAAATCAGTGGACCTCATGTTCCACGTATGCGTAAACAGAACAGCCCGCCAATACATATGTGAAGGGAGCGCTATTCCAGGAGAACTAATATTGCATGTCAAATGGAAGAAAATAAGGATGAAATTCTCACCGATCAGTCCGACTATCTATGAGAGACACTTATATGCTGTTGTCTGCAACATAATCTTGGAAGTTGTAGACGGGGGAGAACTAAAATTCATTGTATTAAATAATATTTATCCACATTTAGCTGCTACAGAATTTAGTCATGTCTTCAAACTTTTCTTTTCTTCTCAGCACCTCATCCCCGTGCTTAACACTATGTAGCCCCCTAACGGTTAGAAAAGTGAGGGGGGAACATCGGTGGTATTGGGTTACGTGTTAGGCTATGCTATAAACTCTTTATTATGGTTGGCAATCCTCAACTTTCCGTGTCACCAATTCAATGTGATAGTATAAGCCCTTTTTTATTGGCAATCCATAATATTTTGCGTCGGGAGTTACTTAACTCAGGCGTTGGAAATTATTTGGCTTTCTCACCTTTGTTTTCACCTTTTGTCTTCCTGTTTTGGCTTCGTCACCAACTCGATTTGATTCTACAAGACCATTTTTGTTGTCAGTCTTCAACATCGCGAAACGCAGTCAGTGGGACCAACTTGATTTGTTCTTTTTTTTTGCCATGTTCTTTTTTTTTGCCATTTCCCCCCTTCCCCATTGCTTTACACATGTTCACATATCCTCAGAAATAAGCATACATGAAATAAAAAATTATCCAAGGTTCCATGTGATGCATGCGATTAATGAAGAAGATTGAAATATTAATATCGGAAACATCGGCAAAAAAATTTCTTTTAATACTAAAAAAATCCGCAAATGTGTATATCTTGTGAAGGTTTTGAATGAATTTTTAAAAGTGTGAAGAGATTTTTTAAACCCCACGTATACTGATTTTTTAAACCCGTGACCTGAATAGCTATGAGTAAACAAATTAACTACTAAGTGACAATTATTTTTTAAACTGTTTCCTTTTTTCCTTAAGCCACACAGAACTATCGAGCTGTATCTTCATCTATAAGCTGCCTTCAAAATATTTGAACAACTTTGTTTTGTTTTTCGCCATCAAAGTTCTTAGACTGAATTCTTCTCTCCCTAAACACTTAAGTCATGCAATGAGTTTCTTTTCCCCCTGTTTCCTTCTACAATGGCTCGGTTCTCTCAACTCTCCCGGGCAGAATTCGTGACCCAAACCATCAGCCATGGTCTCGAGGCATGTGGGGGAATTTCCAAAGCCAGCACTTTGGGGATAAAAAACCCTTTTATCCAAGCTTTCTTTATAGGGAAAAAAATTCCAATGGAACCTCGGAATGTTCCTCAACTTCACGAAGTTGAACAGCATCTCCAGGTGTTTTTTTAAAAAAATACAACTGAATGAAGCATTCAACTTACAGTGGCTTTTTTTATGATGTAAACTATTTTTCTCTGCTGCAAGTTTCGATTTCGTGACAAAGCAAATATTGAAATTTTTATTGGTTTTTTTTTTATTTATTTATTTACAACCACGCCTGGATTTAGGAATTTAACTGGACATGAACCTCTCGAGACGAATTATTTCATGGCAAACCTGGGCATTGAGTTTTAAAAATGTGGACACCTTTATTGCGCGTGCTCTGTTTTTATATAACCGAAAGTGAATTTCGTTAGAGATTATAGTATTATATTTATGGCTTTATTTAATTATATTTCTCAATATTTATTTAGGGATAATTCTAGAGATCTTAAGATAAAATCTAATGTTGTTTCATGTGCATGAAATATGCATGTTTTATATGCAATAAAATATAAATTCTATGCTTACATTTAAATAGTGACAGTAACGTAAGCTAATTATAAAAAAGTTGATGCAGTAAAATTATTGCGCAATGATATCTGAAAATTAAGGAAAAATAACGTAATTATTCTTAAAAACAATGCAGTATGCATAAAAATCATGCTTTATCAGAATATGATATGCAAATGAGTGAAGCTGCTGTCCTAATGGAGTGCACCAGTTACAGTTACTGTTTATGCATTACACAATTTGACAGGTTATCGCCAAGTTGATCATGGAAAACATTCCATAAAAAGGAATTTCTCACCCTGCTGGCGAGTGTCAACTTGGCGATAACTGTAACCGGTGTACTCCATTTGGACATCTTCTCGTTTAACGTCACTGAAAACTTGCTTTACGCGCGCAAGTGAGAACTGAGTAGAGACATTTCGAAACGGACATTTTTATTCCATTCCTTCTATTAGCTCACACTCTCCCTATATATATCTTGTTCAAATTTTCAATCGTTCATAAAATACTTCTTATTCCTCCACTCGAGTTCAAATACAGTTTTTTTGAACTTGCAGTGGATGGCACTCGATGTTAATACAGTTTTTTTTAAATATTAATACAGTAATTAAGTTTAATTAATACATTTTAGTATTTTTTTAGATTTAAGTTGCATGTATCTACCCATAGATGGCGCCAGATAAATTTAAAAAAATGAATGAAAATGATTTATAAAGGACTTTCTGCAATAGAGTGAAAAGAAGGAGGAATTGACTTAAAATTTTTTTTTTATATTACTTGTTTTAGGTATGAATAAATCACATGTTATCTGGTTATTCACCCATTGAGCGAATAGGGATGGGCTAGATTCAATCCTACGCAGTAAGATGGTTGAATATGAGTCCTTCTGCAATTCACACACTGCGTGGATTGCATTTCTGATAAAACTCCGCCCAGATGAGACAGCATGAGGGACGAATGGCTTTCGTCAACCCATTGAAAACTGGTTTGAGCGAAAATCATGTCTTTCGAGCTCTCTCTCCGGCAAGCGTCGGTTTCTTCCGCACATCGAAGGGACCCCATTTACGACCAGCTGTCACTCAAAGCCAGAGATAAGGCGACGGGCTTTTCGCGGTCAGGCTTAGACGCTCGGGGCGAGATCGCCTCGGGGTGACTCGACTCTAATCGGGCGCCCCTCCGGATGGGCCTTAAAAGAATCAGCCTCCAGAAGATGTGGATGTAGAGCAGAGGAAACCCCAGAGTTTCAAGTTTCGCAGATGACAGCTATTTGCAGCCAGCTGCAAGGAGGAGTCTGTTGCCACCATCCACAAAACCATGGTTGGTTTGAAGGCTTGTTTTGTCGCTCTATGGTCATTTTTTACACACGTTGGGCTACTGAGACCGGGACCTACTACTTAACGTGGATTGCGAACCCCTCACAAACTTCCATGCCACCACCAGGATTCGAACTTGAAAGCCTGCGGTACCAAAGGCTAGAGTGCCAGCCAATTGACCACCAGGCCGCAAATCATGGTCGGAGTAGTAATGATGAATTAATCGTAGACAAAAAAAAAGAGAGAGAGAATATTGTTTCGCGAGAGAAATTGTTTTTTTTTTATTGTTCTGAACTTATTGTTTGCCACATTTTGATACATAAATATATTATTTTACTGACCTATTCGCTAATTTACATCTACTTTGGATACATTAAAATTATGTTTGTAGCAACTACTCTTGAATTTATAGAAATATAGCCACTCGTTTCCATTTTGCTAAAGAGCATGAACACCGCTGCTATTTATATTTAAGTACTTAACAAATATTAAGTCAAAAAAAACCCTTGGAATACAATTATCCATATCAAAATCCAAACACAAACAAACACTTTGTATAAGTAAAAAAAACCATTAAAAAGCGGGAAATTTTTAATTTGCTGCGCTAGGCTACCAGCCCCTTAATTGGACCTTGTAGACGACCTTGTGCGTGACAGCCTATGGAAATTTTCCACTCTCTCCCTGTAACTGTAACGGCTACATTATTGGCGTTTCCGAGGAGATGAAAAATTCTCCACATTCCATTCTTTCCCCCCTCGTTTGGCGAGCTATCAGCAGAAAAATTCTTCAAATAAAAATGGGGGGCGGAAGAAGGTTTCGCCCCGGCGACTGTGCCAGACCGGAGGCGCCCGCCTGGGCGATATAAATACCTGGTTCGTGTCAAGGACGTTCTTCCTGCGATCGATGCCTCCTCGCTCTGCACTCGCCAGACAGCTGGGCTGAGCCTCACGCCTCCATGCAAAAGGGAAACGAATCGTCGCGCGGAATTTCCGTTTGATGCCCTTCCACAAGACGAATGAATTACGAAACAGCAGCGGGACACTCTCCTCGGTTTCCTTGTGAGGAATATTTAAAATAAACAAAAAATTTTTTAAAAATGTCCTATAGTTTTGGAATACTTAAAATGTTTTTGACCAAATTGTAGCACTGACTGAAACACCGCGGGAGGGCATTTAAACAGATATTGGGGGCCTGAAGGGTCGAGTGGCTAGCTAGCGATCTGGCGCTCGGTACCACGGGTTTCGGGTTCGAGTCCCCGGCGGTGCCAGGGATGTTTGTAGTGTTCCGGAATCCACTTTAAGCCGTAGGTCCCGGTCTCATAGGACTTTAAGAGCGTCACGGAGCAAAAGTCAGATGTCGTATCAATATGAGCAATATCACACGACACAGACTTCTACCTACGGGTGCTCGATGACAACAGAAGCTGCCCCTTTCCCTCCATCCATGAGTAGATCACTCAAGGGATGCCCGACCCGCACTGCCGGACATTGAGGATGAGTCACAACAACAACAGATATTGGGAATCGGACACATTTAAAGGAATCATGAGTCGGTATTAAAATCCAACTCCCAAATCTATTATAAAAAATTAATAATTTTTTTTTCCAAAATTCTGAGAATTACAGTTGACATTGTTAAGAAGGCAATTCAATTGTATCCTTTATTCAACAACTACTCATAAAGACAGTAATTGCTTTGGCAACGAACTTAGTCAATGTTGAGAGACTTTTCGCAGTGCTGAGGTTTTTGAAAAGCTATCTTGGATCAATAATGACAGATCTCATAGAAGCTGTTCTTTTATGAAGGACAAAAAATTATGTATTTCAAATACAGTTACAACTTGGTGATTGAAATGTACCATTTTCTTTTTAATTGTTTCTAGTTATTTTATAATACTCTGCTAAATTTTAATTTGTTACTGCTATTTTTGAAGGACAAATATATTTTTGTAAGCAAATTTAACGTACAAAGCCATCATAGTGTAAATATTACACCAATAAAATAGTAAAAAAAAATTTGTAAATACAAAACTTCTCTTACAGATATCGGAGTTCAATAAAAGTCATTAAAATTATTTCACAGAAATCTCTAAATTCATTAAATATTTTTAAGTGAATTCAAAAATTAAATTTTTGTCGTTCATAAAAATACAATAGAACCAGAAGTCCGGAGTCGTTATGAAAAATTCTACTCAAGAGTTGGAAATGTTTTGGCCAACTCCACCTCAAATTTAAAATGTTCATTCCTATCCTTTCGAACTTATAAAAGGACTATCTGGCCCATAAGGTTAATGTGGCTCCCGAATAAGGTACTCAACGACGTAATGTCATTTTGATAGCACTTGTGGGCAACACCTATCGGGCATATACATGCAACGGAAGCAAAGTTCTTCAACAGAGGACATAACAAGTTATGAGAGCACAGGTGGGAGATTCTCATATTCCTTTCACTTGATTAATCATTTACTTCTAACCGATTTTAACTTAATTGTTGAAAGGGATGAATAGAAACGATGTGATTCAGACTTCTTTATTGCAGAAACAAATGCGTTAATTTTTAGCACAATGGACCATTCGTAACCGTAGAGTTATCATAAAATAGAGCGCGTATCTCTATTCTAAAGGAACGGGTCAAGTTGCACGAAGCATCTCCCGTCCTTTTCGTACTAGAGTTGGTGCTGTGTTGCAGCTTGGCTTCTTTTCCCTGTGCGGCATTTATTTAGAAAACGCCAGCATGTTACGAAGCGATTCTGAACGTTCCGAGACATTCTTCTTCTCGAATCATGCATTTATTAAGCTCTGTGCTTACTGAAGATAAATAGATACGAGAAATGTTACATCTCTGATCATTTTGTATGAAATAGAATAAAAAAAGTTAATCTAAATGAATATTTTATTTTTTAATCATTTTGAGGGGAAGGTTTACAAGCAAAATATGAATGCCAAATATTTAGAAAAATTAAATTTACATTTATTGTAGACCTTTTACTCCCTTGGTGCCAACGACATAAGGTTGTGATGGCCAATTGGGAAGATTGTTAGCAAAAATCGCCAAGCTACCATCGGATATGTTAAACCCTGAAATGCGGGCCTCAAACTCATTCTAAATGAGTGCAGTCTATTCCACAGTCCTGTATGAGCTCACTCTGTAACGCAAGCGAAAGACCATTACCATAAAAATTAAAGGGAGAGTGACCCTAAAAGTGACCGACCATATCATTTCACCCCTGACAGTGGGAGGATCATGTTTGCCCCAAACTGGCAACCCCGATGAAAAAAATTGCAAAATTAAATTTGGAAAATTAGCTTTTTAAATTATCATTAAAAAAACAATTATTGAACTTTGTTCATGGTTTTTATGTCTTAATTTTCCGTAAATATTTTTTGAAATTAAAGAAAAACACAAGTCACAGGAAAACATATCTTTGATGTTTTTAGAGAGGGGAAATGGCTACTGTTTTATTCAACTTTGCTTCTGCTCTGTATGTGATATATGAAACATATCTATTTGCGCAAGAAAAATTTTATGTATGAATAAAAAAATGAAATTACCGGGTTAAAAAATTGCATATCAATAAAGGATATATATATTATGTATACACACACACACACACACACACACACACATATATATATATATATATATATATATATAACCTTTTGATTTTTGTATTTATTAAATGATTTCCAGTTTCATTACTGTAGCTTTTTAGAGAGAGAGAGCCCTGAATGTGAGGTATTTCAGGATTTTTGCGTTGCGAATGCTGTGATGGTTTAATTTTACAACTTGCGTGTAGCAAATACCGGTAGTAGTTTTTGGCAAGCCAAATTAATTCATTCCTTGTTAGTTTTCATTTGATTTTTTTTGCTGTCGTGTCGTGTTCTATATTTGTAAAGTGTAATTATTGTAGCAGCTCTAGCTCTCTAACCACATTTTAGCTGTGTAGAATTCTGTCTTACTGTTTCTTCAAACATTTTTTTTTTTCGATTGTTTGACGGCTTCGTTGTATTTTGTTATGCATAACGAATAGTTCCATATTCACCAACTTTCATTGACTGTGAATAGGGAAAATGTTTTAGCAACTTACAATTTGTATTCGTCCTTTTTCGTAGACTATGCATAACTCCCTCTTGCACTGTGGGGGTGAATTATGTATTGTGAAACACTTAGACCTCTCCTCATAACAATTACAGTTGAAGCTTTATTACTTCAGGGTGTTGTTCATCGTCCCTTTATCGCTTGTCCTCGTTCATTCCATCCAGGAATTTCTTCATTTCCACTATCAACATTAGTACTACTCATAAATTTTTAAAAAGTCTTATAAAAGATAACGTGTCCACAATTTTTTGAAAAAATTTCGATGAAAATAGAAATAATTCCCCCGCTTATAAAGTCAACAATGGCATTTATCACCTAGAATGCCTTCTGTGCAACATGAAAAATCCAGGACACACAAGCAACACTTTAAATATCAGAATTAACCAGTACTGACACGATATTAAACAGTATGACCCAACTTCATCCATTTACAATTCCGAATTCTACCATTTTCATATTATAGACTATGTCTATAGGGGCCTGATGGCCGAGTGACTAGCTCTCTGGCGCTCGGTGACACAGGTTTCGGGTTTGAGATCCGGCATGCAGTGGCTCAGAATCCACTTTAAACCATAGCTTAAGGTATAATAAGACTGTTGGGCGTTGGGCTGACAATCTATCCCGTGAAAAAATCTATCAAACCTATGACAACCTATCCCGTAAAAAGCAAACATCTCATGTTTCGGAATCTGCCAGTAGGCAGCCGGCCTTAGCCCCCCTCCCTCTCCCCTATGGGGCTGTTGCTCCAATGAAGAAGAAATCTATATCTACGACAAAGAAGAAAAATTTCTAAATGACAATAGGGGCAAGTTCAATTTTAAAACAATCATTCCTTGTAGATCAAATGATCTTTACAATAATAGACAGATTACTCCTAAATCCACTGAAGCTAATCGAATATTTTCATAACATTTAAGAGAAAACTAATTAAGGTCGTAGGGAATCCGGTAAAATTAAAACTAGAATCTTCCACATAATGTGATAACTTCCTTAAAGATTTAAAGGCACTGGACAATTCTTTTAAAACCATTTTTTCTTGGAAACATATTTAAAGTTATATTTTCTCCTTACAAAAAGTAAATAGTGCAAGAATCTTGCGATAAAAAAAAAATGTTCTCTTTAAAATCATTATTTACGTTCTTGCCAAACGAAGAGTAAGTAAATTCTCCACCACAGAGCCTTCCAATTTCACCTTTCAAAGAACACAAAAATATACAACAGAATACAAATATAAATATATACTAGAGCAAAATAAGAACAAACAAACATCAACATATAACAGAACGAAACAACAAAGAATATACATATTAGGAAAGAAAAACGGGATATAAATATATGATAGAACACACACTTTCTATTTGTTCTTTTGATTCAGTCAGATTTCTGGAGGGGAACCCGAGAGGTGACAGGGCACATGAGTTGGCTTCTAAAAATTGGTCTAAAACAGACATATCGGTCACCCTTGACACATGAAAAGTCACATAGATTCCAACAGTAACCGTGGCTTTGTTTGGGATGCGCTATGTTGGCACAATGCTGCAAAATCGGAAGAAATACCCATAACAGCTCACATTAAGTGGAAGAGGAAAGCAAACTGTTTAAAATGTATTGTGCAAATAATATTCACTGTAAAAACTAGGTCGTTTTTGGAACTCTGCAACTTTCTGTCATAATGTAATTGCAATTTTAGTGTCAATAAGTCGACAAATACAAAAAAATTTATATATATATATATACAAAGATAAAACATGCTTATTTTTTCTTGCGAAATTGCATGCATGTCATTAACTTTTGAATGAAGCTGATGTGAGTTAAACGAATAGCTATGACTCCGTTTCTCCAATAGTGCTACTGAGGATTTTATTGACATTGTTCATTTGCAAAAAATTATAGATTGCCAATAATATTCTATCCTGTAAATAATTGAAAACCACAATAAGTTCTATAAAGAAAAATAATAGGAAATTCGAAGTAACTAAAATTTATCGTATGAAAATACTATAATGAGCTACTATCATAATGGCAGTAAAAGTATAAACAAAAATTGCCTGTATACAGAGCGAAAAAAGTTATAGATTTTAAAATAATTTTGGAATGAAAGCAAACAGATGGTTGAATTACATTCATTTTTCATTCTATTTATCAATAATACCGAATTTGACACTGATTCGTCGATATTTTGCAGTAATAGTTAAAAATGAAACATTTTTCAAACATTAATTTGACACACTAAAAATTTTGCTGTTTCAAATACTGAGCATTTTTAATCCAGGTCACTCTCCGCTGGAATCGCACATAAGCAGCAGATTCATCGTTACCCAGGAGAGGTTTGATACCCTACAGTCCCACTATAATGTATGATTACATATATCTATGCTAACAGCAATTTGATTTTCGAATGTGTGGTGCCATCTTACACATAGAAATTCGTTATTGTTTGTCGGGTTTCGAACCGAATTTATTGTTAAGGAACTCAACGCACTCTCTACCAGAGCCCTCCCGACCTGGGTTCAAGCAATAAAATATACTATTAATCAATTATAACTAAAAAATAATTTACATATTAACAAGACAAATTTGCAACAATATAAATTACGAGAATTATTTTTAACAGAACAACTCATTTCTTTCTACCAATTCTAATTTTTTCTTTTGAAAAATATTGAAATACAGTAAGTGGTTTTTAATCCGGTATTCGATGGCTCTGCACTTTCTGTAATTCGGCACCGACTGAGCCGTTCGATTTCGGATTTTTCTATTGGGATTTGGCCGTTTGTCGCCAAATCGGCGCCCTCCTTTTTCGTCCAGTAACTATCAATTTTCATTTCAATGCAGCCCACATCTGCAGAGAACATAAATTTGCGTATAATTCGCAACGAGTTTTTGAAGAAGACACCCGAATCATGCGACATCAAATACTTTTGTTAAGAAGTACCACTCGTGTATTTTTTCAGGCCTAGAGCTGCTTGCCACGACTTTATTTTAACTATTATTGCTCTACAGTATTCATTTTTCTTTCTTGGCTGTATTTTTTTTTATCCATACAAGAGTACTCAATTCAATGAATAATAGTTAAAATGCATGAAATTTTGATTTTGTAACAACGACAAAATTCTTCGTTGGATAGTGATATCGTTTGCAAAGCATAACATAATAAGCTTATTCATATTCAATAATTAATAATTTTAATTTTAATATGATTATTTATTAAATTTTTATATTTTTTAATACATTTATTTCTTATGCAATTAATCTTTTTTTTATCTTTTATTTTATATAATTAACCGTTTAATCGTTTTATTTTTTTGTATAATTAATCGTTTTTAAACTTTTTATTTATTATATAATGAATCGTTTTTAGTAGCTTTTTATACAATTAATCATTTAATTTTTTATATAATTAACCCTTTAATCGTTTTATTTTTATATAATTAATCGTTTAATCGTTTAGATTTTAATTTAATTAATCGTTTAATCGTTTTGTGCTTATTTTTATGTAATTAATCGTTTTTAAACTTTTTTATTTATTATATAATGGTTTTTAACAGTTTTTTTATACAATCAATTGTTTAATTTTTTTTTTTATAATTAGCCCTTTAATCTTTTTATTTTTATATAATTAACTGTTTTATTCAATTCCTTCTATTAGCTCACACTCTCCCTATATATATCTTGTTCAAATTTTCAATCGTTCATAAAACACTTTTTATTCATCCACTCAAGTTCAAATACATTTTTCTAAAACTTGTAGTGGATGACACTGGATGTGAATACAGTTTTTCAAATATTAACTCAGTCATTTAATTTAATTAACTCATTTTAATTTTTTTTTAGATTTAAGTTGCATGTATCTACCCATAGATGTCACCAGATAAACTAAAAAAATGAATGAAAATTATTTATAAAGGAATTATTAAAAATGAATGAAAATTATTTTTAAAATAACTACTCACTCATATCCATAAATTAAGGATAATGAAGTTCAGGCAAAGAAAGAGACAGAAGCAAAACAAATTTGACTTATTTGTAAAGTCTATTTATTAAACAAAGGGTAAAGAGCAAAAAAGATGCTATATGTTTGACATAATTAATAAAAATTGCGATTTTTACTCCCTGGAGAAAATTTCAAAAAAGAACCTATTTACAAAAAACAATATAACATGGTTAGTATGATGGTTAATATGGAGTAGGTCTCCCGGACGATGCAATACAGGCCTTACAACGCCTAGGTATGCTGAGTATCAAATTATCAATCTGATCTAGGGGAATATTACACCACTCATCAAGCAATGCCCTCCGAAGTTCCGGTTGACAGGTGGGAGGGGGTTGACGGGCTGAAATTCGTCGGCCAAGCATATCCCACACATGCTCTATTGGATTCAAGTCCGGTGAGTATGCTGGCCAATCCATACGGGTGATATCCTCCAATTGAAGGTATTCGTCTACAATGTTTGCACGGTGAGGACGGGCGTTGTCATCCATAAACAGAAATTTAGCACCCATAGCGCCCCGAAACAAACGTACATGTTGTTCCAGAATGACATCCCGATAGATGTGGCCTGTCATCGTTACACTCTGAACATGCAGGTCAGTTCTGGGACCAAGAATAATTCCTCACCAAACGAGCCATCCTGCACCACCGTAACGGTGTCGTTCAATGGTGTTCTCTTGGTGGTAACGGGTACCTGGCGGTCTCCATATGAAAGTCCGGCGAGAATCAGACTGCAAACTAAACCTGGACTCGTCGGAAAACATCACACAAGACCACTGTTGCGGTGCCCACAATGCATGCCCTCTACTCCAGGTTAATCGCAGGCGACAGTGAGTTGCGGTAAGTGGAACACATCTGCCAGGCCTACGAGCATATAGACTAATGTGCCCTAAGCGTCTGTACACGGTCTGCCTTGAAACTATCGTACCGGTAGCTGAAGAGAGCTGACGAGACAGGTCTGATGCTGTGCTCCGTCTGTTTCTTTTGGCAGTAACTACTAAATACCGGTCCTCATTCGACGTTGCAACTCGGGGGCGACCTGTGGTGTAACACCTACTCACATTGCCATCATCTTGGAATCGTTGCCAAAGCCTGGAGATGACACTCTGGGCGATTCCAAGTTCGTCGGATACTTCCAGCTGGGTACGTCCACATTCCAGTCGTTCGATAATTCTACCACGTAAAAAATCATCCAAATGCTTCCTTTGTGCCATAACTATGCGGTTATTGCACTGAAAGGCTTTTAAAGCGCTTGTGAACAATTTTACTTCTTTGCCACCATTCCTTATATACCCCTCTCTTACACTCTCGTCATTGTGACGTACTATCCGCGCCATCTGGTGGTTTCCAGTAATTTGCATATTCTTCTTCAAGATGTGTGTGATAATTCTACGTGTGAAATTTTTATTTTAGAGTTCAATTTCTGTGTGATTCTGAATTATCCTTAATTTATGAACATGAGTGTATTTATTTTTCTGCAATATAGAGAAGAAAAAGTAGGAATTGACTTTTTTTTCATAAAATTAATCGCGGAATTCTTTTTTGATCGTTTATTGTAGATCGCCCTTTTTTTTTTTTTTTTTTTTGTATAGATAAGGATTTTTTTTAGGTATCTCCAATAAAATGATATTGAAGCTCAATAATCCGGGAACGTGCCGGATTATCCATTGATTGCCGTACAAACTCGGCCTTACTCGATGCAGGCGAAACAACCCAGATATTTTATCTTGTTTCCCCATTTTCCTTTTCACCTCAAGACGTCCGAAAAATTTCATTTAGATCCCTTAATAGCCTTCGCGCTATCCTATTAAAGAGCGCTATCGTTAAAGCATTACCGCGTGAGCTCGCATTTCGCGAAAATGGATCGCGCTCTGCTTTAGTGGCATTTGCATGCATTGTTAATGAGCGCAATTTTTCCTTCCCTGAATGATGATGCTTGAATCACCATCAGCAGAAATGAGACACCTCTGAATGCCGGGTAATCGCCGGCAATTAAGTCTTCTGTAACGATGCGATATCGGCTTTCCCAAATGGAGATCGTTTCGCTGCAGTTTTATCAATCTCGCACAAAAGAAGTTCCCGCCTCTTCTAAATAAGCTCAGCTCTCATTTTTGTAATGTTCTCTCTTTTTTTACTTTGATTAGCGAAGAAAGGCTATTTTGAAGCTATCGCTATTTCAATTGCTTCTGTTATTAAATAAACATTAGAATCGCAATTAGCGCTTTCCTTTAAATTAAATTAGCCTGATAAGGACAGTGTCAGTGTTTTATAACTAATAGTGTAAGACCTGAACAGTTTTTTCCCGTAACAAGTTTTCCCAGTTACGGAAATAACCAGTAATATATAAAAAAAAAAAAATTTATGTCAATTCCTACTTTTTTTCATTCTATTGCAGAAAGTCCTTTACAAATAATTTTCCTTCATTTTTTTAAAGTTTATCTGGCACCATTCATGGGTAGACACAGGCAACTTAAATCTAAAAAAAAACCTAAAATTAATTAACTAAATTTAATTACTGAATTAATATTTGAAAAAACAGTATGAACATCCAGTGTCATCCACTACAAGATAAAAAAAACGTGTTTGAACTTGAGTGGATGAATAAGAAGTGTTTTATGAACGATTGAAAATGTGAACAAGATATATATAGGGAGAGTGTGAGCTAATAGAAGGAATTGAAAAAACATTTTTCCTCTCTATAAAGCAACTGCTCTTAATTCAAAGAAATAAATTGGCGAATTTCATAATAATAATGAATAGTTTACAGTTGAATAGGAAAACCGTACGTTTAAAAACAATCTCAGTCGGGAGTGCATAGCATCTAATAAGGATTGCAAATAATAAAAACTAGCAATAACTCCGTCTTGAGCGAAGTATCAAAATGGCGCCCGTCATGAAGGATCAGTGTGGACAACTTTTTTTGCCCATAAACCGGTTAACAGGAACGATATCGCATAAAGGTTTTTAGCATTTTTAATTACTTAAAACAATAAAGACTAGATTTTTAAAAATAGCTAATAAGAATTTTTTTCGTATTTTTGGAAAGATAAATTCATAAAATTTTTTTTTCTTTCTTTGCTTTCGATGGGTTTGGTTTGTCGCTCTACGGGCGCTCTATTTTGTGCACACTTTTGGCTAATGAGACCGGGATCTACAATTTAATGTGGATTCCGAACCACTCACAAACATCCATATATATATCCGTCCATATAAATTATAAATATATATAGAGAATAAAATATATATCTCCATGACAATTGTATTATTACTTGCCATTTACCATTTTTTTCCGTGATTTTTTTCAGCAACAACTATTATCTATAAGTTACAAGATCGCATAACAAAATGTGAAATTTTCAGAATAATCAATTATTTTTGTTCAAACTTTTTATCGGTAAATTTTTAAAAAAATTCAGTGTCTCACTAAAATGCATGGATGAGAGATCAATATAGTTCATGAAAAAACTACAATTTACATTCTTCAAGAAAATAAACTGCAGTATAAAAAAAAGATGCACATTTTTTCCAACACTTCTGTAAAATTGAAATCTGATTAAATGACTCACAAACGATGTATAAATTTATAATCTTGAATCACTCGTATACATACAAACAAATCATTCATTATTAAAAACATTTTTAAAAGCTTCTATTAAGCTTCTATTAAAATCTATCCTATTTATATTCTAAAAATTCAAACTTCGACATAACTACATCCATATTTTTTGCATGTTTAAAAAAAATAAAAAATAATAATAATTATAACTTTGAAGGGTTTTTTTTTCAGTATTTGCGAACTGACAATATCAAAAATTAGAAAAGGAAACACTGATATGCATGTCAGTCTTCTCGGCACTCATGAAACTATGCATAATCTATTTCGTGTCGCATTACTTCGAAGTAGTTCATAATATTAGTGATTGTATAATAAATAAAAACTTTCTGATTTTTGCCCTTTGTAATGTATAGAAATTTAGCATGCTTTATATAGCAATTAAACATATAGTAAAAATGAAATTTAATTAATATAAAGTCAATAATTACTATTATTTATTATTAATATATAGAAAATTAAATTAATATGTATACAATAGAATTGATAGACGGCTGCATTCATCACCTATCTGATATCTAAGCACTTTTCAGAAATTCAATCTGTATGAGCTGTATCAGTGATGTATCCGCATAGATTAGCAGCGCCATCTAGCGATGAGCAAAGAGACTTTGGAATGGAGAAGGCGAGACGTGAGGGGGGAAGTAGTCGAACGGATATTCATCATTTCCTGTTGACAACAGTTGATGAGAAATTAATAGTTACGACAAGAAAGATATAATAAATGCATTAATCATTTCTTTTCCTTCAAAAAGTCGTTAATGAGTTTCCCATAATTGCATGCGGCAGAAACAGAGTTCCGCTTGGCTTCAAAGAGAAAAAAAAATAACTTAATGATACAAATGAATACATTTTAAAGGAATATGTTAAACTAAGTAGACTGTTATGAATAATAATATACCTCCCCCTCCCCCATTTCATTTGGGAAGCGAATCATTTATGAAAATAGTAAAAAGTTCCTTGGATTTATCGCCAAATAGTCATTAGAGAGTTTTTGCATACCGTATTTTGGACGTCCGTTAGCTTTTTCTAACTAGCGCGCATGCGCATAGGAAATTGCGCATGCGTATCTGTAATAATGTTTCCTATGAGCATGCGCGCTAGGGAGAAAAAGCTAACGGACGTCCAAAATACGGTATGCAAAAACTCTCTATTATTTTATCGCTAAACATCTAATGAGAACCTTTTTGAGAATTAAAAACACAGCCAATCCAATTAATACGCAATACTAATTAATCTTCATCGTAATATAGGCCTTACTCTGAAATATTATCGACAGTATCTCGAGCTAGCATTATACTGAACAGGAATTTAATTCCTACAATCACTGTTTGAGGATGCTACAATAACTGCTTGAATGCTGTAAACACTATTTGAATGCTATAATCACTGTTTGAGAATGCTACAATCATTGTCTGAGATTGCTACAATTACTTTGAGAATGCTACAATGTTTATTTTAGAATGCTACAATCACTGCTTGAATGCTGAAATCGCTGTTTGAAAATACTACAATCATTGCTTGATAATGCTACAATGTTCATTTTAGAATGCTACAATCACTGCTTGAATGCTGAAATCGCTGTTTGAAAATACTACAATCATTGCTTGAGAATGCTGCAATGAATATTTGAATGCTACAATCACTGCTTGAATGCTGAAATCGCTGTTTGAAAATACTACAATCATTGCTTGAGAATGCTACAATGAATATTTAAATGCTACTATGCATGCATGCTACAAGCACTGTTTGACAATGCTAAAATGATTATTTCAGAATGCTGCAATCACTGTTTGAATGCTCCGATCATTGGTTGCAGGAAAGAAACACTGTTTTAGAATGCTACAGTCATTATTTAACAATACTACAATCATAGTTTGAATAAACTACAATCATTGCTTGCGACAAGTACACTTGGTTGAGAGCCTATTTAAGACTAATAAATTGGAAAATTGCTTATAAATGAAGAAACATAATGTAACTGTTTGTTTCTTTTGAAGGAAAAAAAACCCTTAAATAAATTTACAAAACGAAAAAAAAAATAATAATAATAAAATAAAAAAATAAGAATATTGGAAAAGATCATGACATACTATATTTTTAAGACCAGCAATTTAATTTCCTTTTTATTTTTATTTTTCAAAAAGGGAATATGAAGGAACACAATTTTTCACATTTCAACACAGAAAAAATTCTATAAGTATGTGTTCTAATAAAAAAAGGCGAGCAGATATTTAAAGAGAAACAAAAACGGGGGTGCATCGAATTTTGCAAATGAACGTTCCGGAACAATGCATGAATTATTAATAGGTCGATGAATTATTCAAATAGTTCGATGCCGTTAAGCACCCTTGTGCTTAGGGCGACCCTTTCTCTTCTAAACATAGCACCCCGCTTTGCATTTTTCTCAGGCAGGAAATAAAAATTATGCCCTGAGGTTTTCTTTTTCATGAGGCTCTGGGATTCGTGTTTTTTCTGCCATCCATCCTGTATAATGGTTTTCTTTTCATACATAGTCCACATTTCGGAGTATTGACTGAGATTGTCTGCAACTATGTTTGACGGGATGTTTATTTTTTTTTTTTTATTACTAACTATAATGATGGATTAACTAATAAAATATAAGTTCATTTATACGCTCAAGGAAAATACGATTCTCTGCAAAAAAGAATTGCCAAAGCGAAACATGCTTTGTTTCAATTTAAAATACAGTTATCAAGAGTCAGAACAGGAAGGAGATCAGTTTTACAAATGGCAAGCGTTGCACGACGTGAGAGTTTAGCATTTGGTGGAAATCCCCCTGTACTCTTGCTAGATTTATGAAACAACGAAGCTTTTGCCACGTGGGATTCTTGTCAAACTTTAAGCCAAGGGTAACTGACCCACCTCGCAATATGTCTATACTGATCTATACTATATGTAATTAAAATAAATCAAACTCTTAAGAAAGAAAGAAATTCGGCCTTAGTTCAATAAAAAAAACATACACGAAATATATAAATGAACAAAATTATAAATATTTATAGATAGAGGGTGATTCAACGATACTGGGACACACTTTGAGGGATGTACAGCTTACTGAAAAAACACACACCTTTCTGCATAGGAATGTAGGGAATTGAGGAACGAATTTCTCGCAACAGCCAGACACCATGCCCCGTCACGTGACGAATTTCAACCCCTTTGGTTGGCAGCATAGCTCCCTTTTACTCTTACTCTGTGTTTTCATTTAAAGGCCTCCAGTTGACTCAATCGAGGCTCTCAATTGTAGCTGCGAAATGCCCGGCATCTGTTTGCCAATCATTTCTCCGACTCTACCGAGCGTGCATCACTGTGATGGGTCGCCATTTCGAACATTCATTGTAAACATTGTATCATAGAAGCACTTTGCAAGCATGTTGTCAATAAAAAATCTTTTTCTTTCCATATCTCATTCCTTGTGTATTCCATATTTCTTCTCACTTCCGACCCTACACCCCTATACAAAAAATGTATGTTTAGTAAGCTGTACCACCTCTCAAAGTGTGTCCCATGGCCCATCGTGTTTTTTTTTTTTTTTTTTTTTTTTTGTTAAACTAGGGTCAGAATTTATATATATATATATATATATATATATATATGAATTAGCTTTGATGATGGGATTTGCCTTTATTTGATACACTAGCATAATACTTTCACCCCTATTAATGCACAAAATGTCCATTAGATCTAGATTAAATTGTAAATAAATCTTCTATAGTCACAAATGTTAATTATTCGGAAAATGAATTTGGTGCCATTGGTAAGTACAAATGTGGGAGTCAACGTTAAAACATTTTTAAATGTAACCAATGGTAAAAGAGACAAAAAATTTTAAATAACGTTTTCTGAATTTTTTTTTTTTTTTGGCGCTATTGTTAAATAAGATTATAAGCAGGTTGATAGGTATTAGGTTAGGTTAGGTTAGCTAGGTTACATTTTATACTTAAGTTATACACGAAAATGAAAATATATACACGAATATTTTCAGTTAAAATTTGTCAATAAAGTGCATTTTTTAAAATGACATAAACACTCTGAGCAAAAAACACCACATTGATTTGCATACGTGCAGCCATACATGCACACATGCACTGAACTGAAAGAATTCTGAAGTGCAGCCGAGTGACCTGCCATCGAGACCAAGAATACAAGAAATAGAAAAGCAAATCCTTCTAACAAAAATTCCAATAATTCCTCTCTCAATGAAACTCAGTGGCTCATCTCTCAATAAGTTCAATGAAACATTTCATTAGATTCCGACAAGGATTCCGACTGATATCGCATAGGGATGGAGCCGAAAGCACAGTTTTCCAGAAATTCAGTTGAAATGTTTGAATTGAGCATCATGATAAGATTGTGATGAAACGGCTCTATCGAGAAACAAACTCACAACTAAAAAAGAATCAAACTCAAATTCTAGAAAACTCAAAACTAAACTCAAACGCAGAATTATTCTTTCGAAGACCCGATCTTTAAAATAAAACAACAAAATTTTTTAATTTTTCCCACGAAAATCGTGATTTGAATCCTGTCCGGTTAAATTTAAGAGTTATGCATGAAGCTCGATTGTGCTCGAAGCTTAATTTATTTACTCTCACACCCCATCATCGCTTGCCAACGATAGTAGTTCAAAACTGAAACATGCGGCTAGATCAATTGGAATAAGACAATAACAACAATATTTCTTAAAACAAAAAGAATTTTTAAATATACAAGGAGTACATCCCTACCACAGCTTTTGTTGCTGCACGAATGCTTATGTGTTTAGTAACACGAACGGCTGGCGTGTGTTAAGGCTCAAGTTTGAATGGGCATACTTATGAACAAGAAAACTTGAATGCGATTTCGCCAACGTTTGTCAACTTTTCACATCGACCACTTTAGAGAGAACTCATCTGCTTTTTTCCCGTGCGACTCAGATGCCATCCCAAAGAGTTCTCTGTGGAAAGCAATGCTTTGCCATTGTATGCATCAATGGAACCCGAAGCTCAATGCGCAAAACAAAAAAAGGTTCATTCTTCTTTACGTGATCCCGTGTTCCTGCTAATCTTGTTGACCCATTCTAATGAGTAATATTTTAGAGGTCTTGAGGAGTGTTTTCTGAGTATTTGCATGAGTAGCTCCACCGGATATGCGAAATCTTGGAACCGATTAGGTCCGAGTGTTCGCCAAACCATAAAGCATTGAAACCAACCAGGTGATGTGATTGTCGATGGTTTGGTTTGGTGTGTCGCTCTACGGTCATCTTGTGCACACGTTAGGCTAAACAGACCGGTACCTACTGTTTAACGTGGATGTTTGTAGTGGTGCCGATTCCACTTTGAACCGTAGATCCCAGTCTAATTTGTCTTTTGGGCGTAGGGCTGAAAATCCTACTCGGTATAAAAGAAAACGTCCCCTGCTTTGTAATATGCCAGTAGGCAGTCGCTCATGGTCCAACATGGATTGCAACGCCGGAGAGTTAGTAAATTATTATTTTTTTAACATCGGTTGGTTCAACGCAGACAGGGCCAGCGCCTAGCTGTGAGGGAAGGATTATGCATTCTAGGAGGATTCTTAGAGAACTATAGTTTACCTTATGCTTCACTTTTATTGTTTTATTAAGTATTTAGTTAAGGAGAAGCTTATGTTTCAACAAAGTTCACGGTGTTTTTAAAACCGTAATATCTCAAATGTCTTTAACGCCGTAGCCATTATGATCATAACATCGTTTAAGTTAGATATATATGTAAATGCTCTTAGTTTAATTTAAATTATACGTTTATTTATTTATTTTTTTAATTTTAACCTTCAGTTATAGTTTTTAACATTTAAGAGGACCTTTTAAGGGAACCCCACATTTACGGGTCGTATTGGAGAAAACCCGGTAAATTCCCAACAGGCAACCTAATAGTGGATGCCAGACACTTTACATTCGTTGTGACCTTCCCATTCGAGTCCTTAGATTTTTAAAAGCGGAGACTGCAGAGGACACCACCAGCAAATGCTAATCTAATTTTCTCCTGCTCTATAAGTGCACAAGCTACCATTGGGCCACGATTAGGGCTGATTTCCAGGGATTTTTTTACTATGCCTGATGATGATATTTCGTGGGTATGAAATCCTACATGTCATCGAAAAATTTCAAACTTTTATTTGATGCTTATTTATATCTTCTCATGGTTATTGAAATGATGTCTTCTTGCCAGTTATTTTTTACAGAGGGCCTGATGACCGAATAGCTAGCGCTCGGTACCACAGGTTTCAGGTTCGAGTCCCGACGGTGCCATGGACGCTTATAATGGTTCGGAATCTATTTTAAACCGTACGTCCCGGTCTAATAGGATCGTAGAGCGTTACGGGGGTAGTGTTACTCTGCATCCATAGTCTATCTTCAAGATACACGCACCTCCTGAGTAGTGCTAAGTGAGTAAGGTCGGTGCAGCGCTTGCCTCAAGGTATCCAAGATAACTATCTAAGTGTTTGCCAACTGCATTAGAACTAAAAAAAATTATAATAAAAACAAGTACTATAAAAAGTTTTTTAAGTCAATTCCTCCTTTTTTTTCACTCTATTGCAGAAAGTCCTTCATAAATAATTTTCATTTTTTTTTTAAGTTTATCCGGCGCCCTCTATGGGTAGATATATGCAACTTAAATCTAAAAAAACCTAAAATTAATGAATTAAATCTAATTACTGAATTAATATTTGAAAAAACTGTATTCACATCCAGTGTCATCCACTACGAGTTAAAAAAAAACAGTATTTGAACGTGAGTGGATGAATAAAAAGTATTTTGTGAACGATTGGAAATTTGAACAAGATGTATATATTGAGAGTGTGAGCTAATAGAAAGAATTGAAAAAAACAACTCGAAATGTATCGATTGTCCGTTCTTTAAATGCGTTGCGTTCTAAATAGCATTTAAAATCCTATCGATTTCGAATCCAGTTTAACTACTTGGCTGCATACAGGAAGATCATAAATAGTTGGTGCAGTCGTCCTTTTGCTTTTTATCACTTCCAAGGCAACACAACCTCGGAGTCAATAAGTCCAAACATAGCAGAAAAAAGAAACAGAAAAAAGGAGTCCTTGGCGACATTCGAACAAAGTGGAAAGATAGGAGATTAAAGAAACAAAAACGAGAATTTTTCTTTTGCGCTGCTATAGCTACACTGCGGAGGATCGAAGCACAAAATGGCGAACTGCCAAGCTACGGCGGAATGTTCCAAAAAGTTAAAATATCAGTTTTATGTATCCCAGCAAAAGAATTGTTTTCGGTGGATTGATTTTTTTCTTTTTCTCTCTCTCTCCTTTTAACCTTATCGCTCGCCAAATGGTTTCTTTCCTCGCCACACTCCTCAAATCTTAAAACAAACTTTTGAGTTGTGTACAAAACTCTTTTCAAGAAATCGACAGGAAATTTTCCCAGAAAAAATTATATCCGCGATTCTATTTTGTTTAAAATTTTCAAATGTTTTCAAACACATGTTCGAATGCTGTCTAGCAATTTAGTTTTCCGTTATAATAAGGAATTGATTTATTGATAGAAGTGCTTTTTGTTGCTGAAAATTACAGAACACTGCAGTAATTTGTTAGATTGAAATAGTGCCAACTCTACAAAAAGTTATAATTTTGGCAAAAGATTTGGCACTATTGTGGGTTAAAAATTTCTGTAGCTAATTTGAATAGTTAAATTATTCTTTTCATTTTTAATTTTCCATTACAATTATGGATTCATTTATTAATAGAAGTGCTTTTTATCGCTGAAAACTATATCACAGAACATTGCATTCATCTGTAAAATTGAAGTATTGACAATTTGGAAAAAAAAAAAATTAATTTTGCAAAAATTTCTCTGTTGTGTGCAAGAAATGCTGTATCAAATTTGAACAGTTAATGTTTTCGTTATTTTTTAGTTTCCCATTACAACTGTGGATCGATAGTCTGGAAATAATTTCTTTGGTCGGCCTCGAGAAAGTGCAGAAGAGCATGTAAAACCCCGGATGCACTTGCAGATCTCCCCTTGTGGGTAACATAATGTGAATGGAGTAAGGTGCACCTTACTAATGTTGAATCTACTACAGATCTTCCATTGTTGAGGGAATAATTTAGATGGAAATAACAGATCTTGGAAGGTGTCTTTCTGAATCAATTTCACGAAAGTGCATTTTATTTTCGATGAATGTAAGCGTGCGAGTGTGGATCAAAATTTGTGTTGCTTTTCTATTTTTGAAGCGAGTGATTATTTTGGCATTGTCATAATCTGAACATTGCTATCCTTTTTGTAATAAATGCAATATCAAAACTTTCATATTATTTCTGCGCAATTATTTATTACTCTCTGGTTTATTTTACAACCCAAAATTGCATTTTTTTTTTTTAAAGGATGGCACAATTTTAAAACATCATCAACAATTGTAGTGATTCATCCTCAATGTCCTGAAGCACAGGGCAGACATCCCATGAGTGATCTACTCATAGATGGAGGGAAGGGCAGCTTCTGTTGTGATGGAGCCCCTGTAGGTAAAAGTCTGACTTGGCTCCGAGTCGCTGAAGAAAGAAGGACTGTGCCTTCCGCGAGGACTTTTTGGGGGAACTATCCCACCTCGTATGAAAGAAAACTCTCACCAGGTAGTCCAACTAACGAAGCAAGATGCTGAATATCCTAAACGACATCGAGTCTCCTCGATTATGAAACCGTGTCTACAACAAAGTCGATAGCGGAATGAACCTCAGCTCTCCTGCTCACCAACGGCGCACGTTGCCATGAGTCGTCCATCGTCCATTCACTATTTTAATCTGGAAAATATCAGATACGAAAATATTCATTTAAGATGCACCGCTTAATTTAATTCCGTTCAATCTAAAAAGAAAAAGTAGTTACGAAAGTAAACGAACTAATAATTATTAACTAACTAGGAATAAAATAACAAACGAACTAAAATAATAAACGAATATAATAATAAACGAACTAATAATTATTAGTAGATTAAATAATTATTAATTCGCTTTAAATTTTCACTCAGTAGGAAATATATGTTCGTTTACTAATTTTTGCAGTTCTCCAATACACAATTATCACTGAATAACAGACGACATTGTTAGTAAATTATATATTATACATAACAAAGATGATATAAGATAACTAAGGGTAGTTTATTAGTTTTCTAATTTAAAATAAAGCATCGCTCCTGGTTACGAAAACATCGAGTTATCTAAAAAAGTCGTGGAGAGCGATAAAACTCTTGGGAGGGCGACGCCCAAAGCACAAGAACTCGCAGTCTGGCGAAATCTCCGACAGCCACACAAGCACAACACAATCTCTCGACTGATGGGTCTGACGTCCCCGGAGAGCAATCTGTCTGCAGACGACAGTGGTCTCCATTGAAAGAGAGGATTCTCACAGAAGCACCGCTTCAGGAGATTCATGAGCTGCCTCAAATTCGGGATTCGTTCGGATGAGAAATCGGCGCGGGTTCAGGATTGCAGAGATACATTTTCATGCCCAGTTTGATGTTGTTGTAGTTCTAATGCAGCTGGCAATACATAGACAATACATCTTTATGCCATAAGCAAGGACTGCACCGCTATGACTCATTGAGCACTATCCAGCGGGCGCGTGTAGCTGGAAGATAGGCTACGGACGCGAGTTACGCTACCCCCCAACAACGCTCTACGATCCTGTTAGACCGGGACTGATGGTTTTAAAGTGGATTCCAAATCACTCCAAACACCCATGGCACCGAGTGGTCTCGAACCCGAAACCTGTTGTACCGACCGCCAGAGCACTAGTCACTCGGCCATTAGGTCCCTAAAAATTTAATCGCCCAACATGTGACTAGTTTGAAATTCTAATCACTTCGAAACAATGAATTTTTTGAAAAATCTATATATAGAAAGATTTTATAGAGAATGGGAGTTCAGTTCTCGCTGTTATATCTCAAGATCCAGACATGTTAGAGGAACGATTATTTGAAAGACCTCGGAGAAATCTAAATAAAGCGAACAATACAGCCTCACAGAGATAAAATGTATGCTTGTGAAATCCAAAAATAAGCGACATTTTTATACCGTCGGCTTCTATGTAAAGAAGGTGGAAGCAGCCTTCGAAGAAACGGATTGCAGAAGGTATAGAAACGAATACAAAAAGTCTTATGCAGATACACAAAATGAGCGCATGGACCCAGGACTGGATTTGAGCAAGGGCTGTAAGAAGACTTGTTTTGGTTTGTCGCTTTATAGTCAGAATTCCTGGTTGGAGGATTCTCCTATACGATACTTTGGGAAAGTGCGAATCTCCAGACGCTATCCTTGGGAGTGTCCACTCAGTGGGCGCAAATCTTTCTCCCCTAGTAACGCTGAATATCCTATATCCCTGTCGTGTTATGGTGAAAAATGACTTAAGTAAAATGCCCAGCAATCTGAAGAAACGAAACGTTAAGAATAATAAAGTAATATGGGCAGATGAATAGCCAAGTATTGCACAGAGTGTACTGATGCAGGAATTCATAAAGTATAGATCATGAAATTTGCTTTATTTTAAATAAACCATCTAATAGTATTAAAAAAAAAAATACGGCGACTAATTTTTGCGTTGACTATAGTGCGTCGAAAATTACCTACAACACAGACAAATTAAAATAAAATATACAGTAGCTACCGAAAGTATTATTAATGTCATATCGTTTTACATTAGTTCATGATAAAGTTTTTCTACCGATTGATTGTTTTTTTATACAGAAAACTAATATTCTTCAGTTCTATATAGAGTTTAAATGAAAATCTGCTAAATAAAGTTTTTCCGAAATAAAGTTTAATTTCAAGCGCATAGAAAATAATAAATGAATTAAAAACAGAAAGGAGAAATGAACAGTTATTTTTACAAATCTACTAATAGAACGTGATTACTTAATTTGGGGAAAAAGGTTTATAGTAAAATATTTTTTTTCTTTCTAATGCAGCTGGAAAACACTTAGACAGCTTGGTCTTGGATGCCTTAAGGCAAGCGCTGCACAGATGTCGTCGCTTACTTTGCATTGCCCAGGAGGCGCGTGTAACTTGAAGATAAGCCACGGACGCGGAGTAACAATGCCCTCGCAACGCTCTTATTAGACCGGGACCTACAGTTTAAAGTGGATTCCGAACCACCACAAACATCCATGGCACCGCCGAAACTCGAACCCGAAACCTGTGGTACCGAGCTCCAGAGCACTAGCTACTCGGCCATTCAGGTCCCTTATAATAAAATTTAGATTTATATATTATCAATTTGATATAATCTGAATGTTTTTTTTAAATTAATTTAAAACGATTTATCGATCCAAAGATCATAAGATTGTTTGTATTCGGTTGGATATCGAAAGGTTTCGGCAGAATTAAATGCGGGCGAATATGCTAGCTAAGAATACTATCCAAAACATTTTAAGAAATAATGTCAAAAAAGAATTGGTTTTCGTAGAATGGGCGTCTAATTGAATGCTGTATGCTTATCACATCTATTTATGAAATTTGATCAAACAATCATTTGTATTCATTCAAGTAGGTATAAAAAGATAATGTTTAGAAAAATTTGAACCTCATTGACAGAGATAATGGCTTACATTTTTGGTAAAGCAATTCAATTATTGTATTTTGTTCTTGAGAAGTCTTTTATCATCTGAGATACAAAACTGCAGGTGAATTTTTTAACAGTAAAAATCTTTTTAGTGTTGTTATTATTTTATGAATTTTAAATAAAATCTTATTTTATAATATTTAAAAAATAAATAATTTCACCTTATTTGTCATAAGTTAAAATAAATAATTTCACCTTATTTGCCAATCAAGTTATTCAATTAAAAATATTTTTTCGACATTGAATAATCACTCTTACTTTCAGAGTTCTGTCAATATTTACAAATGTAAATTTAAAAAAAAATTCTAATAAAACTAAAAATAATTTCTAACTTCCCATTAAAATTTATGTATTATTAATTATGATAATACATTTTATGTAGTTGATACTAACCTATGCCGGACGCATAACTTAATATCTATCTCGGATAATAATATAACACGAGAGGATATTGAGGATATTTATAATATACTATATATATATATATTAATAATAACCCTGACATTATATATAACATATATTTTCTTTAATCTCTACTTACAGCAACGATTTTTGACTCTTCGTTAATTATTAAAAAAAAATTATAAAAAATTGAAAAATAAAAACAAGAAATAAAACATTTTTACTGAAAAAAAATACTAAAATTTAAAAAGAGATACATAAACAAGAAATATAACTGACTTATAATTTTTTAAACATTTTTATATGATAGATAGTTTTAATTTTATGTACTATTCTCAATCTTAACATTTTGGCTTAATTTGTTCAATTTTAATTTTACTTTTACTTCCATAAATATATTGCAGCTTTTAAAGCTGGAATTAATAAAAGTATCAAATTTTTAAGAAAAAAAACATTGTCAAACTATAAAGCCTTAAGAATTAATGTTATCGATCAAAATATAATAAATTAATAATTGATTTTAAAAATTATTAATAACAGAAATATTAGAAATTACGCAGAAATTCACGAAAATAACATAATACTCAATGCAAGATTTTTTTTTTTATAATATAACTCCATTGCTATCACGTATAGCTAAGTTTTTATGAATAAGTTCATTGAATTCTCGAGTTGATAAAGGACTTCTTTCTCTCAAATACTGTTGTTTAATTAAGAACAATTTAAAATTTTTAAAACAAGATTACCTAACATGGTTCGTATAAGTTCTACACCCAGTAGATGGCAGCACGTGATATAAAATGATCATTTTCTCGACTATAGTGGAATATTCGCATCGTTTCCAAGCCTATCAATATCCTTTGAGAACAATCTCGTAAATTCGAATCTAGATGGCAGCACGAGCGAGTTCACTAGAAATGTCTGGATCTCTCTATCCATGATTTATATCAGGGTGGCCAAACCAAATCATCTTGCGGGCCGCCTATAAAATTATACATCCCCCTATTAGATTTAGATCCACTATAGATATTTTTTTGCAGTGAGAAATTGAACATAATGAGTTATTATTTTCGTGTTTACTATTATTCTTACATGTAAATATAGATAATACAAAAATAATGATGCTAAACACACATTGTAAAGAAATATATAACTCTAAAAAACGAAATATAAGAAATATATAAATATAAACGAAATAAAAAAAGAAATCATTCAAAAATATTTATTTTACTAGTGCGATATGTGTTTCTCCACTCTTTCACTTAGTTTTTGGAAATCGATCTCCATTTGTATATTTGTACATCGTAAGGGGTGTTGCGTAAGTTATGTTTGAGTCCGTCTTGTGTTGGGTCAATTACATTTTCGACAAAAAAAAAAAAAAAAAAAAATTATTCGCTGGTGTAAATTAAACCAAAAGCACTAACAAGTTCAACTAAGAGCCTGGCTTGCTCTCCTATCAGCAATCAATTGTGGGCATCTAGGGATGGTCACTGCGTCACCGAGGTCACTTAAAGTGAAACATAGAAGCTGCTATATTAGATGTTCCAAGATACGTGCGCATCATGAGTTCGCAGAATATAATTTAATCAATCTGTGAACTCATAAGTGTACACCCCCTCAGGAATGTTTGACTCACTTTCGTAAAGCAGTAAACTGAGATTCTGAAATTACATACAGTTTGCTTCGAGACTGAGTGTGATCTTTGATTGGTACTGTCAGGAGTCAACACCTTTAAATCGCTGTGGGATTTAATTGTATCGGATAGAATATTCGTGTCCTTAGATAGAGAACTAACCAGTCTTATAGGAACAAAGCCGGGAGAATCTTACTTTAAACCCCAAGAGCTAGGTAGTGAATGCGATATCTTTTTGTCCACTAAGAAATCTAGGAAAGACAACGACTGCAATTCTAGTGGTTTTAATGCAAATATGTAAAGTAATGCACTATTTTCTGCTTAATAAAAAATCATAATTCAGAGTGGAGAGGGGTCGGATGTCCGTCAGACGTGGAAAGTGTCTGATTGGCAGTGAATGAGCAAATAGGTTACAACTTAAAAAAAAGAAAAGATAAATACAAAGATTTCCCGCCTAAATGACTCGAGTAGGGTCATTACCAGAAGAGTTGCTACAACGATCGCTAATAAGGACGAAAGTTTTGAGAAATATCTGATTATTTTAGAAGCTAAAAAGATAACTGATGTTATCCCTGATAAATTACTAGATATTAAGAGCTAGGTCTTAAATTCTGTAAAACTCGCAGATAGCAACTTCAATATCCTAGGTAAAATAGACTTGCTATTAGGAGCCGAGATATTCTACGAACTACTGAGATCCGAGCAATTTCAAATAATACATAAACTATATAAAACTATAGTTCACAGAAGTATTATGCACATTCTAAATTTGAACTTTGGGATAGAAATTTGTATAAATTGCAATCGTAATTAGGTTGTCAATTTTGATAATCATTTTTTCCAACAAGCGAAATAATCCGGAAATATGTAACTGGAATGGATTGGCAACACTTTTCATCTTAATAGTCAATTCTTTTAATAATGCAAAACATCCTTCGTTGTGTTGCACTATTTTCACGAATTTTGATATGCTTATTGCATACTTATTTAAATAATTGATTTTCATTCCCTGTTGTGTCTACTTTAGTTATTTTCAGGATAGTCATGATAAGAAAAGCCTCATCCAACCAATCAAATGAGTTAGCTGAGTCTTCAGAAATCAGATTGAATATTACTGATTAAACTAATGCGATATTTGAGGAAACATAAACGCATTTACTAAATAACAAATTTTTTTTCTTCTTGCAATCACTCATTATTAAATTTAATCATTTCGTTTTTACCAACCAAATCGGGAGGTTGGTTTTCCAGAGGAACTACTTTCTAGATTCCAATTCACCTAGTGTCTTTCGAATTTCTTAACGAAGTCTTCTGAAGACAACAGATTTCACTCGGAAACGATCGTCACTTTACGCGCTGTTTTTCTTAAATCTGAAAGGAGCAAGAAACGAATAACATATTCTATTCCAATGCAAAAAATGTGAAGAGCAAAGAAACATATTCTAAAACGATTTTGATTATAATGCTCGATTGCGTACACTTGCGAGGATCTTCGATTAGAGTACTAAATACTTTTTATAAAGCTAAAACAAAATTAATGTTTTGCATAATGTACAATAATTAAGAAAGCCTCAATGTCACGTTTCTTTTTACAGATTTTCTTTCCTTCATATTTTGTGACCTCTTGCTTCATTCCTGAACATGATACAAAAATTTCGTATAAATAGCAGATCAAACTGATCTTGTAAGCCAGTGATGGGCGAACCTTTTTCGGTCGCGGGCCAAAAATCGAAAGAAAAAAAAGTTTGGTGGGCCAAGATAAATGTTTCTAAAATTTTAAAAACAATATACAAGTATTGCAATTTAATAATGTACTATACAAGAATTACAAGTATACAATTTAATTAAATATTACTATAAATATATTAATGAGATGAATGAAATTGCGATTTCATTTTTAAAAGTTCCTTATATTGAGGGTCGAAGTGAGATGTACAGATTCTAAGGAACGAGGCTAAATGCTCATCTGTTAGTCTACTTCTGAATAGTTGAAAACACTTGTTCACATATATAAGATGAAGCAAACACAGCACTGATTTTCTGGGCGTGAGATATTCAATTTGGGAAACTTACTTTCGATAGTGATTTGTAAAACTCTAACTTTGGCATATTTAGAAACAACTGCTTCAGATGATTGTTAGGTTGCAACTCAATTAATTCAATCTGCAAATCTGACCTCACTACTTCACAATTTACGTTGAAAGACATGGTAAAAATATCCAATTCTGTTTGAATGGCACTGAAATCTTGAAATCTGCGTACGAACTCAAAATGCAGATTTTTCAAGCCATCTTCATAATTTTTAAGCTTCTCTTCATTTACTGAAGGTATTGAATTTAACTTCGTGAAATAAGACAAGTCGTTCTTAGCTAGCTGCCAAGAAAACAGATTAAGTTTTAGTTTAAAAGTTTTGAGATGGCCTCAGATATCGTCGATAAATTGGTTTTTCCCTTGCATCTTGACATTCAAGTTTCCCATAGGACAAAGAAGATCTGTGAAAAATACAAAGTCCGAAAGCCATTCTGTATCTTTTAACACTGGAAGAACAACAGGACACTGGAAGAACGACACAATTTCGTCTTTCAGCTGCAAAACTCGCTCGAAAACACATCCTGCACTAAGCCACCTTACTTTCGTGTAATACAGTACATCAGATTGCCCGGACTGAAGAATATTTCGAAATTTGCTATGAGTAATTCCCAAAAGATCGGATAGCATTTACAGGCTTCACGACTGCATCAAGGACGGGTTTCATATTCAGTGCAGATTTACACAGAGCATCTTGATGTATAACACAATGTAGAAAAACAACATTGTTCCTGGGATAGTTTTGATTAAAGAGTTTAAGAAATTCAGATTTTTTTCCTGCCATATTTGGTGCTCCCTCGGTCGTAATATTACATGTATTTGTTATAGGCACTTTCAAAGTTAAAAGTTCTTCCTGAAATTCACGAAAAATATCACATCCCGTTGTAGTTCCTTTTAAAGAAGGCATACATGCTAGTTGCTCGGTAATTTCAAAGTTCTCATCAACACCCCTTATAAATAATACTAATTGAGCAGTATCATTTATATCAGTACTTTCATCCATAGCTGCGGAGCAAAATTTAAACTGGCCAATATTTGACTCTAATTGTGATGTCAAATTTTTATTGATGGCTTCGATTCTAGAAGTCACCGTTTTTCGAGATAAGCTTACAGTCACAAAATTATTTTTCTTGTCTGAACATAAAACATCACAAACATGGAGCATGCATTGTTTAACTCCCCATCACTGAGAGTTTTATTATTTTAAGCAATATTGTATGCTACAATATAACTTGCATGCGTAGCTGCTTCTTGGATGCTGTTTACCATCTTGAAAAATTTTTGTCGGTCTGATAAATTTTTACAAAGACTTTCTGCATTTTGTATTCTTTCATATTCGGAAATTTCTTCGTAATTGAAATTCTTATGCTTAGATGTGAAATGACGGAAAATGTTGTATTCTTTGAAGACTGCTACAACTTCATTGCAGATCAGACACACTGATTATGAACATAGAAATCTGTGAATATGTTTTCTAAATCGAGATGCAATTGTTAACACATCTGTACATATTAAAGACTGTTTTTTTGTAGCAATTGATAAATGTATTGTAATAAATGTATTTTGTAGCAAATGATAAATTATTTGTAATGAAACTAAAAAATGAAAAATAAATTATAGTTTAAAAAAACTATAAAAAAAAACACGCTTTTAGCGTTAATCAATCTAAAAAGTAAAAAATAATTGTTAACATAAGAATAAAATAACTGACGAGAAAATGAATGTCACTGTTCTAAAAGCTTGGGGTGCTCGATATCAATCGTTATAATTTTTCACTAGTTTCATTCCGAAATGCAGAGTTAGTTTAAAAATGTCATATAAAGCACCCCACGCTTTTGGAACAGTGACATTCATTTTCTCGTCAGTAATTTTATTCTTATGTTAGCAATTATTTTTATCTTTTTAGATTGATTAACTCTAACAGCGTGTTTTTTACTTTTTTTAAATTATTAATTTATTTTTTATTTTTTAGTTTGATTAACTCTAAAAGCGTGTTTTTTTAAACTATTAATTTAATTTTATTATTTTCCATTTTTTTTTTTTTTTTTTTTTTTAATTTTTACTGTATTTTTTTTTTTTCTGTGTTATTCATGCCAACAACACAATTCATGGCACAAGCTCCTCACGATTTGGTTTGGAAAGCTGGGTTGGTCTGTAACAACTGAGATCCAACCAAAACGGTAACTGCTAGTGATGTTTTGTCTCACAAGGCATCCGGCTGTGTAGAGCCGTGACGGCCATTGGTGGCTACAATCCCCCCTTTCCGCAGGTGTACACATAAACCACTGTAGCGTCACCTAGTGTGATGGGGTCAGGGGTACCTGCGGCGTACAAGCTTTGGACAATCCACTTTAAATTTGTTAAATTTTAATTTTTTTTTAATTACAATAACTTCAGTTCTAATTATCCAATAAAGACTTTCTAATAGGCATTTTACACGTCAACAAGAGTTCGTACTAAAACAGTTCTTTTTTCTCTCCAAAGTCCATTTTTGAATCTTTTAAAAAATTTTAAAATCCCCGTAACAAGAGTTCTTAACATCAGACAGGACTCGTTCCTGCAATTCTAACCTCAGCTCTAAGAGCCATTTTTAGTCTACTATAGTTTATCAACTTACGCATAATTTTAAACTTTTTTTAAATTTCATATTACAGAAGAGCAATTGGCCCGACAGGGCCCGTCGCAGCATTTTCATCCACGGCAATAAGAACTCTTCCAGAAAATATTTTACATGTTCTCTTAAGAGCCTTTTTCAACTTTTTTACTTAATTTTATTAAATTTTTAACTCTTTTTCAAATCTCTAAACCAGGAGTCTTCTGACATTACAGGGTTTGAAATAACCTGTTTAGTCCTAGTACTAAGAGCTCTCTGTAATAAAAGACTCAAATCCACCCTAGTCCTTTTTCTAGTTTTCAACTTCCATTTCTTTTATTTTCAACATAATTAATCTCTTTCATTGTTTTTTAATTCTCAACTCTACGATAGCCGAGGACACAATAGGAACAGTCCCACTTTTCTTTTTAAATATAACCAACGACGCTCATCATTTTGATACCTGTTACAACTACCTAGAGCGATCTATTCTATACTTTATCTATAATTTTAGCATACTGTATCCTGTATAAAAATCATTAGCATCATCCATTTTTCTAAGTCCGCCATTTTAGCCAAAAATTTTACTTATGGTATTCACTTCCGGCGAATGTTCTAGAACTTTCCAGCACTTTAGGCCTTTGCATTTTCACTTCCTGCACAGTCTTCTCAGCAAAAGCTACTAGAACATTCGAGACACCCATATTTACAGATAGTTCTATTGTCGCAAAGCAGCCTCTCCATTATATCCATCCCGGGCCATCGAATAGCTAATTTGCATACGAAGGCATTCATAATCAACTTCCATTATTTTCCAAATAGCATAGCAAGCCTATTTACAGTAATAGAGCTCTGAAATTAACACTAACGCTTTAATTATTTAGCTAACATTTCCCAATTTACAGTTTCCATCTATCGTAATTAGCACAGGAGATATGGGCCTAATTAAGTTAATTGGTTTTCTTAATTAGCCTATATCTCGAAAACTATCACTCCTAGCTAATTTTCTTCAATTTTTAGCCCCCGTTAGAAACCCTGTTTACCTCGCAATGGCACATCTACTGGTGTAACCATCTTCATTCTTCCACTTTAAACTTGTTAAATTTTAATTGTTTTTATTTTAAAATTCCAATAACTCCAGTTCTAATTATCCAATAAAGACTTTCTAATAGGCATTTTACACGTCAACAAGACTTCTTTCTACAACAGTCCTTTATTCTCTCCTAAGTCCCTTTTTTAATATTTTAAAATACCCGTAACAGGAGTTCTTAATATCAGACACGACTCGTTCCTGCATTTCTAGCCTCAGCTCTAAGAACTATTTTTAGTCTACTATAGTTTATCAACTTACGCACAATTTTACTTTTTTAAACTTTTTAATTTTTTAAATTCCACATCACAGGACAGCAATTGGCCCGACAGGGCCCGCCTCAGCATTTCCATCTACGACAATTAGAACTCTCTCAGAAAATATACCACTTGAAGAACTGTTTAGAGTCCAGTACTAGTGTTGTGACTGAAAAACGTAACTTCTTCTTTGGTTATAAAACACGTTTATTAATGCAACACAAGAAAGAAATGATGATACATGATGAGGCTATATACAGATGAATAAATCCTTATACATGATTAACTTATATAATACGTACATCTTATTGATGAAAAACAATATCTTAACAGATTCTATATTCTGTGTTATTACTACGTATTAGAAATAGGAACCAAAACCAAAACCCTTTTTATTGTAGTTGCCAGGTTTCAAAAGTGAAATACGTGATACAGGAAATAAGAAACTTATTAGGAGTGGCAACATCCTCCCACCTTTTGTATTGCAGGCATATTTTGCGTAGAGCAATACAAAATGAAAACAATACATTTATATATATGCAATAGTAATGAAAATACAATATTAGAAAAACTTAAGTAGTAATTATTAATGAATAACTAATATAAAATTATCCATTTCACTGAAATTAAATTCATTAGTTCAGTCTATAAGTCCAATCTTTTCACAGGAACAATTTGTCGACCAAATCTTGATCTCTTTAAAGTTTCTAATTGTTCTTTAGGGGGATCCTTGGGTTCAAAAGATTGCTCATTCGAAACAGTATGCTGATTGTCATTATCAGAAATATCGGAAGAATCTTTAACTCTTACAGGCACATCATTGAGAATCTCGGAAGAGCTCAATTCCAAGGGATATATCCTTTGAATAGGACGGATAATTTCTCCTTTAGCCACACGCAATCTCGCCACTCTTTCGACGTTGTCTTTGCCTTTAAACAATTCGATGATACGCCCCAAAGGCCAGTTTAGCCGTTTTGTGTTGTCTGAGCCCACGAGAACAATATCTCCTGGTGACAAGTTACGTCGTTTTGAAAATGACTGTGGACTCCGAATAAGCTCTGATAAATATTCCTTCTGAAATCGTTGACGTAGTTGATAGCGTAGGTTTTGCAGATAACGAATGCGTTTACGTAGATGTTTAGCGTCTACAATGTCCAAGTCCATAGTTTCATTGCCTTTTATGTCTTGGATGAAGTCTGAAGGTTTGATAGCTCTCAACTCATTGGGATAATCGTAAATGTAAGTAAGTGGACGTCCATTAACGATGCTTTCACATTCGCACAGTAAAGTTTCCATTTCCTCGTAAGATACAGAAACACGACCTAAAACCTTTCTTAAAAGTTGTTTGACAGTGCGGATCATTCTTTCCCACCAACCTCCATACCATGGCGCGGTTGGGGGACTGAAATACCATTTTATCTTTTGAATGGCACCTTCAGCAATAATTGCTTGCCAGTTGAGTGTGTTGAGAGCTCTTGTTGTTCCCAAAAAATTAGTTCCGTTATCTGTATACATAACAGAACAACGTCCTCTTCTCGCAAAAAATCTCCTCATAGCTTGCAGGAAAGCTTCAGTAGATAGAGATGTCACTAATTCTAAGTGAATAGCACGGTAAACTGCGCATGTAAATATCACTATCCAAGCTTTCTGACCTCCTTTTAAAAGAACAGGACCTGCAAGATCAGTGCCCGTCACTTCAAATGCAGCAACACGATTAATTCTATTAGCAGGAAGAGGAGCGGGACCGTCTGGTACCATAGGCCTTAATGTATATCTCTTGCACGTGACACACTTTTGTAAAACTTCTCTGACAATCCTCCGACCCCGAGGAATCCAAAAACGTTCACGTAGATGAGACAGAGTAGTTTGCACGCCAGCATGTTGAAGTTTCTGATGAATGTAATCAATAAGTCTTCTCACAATGGGATGATCTGGTAAAACGGTAGGTCGCACAAAATCTTCCGGATCTTCTCCTAATATAAGCCTGGATTTTACCTTCAATATCTTATTTTCTTCGTAAAACTGTATTGTTTGGGCGTATTTCTCCTGAATATCAGTTGGCCATTCTGACTGTATTATTCGTATCAGAGCTTCTTCGGCACTTTGAATTTCTTCGTATGACAGCTCTTTTGTCAGCTTGTGAGAACTTACCCTAATATTCTGGCAAAATCTCAATATCCAAGCTATCATGCGTATAATTCTTGGATAACTCGAAAAATATAGAAGTCTGTTTCCAAAATGTTCTTTGGTATCAATATTAAGATTCACAACAACAGACTTTCGTCGTTCTTTCATTGCTTCTTCAGGAAGAGTTATCTCAGTGTAAGGCCAAAATTCTGGAGGTTCGTAGAGCCATTTTGGGCCCTCCCACCATCTACTTTGTAAAAGTTCAAACCAATTACATGATCGCGAAGGTAAATCAGCTGGATTAACATCTCCTGGAACAAATCTCCAATCTTCCATTTTTGTGAGTTCTCGTATTTCCTTTACTCTGTTACCCACAAATGTATTCCAAGGCTCTGTATTAGTAATCCATCCCAGAACTATCATGGAATCTGTCCAGAAATATGTCTTCAAAGGCAAATCAAGAGCTTCTAATATTGTCGAAGCAATTCTAGCTCCAATGGCAGCTCCTAAAAGCTCTAATCTGGGTATTGTTGGTCTCTGAACAGGAGCTACTCTAGCCTTCGCTGAAATCAATGAGACTTTCACCTCTCCTTCATCTTCACATCGTAGAAAAGAACAGCAGGCATACCCATGAGCCGAAGCATCAGTGAATATGTGTAAAGTAGCTTTTTTGAAATTTCCGTACAATATCCTGCGAGGAATTCGACATTTCTCAATAATAGCAATATGTTTAGCCCATCGTCGATAGCGTAGTTGCATATCAAGAGTCAACTCCTCGTCCCAGTCCAATTTATTACGCCAGGCTTCCTGAAGCAATAATTTGGGCAATAAAGTCGCTGGTGATGTGAAACCAATAGGATCATATATACTATTTACAATGGAAAGTAATTTCCTCTTAGAAATATTGTCACTTATTCCCATATCTGTTTCAGGACTAACACAGTAGAGTTCATCGGTTTCTGTGTCCCACTTCAGGCCAAGCACATTTTGAGTTTCTGAATGCTTCGTTCCTGTATGAGCCCAACATCTTAATTCAAACGACGCTGCATTCATTATTTTCATCGTTTGTGCCTTAAACTCTAACAATTCTTGTTGGTTTTCAACGCTGATCGTTAAATTGTCCACATAGAAACCTCGCTTAAGTTTCTTGACTGTCGCTTGAAGAGATTCAATTTGATATTCAGTTGAATCAAGATGATGACGAACACTAGCATTCAAGAGGAATGGACTTGATGTCACTCCGAAGACAACTCTACAATGTCGAAAGAATTCCAATTTGGTCCGATCTTCGGTATTCCACCACAAGAATCTCAAAAAATTACGATCTTCAGGTCTGACACTCAATTGTAGAAAAGCTTGTTTGATATCAGCAATCACTCCTATAGCATTAGTGCGAAATCTTAAGAGGAGTGGAGAAATTTGTTCTGAAAGGCTGGGTCCGGCGCTTAAACATTCGTTTAGAGAAGAATATCCCGGTTGTTTGAAGGATGCATCAAAAACTGGGCGAACCTTAGTTGTAAGGCTTGATGATTTGATAACGGGTCTATGAGGAAGATAATGGCCTGGCATCGAAATTTCATTCTCCGGTATAGTTTCTATTATACCCTCTTTCTGCCATTGCCTCAGAACATCATCGTAAACTTCGTAGATATTTTCTTTCACTAGACGTTTTGTAACTGAGCGTAGTCTAGATTCAGCCACATCATACTTATCATAAACAGGTGGGTGACCAGCCAGCCAAGGTAATGCAACTTCATATCGTTGGTCTTCTTGAAATCTTATGGTTTCCTTGAAATGGATCAGGGTTTCTTCTTCCAAAAGGGTCTTATTTTTTCTTTCCACAGGATCTTTTATGTCCAAAACTTCCAGATCCCAAATTTTTGGCAGTTCAAAATTTTGCAAAGATAATGTGACCATGTTAACCACTTGTTTTTTCTTTCCTAATCCTAAAATTGTCCAACCTAATAAAGTTTCTACAGCCGACAAACCAGATGCAAATACCTCCATTCTTCCGGTCAAAATGCTTCCAAGCACATCAGCTCCTAGAAGAATTCTTATAGGTGGTGTATTTCTTCCAACATCAGTCAATACAATCCCTCGTGAAGCAAGTTTGGTAAGTAAGGTTTTATCACGTATTCTTGGTAAAGTTGAGCAAATCTTCGGTTGATCAAGAAGAGCCACTGATGTCGAATATTTGCGATCCAAACTTTCAACAGTTACTGAAAATCTGCCATGCTCAGCAGTAGGTGAAATTCCACCACCAAACAGTCCTTGAGATAGCACTTCTGTTCCGGAGGGAGAAAGATTTAACTCTGCAACTAAACTCTTTTCAATATAGGATCGATGTGATCCATCATCCATTAATGCTCGAACACAGACTTCTTTTCCCTTGTGTCGTAGTCTGACGATGATTGTTTTGAGATATATTTCATATTCCGAGGAATGATTTGTTAACAAAATTTCTGTAGACTTAGCTTCCTCATCAGCTACTTTTCTCTTCGGTAAAGAACTATTAAATTTTCTTAAATCAGGGCAAAGTGATGCATAATGCCTCCGTTCACAAATCAGACATCTAACGTTGCTATGGCACTTTTTGGCCATATGACCAAGCTTAAGGCAAACTAAACAGCATCTCTTGAGCATAATTTGTCTCTTTCTATCATCATAATTCATGTTCGAGATTTTCCGACATTCTTGACTTGGGTGAGAACGATCACAGAAAACACAATTATTTTCCCCAGCAGAAGAATTTGCAATTAAAGTTGCAGCAGTAGGTTCATCTTTGTGCACTGGTTTATGGATGTCCTTTCGTTTTATCCCATTTCCAAATGCAGTTTCAGCTAGAACACGATGTTCTTCGCCTTCTACTTCATGACGCAAGAAAGACATAAGATTTTCTAGAACCTTCTCTGTCGTAAGAATAGAATCCTCTTTTACTTCTCTGTTGAGTCTATGTCTATCCCAAGCTTTTAAAATTTCTACTGGAAGACAAGATTCAACAACAGGATACAACATTGCTGCATAATTGGAAGTTGTCACACCTAATGTCTCTAATGCCCGTAAATAGGAGCAAAGCTTATCGTATAAATCACTTAATTTTATGTTCGTCTTACTGTTGACTAGTGCCAAAAGATCTCGGATGTAAACTTCAACTAATAAATCTTTCCTACCAAATCGGGATTTCAAATGTTCAATAACTTTTGAATAATTTTCCTTAGATGGTGGATAGCTTTCAACAATATCACGAGCTTTCGTATTTGTTTTTAACGATGACAGCAAGTATTGAAATTTATCTTCCAATCTTATACTTTCATCTTCGTCAATACGACAAAACTGTCCCCAAAACGCAACCCATGATCTAGGAATAAGATCATATTCTTTTAGACGTAGTTTTGGCAATTGCAAATTATCAGGTGTGCATTTATTGGAAACTACAGAGGAAGTTTCATTTTGTTGCTTATAATACTTCTCGTATATAACTCGTATTTCCGTAAATCTGTCTCTGTACGATTCCACCGTATCATATTCTTCATCAGTTAAATCGATCAAATCTTTGATTTCTTCATCAACTTTAGATAGACGTTCAGCTTTCTCATTAATTTTATTATACTGAACATGAATGTCCTTTTCTATATCAACCTTACGATGAATTTCATCGAATATATTTGCTGATACTGTAAAAAGACGTCGTAAATTAGTTCTTTCATTACGTAATTTAGTCTCTAATTTTGCTTGTTTAGCCTTTAATTTAGCCTCAGTCTCTACTTGTTCCGCTTTTTCAGTCATTTTATTTATCGTAAATATAAATCAAAATGAACATAAACACTCTACACAAATATCTTCTTCTTATACAGTTCGTACAAATATAACTCAGAAGCATTCAAAATAAAATCCACAAATTACCTGGATTTCCAATACGTACATTTGCTTACTTCTGTTTCACTACGTAATGCAGAGTACAATGTCCTGTCACGGACGCCAGATGTTGTGACTGAAAAACGTAACTTCTTCTTTGGTTATAAAACACGTTTATTAATGCAACACAAGAAAGAAATGATGATACATGATGAGGCTATATACAGATGAATAAATCCTTATACATGATTAACTTATATAATACGTACATCTTATTGATGAAAAACAATATCTTAACAGATTCTATATTCTGTGTTATTACTACGTATTAGAAATAGGAACCAAAACCAAAACCCTTTTTATTGTAGTTGCCAGGTTTCAAAAGTGAAATACGTGATACAGGAAATAAGAAACTTATTAGGAAATAAGAAACTTATTAAAAAAAACAACTAGTAAAAAAAAAAAAAAAAAAAAAAAAAAAAAAAACGTTTCTTCATTGCAATCGAATATCATGTTGGCAAGGATGAAATTTGTAGTTAATAATATTGACTATAATATTAACAGCTTATTATTTGACATTAGTCTCACATTTAAGTTTTTTTTTTTTTTTTTTTTCCTTCTTAAGTTACACATTTCACATGTTTAAAGAAATCATTGTAAGTTCTAAAAATATCAAAAACCTTTAATTAATTTTGTTGAAAATTTGCACTATTATGATTTCTATGGAACTACGACATCGCAGACCAAGCGTAACATTAATTGTGTATTTGGCTTGTGCTCCATGCAATAGACAGTATGAAATTGGTTTGTCAAATTTCATACCGGTAATTTTGACCTTACGAATAAGCCAAGCGGTAACCGAGAATCGTAAGTCAATAATAACGAATAAAAGGTCGCCGTTGAGTCTGACCCATTTCCGAGAGCCTGGGAATTATAACTGAAGTTTGGAGTTAGCAAACAAACAACATTAACTCATTTAGCTCAAATCAGAAAAGGAAAAAGTTGGATAAGTCTCCGTGAACAGAATTGAAAATACAAACAAAAGGCGTTTGAAAACATACTCGATAAATCTGATCTAATTTTCATCGAATTGTCCTTTGGCATGAGAAATAGATCCACTATGACAATCACAAACATTCAGTACAGTAGTTGATAAGATGAATCATCAAAACACACTCCAGTATTCATCAAAGAAGCCGATGATGAGTGCTTGATGGTCTAATGCAGGTGTCATCCATTACGATTTCATTAAACCGGCCCATCGATCATAACAGAAATATACTGCAACCAATTGGATGAAATGATGAAAAAAAATTTGTTTTCAAACTTATTATAAAACATAAGAAGACCTATATGGGTCAGTTCTCCTTATTTCTACTGGAAAACAATGCTTTTGTCCACCTTCACCCTTATAACCAAAAGATCACGAGACCCTTAGAAAGGGGGTAATGGATTTAAACAAAGGTTAAAAGAATAGTAAGGTTAAAGTTTAAAAGAATGCTGACCCAGCTAAAGCAAGATAAGCAATTTTATTTTAAAATCTGACAAAAACAAACAGCACAACTTCATGTTTCATATAAAACAAAAAAACATACGAGCCAGTTCTCCAAAATAATTCCAACTGGGAAAACAATCCTTTTTATCCACCTTCACCCTCACAACCAGAAGATCACGAGACCTTTAGTAAGGGGTTAATGATGGATTTAAACAAAGAATGTATCCCAAGAAGGTTGTTTAGGGAACTACTGACCCAGCCAAAGCAATTTTATTTTAAAATCTCCTGACATAAACAATCAACACAACTTCATGTTTCATATAAAAGAAAAACAAAAAACATATGGGGCAGTTCTCCAAAATAATTCCAACTGGAAAACAATCCTTTATATCCACTTTCACCCTCGTAACCAGAAGATCACGAGATGTTTGGTAAGGGGTTAATGATGGATTTAAATAAAGGTGTATCCGAAGAAGGTTGGTAAGAGTATTAACAATGCAAAATAAGCAATTATTATTTTAAAATCTTTTGAGATAAATGCTCCACACAACTTCAAATTAATTATAAAACATAAAAAAAAAAAACATAAATAAGCTAGTTCTCCAAAATAATCTCTGTAGAAAAACAATCATGTCTATCTTATACCCACTAAAAGAATAATTCCATATTTAGAAAGCTTACTGTAAATGAAATTTTGAATTGGATGATTGTGTTTTAAAAATATATCATTTATTTGCACAAATGTAATATGGTGCTTATATTAAAAGTAAGCTTTTAATGTGCAAGAGGTTTTAACATGAAATCCTTAATTTTGCAGAAAATGCAGCAAAGACTTCTGTTTCATGCAGTTCAGAAGTATGACAAATCAGAAAATTTTAGTATACTCACTATCACCTGTCTTTGAATTAGCATTTCCAAATAATGAATTTATATTTATTATTCGGTTTTTCATATATTTCATTTCATTTTCCAACATCAGTAAATGACAAAACTGCAGAAAATCAGTGTAACTTTTAAAATTTGTTGTCCCATCTTCACTCAAATAATTGCATGATTATGATACCAAAAGCAAGGAGTCAATGATAGATTTAAATAAAAATGTTTTCCAGAAAAGTTATATCAAGGAGCTCTCAGCCAATTTATAAATGACTCATTAAATGTTTAGCAATTGTCTAAAGCTAGACAAGTTTACACATGGATTTAAATGAAATACAATTTTTCATTTCATCACTATTTTTAACAAACTCTTATAATTTTCAAGTAAAAACAAATAATACAGCTACATTACACATAACCATCACATAAAAAAGGTGGCATTCTTTCTTTAGAATTTTATGGAGTTGAGAAATTCATCCAAAAAGGAAGTAAAGCATCACAGAATAAAAGAATTATTGAAATAGAAATGCTTTAGCAACAAAGCTAAAATCAGCTTTCTTTTTTAAGCTTTTGTTTTTCTACAGCATAGTAATGAACCAAAGATGGAGAAGGTACTTTTAATAAATTGATAATTACCAATAAATTGATAATTACCAATTTGTTATTGCAAATTATTTTTCATCAAAAAAAAATTCTTTTTATTGATTTCAAAATAATATCTCCTCAGTAAACAAAAAATTATCATCTTCATCAATATTGTTTACATATGATGTGTCTAAGAATGAGTTGATTTTATTATTTTGTTAATATGGCCAGATAAATGTTTTTTACCTAGTTTAGGACTAGTATAATTATATATATAAAAATGATTTATATCATACTTAAGGATGTTATTCCTGTTTTTATAGATTCCAAACTTAAGTGTTTTGCATTGTATATATAGGGTAACAAACATTTTGAATAGTTTGCTCCTATTGTAGAAAACAGAAATTTTTAAAATTAAAATTTAAATGATTCCAATTTTTTTAATCTGTTCCCCATATTAAAATATTTGTCCTTTTCACATGATCTGAAATTAAAAAAAAAAAAAGATTAAAATTGTACATAAATGTTTTGCATAAAATAAGCTTAAAATCAAGCATCAGGAAAAAAAAATATTTTATATAAATGTACTATGTAAACCATGTTTATTACCCTATTACATTGGTGGGTATACAAGATGCCAGTGAACTCACCATAAAGTATATAATTTTAAATAACCCACTAATATTTTTCATAATCTGGCTGATTATACCCTATAAAAAATCTTAGTTTCATGATAGGTTGATAGCACATCAACCTATAATGATGTGTTATCAACACATCCTACAAATGGTGGATCCTACAAATCCCTATTATCAATCCCCTTATCCTATAAATTGTGGACACAATTAATAAAAATTGAAAAAAATTTCTGCAAGAAAGAAATGAACATTCTGAACATAAAGTTATATACAATGGAATGGAGATGGTCTGCATTTCATTTTATTTTAAGTCCATTCCTTGGAGAGTGGTGGAGAATAATAGTATGGTGGAGAGTACTGGTAAAGTTATAGGTCAAGTAGATGACTTTAGTCAAATTGGCTTTATGTTGACATCAAGTGAAATTGACGCAAGGTCAAATTGATGACAAGAAGCGAGCCTGTATAAAATCAGATGGCTGTCTTTTTATGAAAATTATTTTTCCTTTTTATCAAAATTCTGGAGACTCTTCAAAATAGTGGTCCCGATCACCAAATGCAGAATTTAGCACGAGCTTGGCAACTGTCAAAAGGTGATAAATAAATGGTAACAAATGAATCTTATCATAAAGAGTTATTTTTATGGAAACTCTACTGGCCTATCAAGATTTGACAGGTAATGGACATCTGGGACAGAGGACTTACATAAAAATTAATGATTAGGTCAGTCAATCCAAAATACTTTGATACTTGTTAATTCAGTACTACTATTTTTAAGGATATATAATTTTTATAAGCAAATAGAGAGTACAATAATATTGTTTTAAGTTAGTGCAAATTAATGTTTTGCTAGTGCAAAAACTGTATTTATAAATATAACAGATCAATAAAAGTAACAAATTGAGATGCTCAAATTTATTAAAAAATTTTCTTTGAATTATATTAGTAATGATTGTAGCATATGAAATTCAAAATCAATAATTACTTTCTTCACATTTGTTAACAGAAAAAAACAGCCATAAAATGCATTGAATATTTACTGAATTTCAAAATTCTTTGCAAAACTTTTTTTTTTTTTTTAATTCTCAATTTATAAGTACTTGAGATCCTTTCCCAGCAATACAATTATTTGAGGGTGGTATAATTTTTGACTTCATAAAAATCATTCAAAAGAAATTTATAAACAACATTGAAAAACATTACATCTAGTTTTGAAAAAAAAAAATTCTCTTACTCTAAAAAAGTATCTTTATTTATTTTTTAAAATCATAAATTTCCAGTATTAATTATTTTCAGTAATTTCCAGTATATTGCCTGTGAGGACAAAAATGGAAATCAGTAAAAGTAACTTAATGTACAATAGTTGATAACTTCTTTTAAGCTTCATAAAAACATCAGTACAGGAAATGTAATGAATTAATATTTCTTGATCATAAGTATTGCATTATTCTGCTTTATTACTGAAATTTACAAATTTTATGTTTTAAATCATACTAAACTGTAAATCAGTATGCACAAATTAATTGCTTTCCATTACGATATGTTGCATGCCTGGGTACTTTTTTGTTTCAAAGACATAAAAGAATGCACAACATATATTGTTAGAACATATATTTTATATACATAATTTTTTTTTCTTACGAAAAATACAATTTAAAAGAACTGGAATCATTTTAAAGGAAATTAATAATTTAAATAACACATTTCCCCTTAATTTTATTTTTATACTTTTGTCTAAAATCATCTATATTTAATATAAACAAACTGAACTATTAAAAAAAAGGGGAAATATATTACATCCTGCAACAAGTCTATTTTTCATCTTAACTTCAGAAATAAGATAATTTCCAATGCAATTTTTGCTGTTACAAAAAAAAAAAGATATCTAGAATTTACATAACAAAATTTTAAACTAGGAAATTAGCTGTTAAGAGTAATGATTTTTTTTTAAATTTAAAGTAGATTTAAATTTAAATTAATTTGTCTATGAATTTCTAGATAACAAAGTCAACTAAGGATTTCTCTTAAAAAAACATTTAAACAAATATTTTAATTTATATTACAATTTTTTAGTAAAATTTTATGCAACATTGATTTGAGGATTTTTTTCATAACAATCATTCAATAATGAAGCACTAATTAGAACATATTTACAAAATTTAATTTGTCGTAAAAAACTATCAAGACTTATCATTTCAGGAATTTGTGTTTCTTATTGAAAAACACAAATCCTAAACTTTTAAATCCTTAATAATATCTTTGCTAAATAATATGCTTACTTACATATACAAATCAATCTGATAAAGCAATACAACACTTCTATATATATATTTTCCATCAAAAATATCTCATGAAAGAAAGCTGAAAATAAGAGAAATTTCAAATAGCCAATGTTTGTGAGAAAAAGTAAGACTGGTCATAAGATAGTCAACAGACTTAGGAACATAACTAGAAAAACATAAAACATAACTAGGAAACGAACATAACTAGTATTTAAAAAATAAAATAATTTTAATATGAAGTTATTATCTATCATTAAGATAATTTTTAAGCCCATAATAAACTTTACATAGGACTTAAACTTTATAAAAACAATGGAGTAATAAGTCAAAAGCAAATTGCATGTAAAATAAAAAAGAATTCCAACTTAAAATTTTTTTTATGTGAAGAGCATGAATTGTGCCATTTGTCATTTGATGTTCTCCCATTGCCAAAAGAAATAATCCATTTGAAATTATTAACTAAATTTAACTAACAAATTGTTAACATACTTGTGAAATACATTAGTATCAATGTGCAGCTATCAAACCAGTGAACAATGTGCATCCATATAAGTTTATTTAAAACTATAAACTTTACAAGTTTCATTCATTTTTATATATCAAGTTTGATGTGATTGTGGTTTTGATGTGTTAATTCTCTATAACGATAATAGTTTATTATTTAATGCTTTATTTCCCTTTAACAAAAAATTATAAAAATTAATATTGGGCCATTTGAGTATAATCTAAAACTGCTTTGCATAAATCATAATTATATATATATACAGAGGTTCTACTGTATATATATATATACATACAGTAGAACCTCTGTATGTCAAACTTCAAGGGAGATGCCGAATAATTCGAGTTATAGATTTTTCGACTTATGGAGGTTTTCGACTTACACTGATTTTGTAAGGAAATATTCGACTTGTAGAGGTTTAAATTCTTCCAAACTTATTTTGAGAATTATAATAAGAACATTTCATAGAATGAACAAAAAAAAAATGTATACTCTATTTACTGTATACTCATATATTATTTTTTAAGAAACAATAACATGCATTGTTAGCAAATCCTTAAAGTAGGTAACTAATTTTTCTTCGAGCTTTAAAGGTAATTAGTTTCAAATGATCGAGTTGTAAAGTTTGTAATTAAAAAATAAAGTTTAATTTCATTGCTGTTAAATTCCGTAATTTTTTAAGACTTCAGAATTTTTAATTAATTCAGTTAAGCAATAAAAATAATAAATAAATGTTCAAACTATTGGTCAGTTAACAAGTTACACATAGAAGTTTCATACTTCCGATACTGTCCAAAAAGTAAAATTGTTATGAAAACATTATTAATAATAATAATAAAAAATTTCCCCTGATATTTAGAAAATTTTATTATATAATTATAATATAAGTTTTTTGATGTTATATTTTTTACAAAAAAATAATAACTTGAGAAAGCTTAATAATAAAAAAGAAACATAAATAAATATTATGTTTTATAAACATTTAATAAATAATGTGCTTTAAAAGAATTAAAAGTTAAATAATTAATTTGTGGATATTTCTGATTGGAAATAAGTCTCTGAATAAATATATTTTATTATAGGTTATCTTTTTATTTTTAATTTCAAATATTTAAGGTAATGCAAATTAAAGTTTTAATTATTCTTTTCTTAAATTGTATAACTATTTTCTTACAAATTTTAAGCATGTTGAAGACATACAATTCTGATGATTTTGAGAAGCAGGATTTCTGTTTCTGACTTTTACGAAATAATGATATTAGCACAAGTTACATTAACTTTAAAAATGAATTTGAATTGTATGTGATATAAGATTCTTAAATTATCTTGAATATCAAGCGTAATTTATCAAAACCCAATTTAAAAGAACTTGTTTATTTATTTATTTTTTTTTGCATGCATGTTCTGTATTCATATTAAATATCTAAATAAATTGAACTGCAGAATATTTAATAGTATCTGCCTCCCATTAATCAATAGGATTCATGTTAGCAGAAAAAACAAGAAATTCTTTGTCAATCTAATTTGAAATTTTTCAAACATTTCATCGCCAATTACATAATTCACTGTGACAAATTCCATATTAAATTTAATTATTTTACATTTTCTGTAAATTTCTCTCTTTTTTTTTTTTTTAAGCATCGATGTAAAGACAGAAATTTATAGATGAATCCTGATTTATCAACTTGTTCAAAGTTCAAATGATTTTTTTTTCTTTCTCCAAGCACATTTGTAACAATTGTTTTAGATTTTGATCTATCGCAAGATAATGTTTAAAATACTTTGAAATTAAATTAAAAAAATTATTGATATTTCAAACTGTAATTAAATAAGAATGACTGTATTTGACTTAATGGCATATTTTATATAATTCTGAAGAAACTATTATTTTATGTGTAGCATTCAGTTTTATGATGTGACGACTCACTACTTTTATTTTTATGTCGATCTGGATGTTTACGATATCTTATTGCCAAAATACCAACATATCTACGTTTAGAGAACATTTGACAAATATAATTTTCAAATGGTTAACATGCCACATGTAATTTAATATGAAATGTTCTACCACTGATGTTTTGCTTCATGTTGCCGCTAACTATTATTCTTTTTTTCCTAATTTATTTCTTTTCTTGTTACTTTTTGCACATGAAATCACTTGCAAACTTTCCTCTGCGCCAAAGATAATATAAATAAAGGACGCATAGTGCTCTGTATGGATTTAACAACGAATTTTTCTTGTGAAAGCAGATCAATAATTCCATACTCATAGGCTATATTAAAGACATTATATCCCAAATGAGAAAAATTAATGGAAATTCTGACATTGGATAAATTTATACATTATGCCAAAATGCAAAAAATAAAAGTGGATAAGGATCGAACAATAAATGAAATTCGCAAATGCGATTTCAACAGCATAAACATAAATAAGAGCACACACATGATTAAGAAAGTTAATCTGTTTTTTCTCTAAGTCTCTATCAGAAATTTAAGTTTCTATTTAACAAAAAATAATAACTAAATAAAATAAAAAAATAAAGCTATGATTGAAAGATTTTCGTGATTTTTAGTTGTACACCAGATTAAGAGCTATCAAAGAAAAAATATATATGTAGATTTCTCCTTACAACATTTTTACATTTTCTTAATGGGGTGTAACGTAGTGGGTCTCCTTGTGGTGCACTCTGGGTAAGGCTAAATCCCCTACAAATGCAGAACACGCATTCATGGAGAGTAATATTTTGCTTCTGCATTGGAGTGAGGCAAAGAGAGTCGAGTTGGAAAATCGGGTCAATCAGTTAGGAGTTGGCGCTTTCTCAATTGATGAAGCCAATATTCACGAAAAGGACAGAGAAAGATTTAAAGTTACAAATAACTTCATATATTTCTTGGAAACAACAAAGCAAATAGCAAGTGGAATAATTAATCAGTTTTTTTTTAAAAAAATCGAAACCACATTTATAAGAAAAATTGCATCTTATCTGAGTATTTTTCGTTTGATAATAATAAAAATTATTTTTTTAAAACTTTGTATTAAAAGCTGGTGATAGCAAAACTTGCGAAATGTGAATACTATAATTTTTCATAATTTGTAAATTTTGAATTCAAAATTCATTTATAAAAATTAAATTTTATTTAACTGTTTTGCCAAGATTAATTCTTTTCCATCAAGATTATAACTGAAGATATATTTACCCAAATTAATTAAAACTATTTTTTTAGTAATAATTATTGACAATGGTGAGTTATTTTAAAATGACTGTCGGCCATAGACAACCTCTAAAGCGATTTTCTGTTTGAGAACTCCAATAAAAACAACGTTTTGAATTCAGGCGCCTGTCATTTCGCATTGAATCTTGATTTAGTACTCGATAAGTTGTCCATACTGAGAAACTTCATGGCCGAAATGAAATATTTCGTATTTCTGTCCAATTCAAATATTTTCTTAATACAAAAATTTTACTTTATCTGTTTTACATTTTAAGAATTACAAGAATAAACACCTGCATCAGCATTTTTAAAAGTATGCTTCGTAAAAGTGATTACATTTAAATTACTTAGCAAGCAAGTGGAATGGAGGGGACTGGCAAATTCACTTGGATTCTTATTTATATTTGTTTAAAAATAAAGTTATTCCATTTCTTAAATTCCTTTCAAAAAATTTTTTCTTGCAATAGGGAATGTTTTATTGGATAGCTATTACAAAAGCATGCTTTTCTGAAAGGTGAAAAAATATGTTGTGCTTTAGGGGCAGATCTAGAACAGTTGATTCCTTATAATTCATTTCAATAAAGAATTCTCGTGATTCATTTAGCAGGACTTGCATCTGCACCACCAGAGTAAACAAAAATATTTTAACAGTTAATTAACACTAATAATTGTTCTTTCTCGAAGGAAGAAAGAGATTTTAAAAATAACTGCGTGATTTCAAAGAGTAAAAGCAATATTAGAAAAAATTATGAAATTATTGTATATCAAAATCTACTTTTAACTAATATCTAACTTTTTTACAACAAAAAGAGATAATGATCACTTAAATGGATCCATTATTTTGATCATTTATGTCTCTAATAATAATTTTAAAAAAAGGCCAACAAAAAAAAAACCAAATTAATTAAAAAATATTAACTAAAATTAATTGAATTTTCTCATAATTATTTTAAGAAATAAAATTTGTCACGGATGTTAGATAAATTGAAAAATATTAATATTGTCAAAAAATATATATTTATTCTAAAAAGCTGTATTTTAATGTACATTTCACAAAATCAAATGTGAAAATAAAAATGTGTCCTTATATAAAAAATATCAGTAATTTTTAGTGTTAATTTCTTTTTTTCCAACTAAACTAGCATGGCAGTTTTGATGGTTCAGTTTAATTATAAGCACATGCTGTATTAATGAAAAACTTTCAAACTGTAAGCCTTGAGTAACATGAATGGGCCTTGAAACAGTAATGCAAGACATGCCTTGCATATAGATTGGAGCATTGCATTTTAATAAAACATTTTTTAAAAAATACATTACATTAATTAATCTTTTTATGCTCTATACATTAAGCATTACCTAACATGTCATCACAACATCATATATAAGTTGTCTTGTAAAAGATCTGTGGTATACGTAACGATAAAATAATGCAAACAAAAAAGCAAATGAATTTGTATCAATCAAAGCATTTACGAAACTAGATACAGCAACATCTCGCTTTTGGCCGTACCAGACACCATCTGTAAAAACTAGGCTACTTCATTGTTTTATTTTATCCATAAAATTATAGATATTTTTGTTTTTAAGAGTGCAGTTTTTCATTTCCTTGATCATTTTTCTTCTTCTTATCCCTGGCCACTTTTAATGTTTCTCATGGTTTTTATGTTTTTTTTATTAAATCGTTTTCACAAGCTATTCTAATTGATTTATTTAAATTTCTTTCACGAGCTAATCATTAATGTAAAATTATTCTGAAAGATCATCTGATGAAAGCAGAGATAAATTTATTTCAAAGTGAAAAGGAGATTTTTCAATTCTATAGTTTTCAAATTTTTTATGTTTGCTCTTATTCATTTTGTTCTAACATTAAATTCTAAATTTTATGGATAATCTGTAAATTAGTCGAGCCAACTATTTTTTTATTATTATTATTCTGAAGTTTTATGTTTTCAATATTAATTACTATAATCAAAAATTATTTCGGTTATATATAACATTTATTCACCAATCATTGAATTTTCAGTAAAATAAACTCCCATTACCAATTAAAACTGTTTTAAATCAGCCAAATAGAAAAAGTTCAACAGCTAGTAATGATTTGTACATTTCTTTTCAGAAAAAGTCTTTGCTTTTAGAAAAATAATTTCTTGACTTATAATAAATCTTAGATAAGTCTTTCTTGATCCATTTTAGTATTATAAGTAGCATTTAAATTATGTAATACTACAATTATTGGTTCATTTTAGTAAAACATGAAAGTTGCAAAACAGCTTTTATTATTAGATATCACACCTTTTTACAGGATTACGCTCAAACAAGGAAGATTTTACATCGTATTTTGTGACCACCTTACGGTGTTCATGGTTAGTCACCCGGCGTGCGGTGGCCCACAAATTCAAGTGATCCTCCATTAGGAGACTGTTTCAAATTGGCACTTCATTGGAGAAGACTACACGATGGTACTCTTGGCACAGTTCATCTACAATTTCCTCAAACAGTCCCCTGTTCAGGATCAGGTCTCTCTGAAATGGACGAAAAAAACCTTATTAGATATAATCAAGTAGTTCTCAAATTTATATCACATATATACTTTTTTTTTTTTATTTTAATTGCTCTGAATTTCAAAACATTTTTCTCTCATATTTTTTTTTTTTTAATATATATATATATATATATAACACTGTATGCAACTAGGTGGTTTGATAGAAATCAAGACAGTATATTTAAACATAAAGAAATCCCATTTACATGAATGTCGGGTTAAACTGATAGTAACTGATGTTGCAGCAGTTTAGTTTTTTCAAGGAAATATGTTAAATATAATTGCTCAACTCAGAACTAATTTACAAGACATTATATACATCATTAGATTACAAATGTGTAAATTAATTATAAAAAAATAATTGTAAATTGATTATAAACTATTTGGGAATTAAGTTGTGATAAAATAATAATAAAAAAATTCAAATATCTCAATTTTCTCATTAAGTGCTAATGCAAAATCCACTTTTGTTTTTTAAAGAGCTTCAAAAGTTTGCTCTTATGCAGGAAAGGAATGATGGTAACATCAAAGATCAATGTTCAAAAATAGATGTTCCAAGAATATTGGACTGAAATTGTAAATTTTAAAACACATGCTCATCACATTTAAATATTTTTGTTTTTTTTTTACTTTGACAGATGCATTTTATTTATACCTGTACAAGTTAATATACAGTAAGCGATTGATGAATTGTTACCATTATTCGTCGCAATTCCAGAATTAAATCTAAAAATTGCTTAAATAATTTATTGACATAATGTAATGTCATTCAAATTCTTATATTAACACTATGCCAACCGAGTGCCTTAATGTGAAAAGGCTTGCAAGTTCAGATATTACAAAAATTAATTTTGAAGAAACAGAACACTTACTGGGTGAACGGGCCTACTGGCAGGGGCAGGCTTCTGCAATAATATATAAAAAAACCAGCATAAGTTTGATAACATTCCAATTATTAATCTAATGAAAATATCTTTTTAAGTTAAATAAGTAATATTAAATGTAAAAACATGAGACAAAATAGTGACTTTCAAACAGTGGATTCTACAGAATTAAAAAAACATACACAAACATGTTTTTTTTGTCCATAGACTTAACAAAAGTACTTATAATTCATTTTGACAACAGTTCGTAATCGCTAACAGAGATTTAAAAAAAAAAACTGATTATCTAAGTAAAGAAAATACTCACCAGCAGGCTGGCTTGAGTGGTGCAGGAGCTTTGGATGGAAATCTGGTGACCTTAAAAAAATAAAAGCAATCATTAATACAAAAAATAAAATAAAATAATGACATAAAAGGGTTTTGACAATATGTACTATAATAAACTTATGATTGAATATTAAACATTTTGCAATGGTTCAAATATTTACAATATGATTTTTCACGAAGAGATTCTTGAACCATCTACCAAATGAATGCGTAGAATATTAATTTTTATGCAAACTATAATTTGCATTCACATAATTGTTTATAAAATGATTGTGATATATATATGGTTTCACTAACAAAGTCAGTTTTCTGACCCACGCGTTTGCAGTGTGTTGCGACCTGTGTCTCAGGAAAAGAGGATCCTGGGGGCAACACCCTTTGGCCTCCGCTTCTGATAGACGGGTGGCACACCTCAGTTTTCGGGTGTGTCAATTGGCTCGCAATTACCAGTCAAAAGTGCCTGAAATTGCTCTGGATTCAAGTGAGGTGTCACTTCTTGGGCGTCTCGCTAAGGGTGGAGGTTGTCACAGGGAATGGATCTGACTGTATAGGTCCTGGTCAGCACTAAGCCAGAAATCTGCTTTCCCTTGTTGGGCTCCATGGTGGGTGGCGCCATCTGGGACCCGAATGTTTCTACTTTTTGTATGGATGCTCAAAACGTTTCTTCAACCTTGCGTTCCAATGCTCGTCGTAATTCAGCTCCATCTACTATTGACAATCTTGCTAAAACAACTAGATTTTTTATCTTATCAATACCACAGAATGTCGCTTCCAAATCCCCTTTTGCCATTGAAAAGTGTCTTCGTAGTATCTGGGTAGTCCAAAGTCCGTCAAAAAGCTTAAATCTGGCGATCTCATTGAAACAACCAACACAATACAATCAAAATCTTTACTGCCTGCAAAACTTTCTCAATCAGCCGATACAAGCTGCACCTCACAAATCCCTAAACAACACTAAAAGTGTAATTTCCGAAACTGATCTACTTTCTTGTACCGATTCAGAAATTTTAGATGGGTTATCTGACCAGGGAATTTCTCACCCACGCTGCATTACCATTAAAAGAGATGGAGAGATTATTGTAACAAAACATATAATATTGACATTCTCTTTCACAACCTTGCCATCTAGCGTGAAGGCGGGTTACTTGAATTCCCCTGTTCCGTCCATATATTCCGAATCCTTTACGTTGTTTGAAATACCAAAAATTCAGTCATTCCCAAACTGCTTGTAGAGGTGTTGCAGTTTGTTTGAACTGTTGATCTATAGATCATACATATGCAAACTGTCAATCTGAACCCAAATGTGTCAATTGCAATCAACCGCATCCCATTGACTCAAAATCTTGCCCTCAGTGGCAAACTGAGAAAAAGATTAAATAAATAAAAGTTTCCCGCAACTTCTCTTATTCTGAAGCTCGCAATCAACTGTCTCTTACGCTGAAATAACCACGAAACAAATTCTTCTAATAATGGGCATTGTTTGCCCACCACTTAAACTTCTAAAGCCATTCTTGACTCCAGTACAGAAATCTGTTAAAAACTCCAATATTAAATCAAAATCCACTAAAATAGCTCATGATTCTGACAAATCTTCTACTTCGCCATCCACCAGTTTCGCTAAACAGACCTCTAATATCCCCAAAACCAACTGCTTCTTCCTCATCTGCTTGTAAATTACCAGCAACCCTGAAGAATACGAACTACAAACTTCGGAACGAACACAAAAAGAAAAATTTGATTTCTAATACAGTAACTTCCATAAAATGTAAATCTACCAATAGTGTATCAAAATCATTGCCCAAATTCACAAAACAATTTGACACAAACAGATTTGAACCACTGATGTCTTTTACCACTCCCGACGATTTAGAAAATTATTCTGAAACGGAACCACCTGATTCTTCAAACTCAGACGATCTGTTAGAATACGATGCAAATGACATTTTAGAGTAGACAAATTTCCATTCGATCATTAACTGATTTTATCTGTTTTTATAAAATTTATATGGTCTTGTAATTTTTATTTTAGTATTTTAATCATTCATATATTACATTTTTACCTACCCTCACATACGGCAATTATTTCACTCTGAATATTTTAAGAATTTTTTTTTTAAAAAATACCGTTGTTTGGCGCAGTATGGTTAAGTCTGGCACCTTGAGTCATAAAACTACAACCAACCAAACTGTTCAGATGATAATTGTTTTGACATATTCCTGATTTTACATCATTCTTTGTTTCAGCTTTAATTCACCCTTTTTTAATATTTTAACCATTCCTAAGCTGACTTGTTTTTACCTCTTTATACCAATGACAATTATCTTACTTTTAATCGCATCAAAATTTAAAAACAAAAAGGCACTTATGTTTGGCGCAGCATAGCCAAATCTGGTTCTTGCGCCATAAAACCCCCACCAACTCACCCAAATTGAAATTGGTCCTAAACAAGAACACCGGGGGATATCAATATTATAGGAAATTTCACTCCCTTCACTTAGTATAAATCTTTCATTTAAAAAGTCAAATAGTGTGTTTTTCATATAGGATTGAATTGGAAGATGATTAATTTTATCTTTTAAAATGTACCAATTCACGGAATTAAAAGAGTTGGCAATGTCCAAAGAGATTAGACATGTAACATTTCCTTTTATGTCAGTTGACTGACAAATTTTTTTATATTCTCAATAGCAGACCTTTTCCTTCTAAAACCATATTGATTTGAGCTGAAAAAGCTTTTGAGCTCCATATAATAAATTAGTCTATCAACAATAATTCTATCATACAATTTGCCCCAAGTTGGTAAAAGACAAATAGGTCTGTAATAAGAAGCAGAATTTATATTCTTACGAATTTTCGGAATGAGTACTACCTCAGCTATTTTAAACTGACATGGAAATTGACATTGTTCAATAGAGATACAAACCACATTTTATTGGCAGCGTAAATTTCTTTACTTATTTGACCAGGAATTTTTTCAACACCTGCGGCGTTTTTTGGTTTGATTTTTGAAATTGTTCCTTCAATTTTCAGGTTGGATAGGTTTTTAAAGTCCAGTGTAGCTGGATGTATTTCAATTGGATATACCTTAACTTGGAAGTAATGATCTAATATAGCTTTAATGGTTTCTCTAGCTAAGGACCGTTCTACCGTTCCAACGCGACAGAATGGCGGGAAGGAGAAAGAATAATGATCTCAAAACAAAATGGCTAAATGACGGCGCAAAGGGTTGCTCAAAAAGCCCTCCAAAAGCATATAATAGTCATAAATACATATGATAATAAATAAATACATAAATACAAAAGAAAGGTATCAATAGAGACAAGAAACAATACTCTTTAACATGTACAAAATTTAGAAAGAAATGAAAAAAAATAACCAAGATATGGGAAAAGAAAGAAAAAACGAGGAGTAAAAATCTCCCAAAACACCAACTGATGACCGAAAGTGCAAACTTGAAAACTCTCTAAAAAATCGGAAAGTGGATCAAACTCGAAAAACAAGATACAGCCAGAATCACAATACGATTGAGAATCGATATGTGAAAAATTAATGCAGAAAGAATAAAAAATAAAAAAGATAGAAAGAAAGACTCTTGAAAATCTAAAAAACATGAAAAAACAAAAAGCACTCTAAACAAGAGAATTTTAGTCGGAAAATCAAAAATAAAACATCTAATAAACGCAAATTCAATATAGAACAAGTTTTGAAGTTTCAAAAAACATTCAAAAACCGTAAAACAAAATAGAAATAAAATAAAAAGAGCAATATAAAACCGAAATACAACCGTTTTAGAATAATAATGTAAAAAATTTATTACCATGATTACTAAAATACATAAGAAAGAGGAGAATGCAAAGAAAGTCACAAATAAACATAAGTACAACATATACTAGAAACATTATAAAATCACTAAAAATATATACACAATAATGAAAAATATACCATAAGAAAGATAAAAGAATGCAGATTTATAAACAATGAGTGTGGGGAGACTCACCGGGGTAGTTTATTTGCTATTTAGCCACTCATGTCAAAGTAAGCGAGGTTCACAATAAGATGATATCGCACGAAAAAGAAATAAAAAGCACGCACAATAGCAGAGACACACACCACTGTGTAAATCCTGGCGGGTACACCACTCCGAAAAAACACTTAGCTAATAAGCGCACCCGGAGAAGAAGACCACCGGTGGAGGGAAAAAAACTATCGCCGAGAGGCAAACGTTGAGTCGCGGGGAAGAAACAGCGGATTTCTCGTCGAGCGGAGCTCTAAAAAAAAATCGTCCTCCACTTGTTCGCGTCTGCAGCCGGACTCAGGGGAGAAGACGGACGTCTGGGAGGAGGAATTGTGCACCCTACGCTTAGGGAAAAATAGGGAATTTTTTTAGGCAGGAATGGTGTGCACCGTTCCTCCTTGGGAAAGCACTTCATTCCTTCCAGCCCATTCCTAAGAAGTGGTTACTCTGAAGATTTAGGAGGAACTCGCTCTTCACACTATTCCTGCTACCCTGTTTTTGAAGAGAAAATATCTCGAAAAGATGAATACTCACAGAAAAGATCTAAATCTTTTTCAATCCAAACAAAGCCTGTTAATTAAAAAGGGATTAATTATTATATTGAAAAGTATACAACAATTGAACTACTAAAATAAAGTAGCAAAATATTTAAAAATAGTCTAGAATCCGCCTTCATCAAAATAATTATATAACAGCAATTAAATAATACATTACAATAAAATAAAGCAAATTACACCACATAAATAATATAAATTAAGAAATTATTTAAAAAAACTGCAGCACAATAAAGCTATCGAGAAAATGGCGACACAAAGCAGAACAATTAAGAATATAGCAATTAAATATTTAAAAAAAATTATTCACTAAAACGCTAATTAACTAATAAATTATAATAAAATAAAGTAAATGATATAAAATAAATAATATCAACATTATTTAAAAACTGCAGCACAATGACGGTTCAGAGTAAATGTCGAAACACAGGACGCCGCAGTAATTAAAAAAAGTGACAGCATCAACACATCCGGTGGACAATCTTCCCTACAAGTTGAAGGGAAAATTCCCTTTCCCTAAGAAACGATAGCGCCACCTGGTGGTTTCATTGTTGTTTCATGGTGCAAAATTCCTCTCCCCAGAAGCCTCGGGGCAGTAGGGTAATTCAGGATTAATTTTTACGCCCTGCCCGAAGACTCTCGAGAACTGGGCAGTAGGGTAATTCAGGATTAATAGAACGCCCTACCCGAAGGCTCTCGAGAACTGATGGTCGGTGTCGCGACAGCAACTCCCAATCAGAGATCTAGAAAAACCCGGGCCGGGCTCTCCGCACCGCGCCCGCCGGTTAAACCAGCTGTTGGCCCCCTCCATGGGACCAGACCTAGTGCCAACTTTATTTAAAATCAAAATCTTGGTTGCAATGAATAATACAATACAAAATAAATACAAAGGGAAAAGATGAATACATATTTTGTGCACAGTAACAAAAAGCATATAGTTACAGAATAATGTAGAATACTGATGAGTCACAAATAATTAATAACAGTCACAAATAAAATGAGGAAATTTGCAGAGTCCTGAAAAAGAAAGTGTGAAAGTTCATAGTTACTGATAATGTCTTTACGGTTGCGGTTCAGTCACTATTTTTTCTAATTTTTCTCTGAAACTAATTTCTAGTCCAATTCTTACTTTTTTATTGTGTAGGAGTTGTTTCAGAGGAAGTGAAGCTAGGGAAATGTTTCCTCCTTATCTCTGTCCATAAATTACAGGAGTACAGCAGATGTTGCATGTTTTCAAATTCTTCGCCGCAGTCACATGTGGGACTTTTTGCGGAAGAATTTGTGTGGATAATCTGCCATTGCTCCTTGGCCGGTGAAATTACCCTGAACCCTTTTCTGACATGCGATTGGGAAGATCTCAAAGACTGGTCTCCCTTCAGCAGAGTTGCGCCAGGGAGTTTGCCAGTTTCCCATGATGTCATGTTTGGATCAGCTTCTTAACGAAGCTGAGTGAGATCTTGAAGAAGATGCCCACCTACTCTTTAGTGGTTCCTAGTTTAGCATAGGCATCTGCAGCCTCGTTTCCGAGTATGCCTATGTGAACTTTGGCCCACTTGAAAAAGATATTGCAAGAATTACCTTTGACCTTATTCTTAATCTTCCAGATATGCGGACAGATGTTGGAGGGGTTGGAAAGGGCCTGAAGTACTGACCTAGAATCAGAGATAATTTCAGCATTAATGATGTAATTTTCCAGGATGTAGTTGATTGCAAGGTCAATCGCATTCAAATCCGCTAAGTAGACGGTGGCTTCGTCATTTAGTCGGACGCTTACATGAGAAATCTCCTCCCCGTCCTTGCAGGCTACAAAGGCAGAACCCGTCTTGTGATCCATTTTGGATCTATCTGTAAAATTCTGGAAGCCTTTATTTTCTAGTTGGTAGTATGACCATTCAATTACGTGTTTCTTCCAGGGGGGATGGATTCCTGGTCTTTCTTCCAATTCCATGTATGTGATGGCTGTGGAAATTGGATATTCTTTTTGAAGGACTTCAGCTGGTATACACGTATTAGATTTTACAATGTGATATTAATTGGTGGAATACCTACAAGAATGTTCAGCGCTTCTGTGGATGTTGTTCTGTAACATTTGGTTACATTGAGAAGGCCTATTCATTGCAGCTTGTCCAACTTTGAGTTCTGACGTGCATCTGACATGATCTTCTCTATGACTTTTTTGTATAGCTCTTTTTAACAGTGGGAGATAGGCCGCAGGTAACCGGTAAGTCTATTCATTTTATTTGAGATCTTGTTGACTTTATCCGTAAGGCTGTCTATGTGTTTCGTCCATGAGGGATTTTTTTGGAATGTGTGAATATCTTCTATTGGGTGTTTATCAAGTTTCGGAACCAGCTTGGCTTGGTATAGTAGAGCTCTTTTACAAGTTCTCCAAAAATGCCGTCAAGTCCCTTTACTTTCCTGGGCTTTATGTTGTTCAGAATGGCTTCCAGTTCCGGCGATGTAACTGGAGTGAATTCTTCTTCATCTGGTGGTGGAGTGGAAATTTCATCTTCATTGTCTGGGATGGATGGAAAGTAGAAATTAAGAATTAATTCATGGGTCTCTTGTATTGAACTGATGGGTGTTCCATCCTCTCTGGTTATGGGGTTAAGGATTATTGCTCTTTTCTTCTTATTTGCAAGAATCTTGAAGTTTTTCCAGAAGTATCGAAGAAGTATGAAGTTTTATCGTATCTTGAAGCAAAAAAAAAAAAATCATACTCCAACAGTCTCTTACTTCTTATGCAGCAGTTACCAAAAGTAACATCCCGTCTCCTCTAAACACAGTTCAACCAACTTGTTCTGTCTCATTAATGACTGGCAGCAATATCACGGGTATAATTTGCCCACCACTTTAAAAGCTTAAACCACTCTCTCCTCCAAATCCCATCTCTACTGATTCCTCTGTTTCTGGCAATTTAATATCTGCTCCATCTACATCCAATTCAGTTCACTCCAATACAGTTCATCCACAGTTGAGTCAATTCTCCTTTAAAATTCCACACAAGAAGCAAGTTCATTTCACCACATCAACAAAAAAGGTAGTTCAATCTCCAATCCCACCAAGGGCGTATCTTCTTCAGATGTGTACGGGTGTCACGACCCCGGGACTACCCAGTGATCTTTTCCTTCATCCTTTCGTCTTCCTTTTTTCTGGTTTTTCATCGTCCAGATCACAGACCCCCATTATTATGTCGTATCATTATGTCTCAATACGACGTGCATTTTTTGTCTGTTTTCATTTTCAGAGCTCTTTCTTTCTTTGCTTTTTGTCCTCTCTCAGTTTCATTTACGTCGTTTCTTGAATTGGTTTTTGTATTTGTGTGTGTAATTTGACTAATAATGTTTATTTATCTTATTTGCTCTGTATTATATATGATTTCACTAACGATGTCAGTTTTCTGACCAAAGTGTTTGCCGTGTGTGGCGACCCGTACCATCCAGGAATTACGGTGATATTTCCATATTCACCAACTCTCATTGACTGTGAATAAAGAAAATGTTTGACAATTTGTATAAAAAATTAATACAACTCAATAATTTTTGGCCGATTACCCAACCTTGGGAATAAAATGCATGGATATTTTCGTATAATTTAAAATATTTTTATTTATATCCAATATATTTATTGTAAAATTAATGCTAAAGTTTTCAGTTAAATTAATTTTTTATATTACAATTCAGAAAAAAATATATTTAATTGATTTATTGAAAGCGTAGAAATTCGATTTTACTTCAAAGATCATCGATTCTAATTTATGCTTTTCTAAAACCTATAATAACTTAAAATTCTTGCATAGCTGCACTGATTATATTAACTAAAGTATTCCGAATTTAAAAATTAAAATGTCCGAAATGGCCTGTAGCCCTTTTCACAGGAGAAGAATTGTAGCATTTCGTTCCCAGGAGAGATAAATGTATATTCTTTAACAAGTACATAATTGCAACCCACCGCTCCAATTTTATAGCAGATGAGCAGTTCTGTGGATATTTATATTACATGCAAGTGTTTTGTACTCATGAGAAGAACAACCTGTCACTCAAATCCGATAGCAGATAAGCAGTGTCATGTATAATGAGACCTCATGAAATTAGCGATGGTCTGTGCGACCTTCACAGGTCGAAACAATCACAGATGAGATATGGACTGCGCTATGAGTTTATTACATTGTGATGGGTAATGGACCATGGCCTCAGGAAGTGTCGAATCCAATGAGAAGTGAGGGAACCCCCCCCCCTCTCTTGACAAATTTTCTTAAAGTTAATCTTTTGGAGAAGAAAAGTGATTTCTGCGACGAGTTGACAAGAGGTGTTGTCTATTTCTCTGATGTGATTGAACAGACCAATGTTTCCACCCTTTGACAAAGTTAGCTCCTTGTGGTTTTGTGCATCACACCATGTGATAATTAAGGTCTGCCGCAAACCACCATTATGAACAGACAGAATATATCTATACTTAAATAAGTAAGTAACAGGAATTCTTTTTATTTGAGTTACTATACGCAAAATTGACCATATATTTAGTAAAAAAATCTTATATTTTGTATGACTAATTGAGGAATTCCTTTTGAATTTGAAAAAGATGTTAGTAATAAAAAATAGCCGATTGTAATAGATTAAACAAAAGGTATTTTTTTACTTCCTATTTTTGCTAAATGTATTAATTAAATTATGGACTAATAAATTGCATTCTATTTCGTAAATCGATGTTGTTTTATAAAATATATATGTTTTATAATATATTATTCGACAAAAAAACTTTTTATGCTTGTAAGGTGTGTGAATAATTTTAGTATTAGAAATTTTTTAATCAATGAAATATACAATTAACACTGAAAATTATTAGGACCGAGTTAAAATGATTTGAAATCATTATTTAATTAAATGCAAAATTTAATACATCCACTCTCCCATCCACACTTGCACACACCACACACACACACACACACACATATATATATACTTGTATGTGTGCTAATCAGCAGGCGGCGACACATCACGGTTGCTTGTCTTTGGCAGAGCCTGTTTGCAGTGTGGGGAAGTATTCGAACTCCGGCCCTGGGAGAAGGAGAGAGACCCCGTAGATGTGTGAGGGACGCTGGCCGAGGGGAGGCGAGACGGGGGTAGCAGGCTGCGTCAAGTAGCGAGAGATGTAATTAATGTAAATGTCTCTGCACATATTATTAAGCTTCATTAAATGTCTATTGCTGAGAGAAACACCTCATTTCTTTATTGTGTCTGGAAATACACCCCTAGGCAACCCACTCCGGCTGTTACATATTTTTAGACTGGTAGAGAAGTCTATAAAAATATATATACATATATATATATTAAATACTGAAATTAATTTTAAAGTATATAAATAAGTAGTAGTTTATTAGAAATAGAGATTATATTTATCTAAATATTATTAAATGTGCCCTATAATACTGTCAACTGTTATTATTCTGTTTATTGTAACAGTTTTTTAATGTTTATCTCAAAAATTCATATATACTTTGATAAACATGAGAAAAATAAATATTTATAACTTTGTAAATAAAGAAGTGAAGAACTGAGTGATTTTTTAAAATTGGACCTTTTTTTTTAATAAACATAAGTAATATTAATTAAACTAAAAATGCCTTATTTTAAATAGCAGAATTCATTAATGTAAATCCAATAAACAAAAAAAAAATTATTGTTTTAAGGAAATCTATCTTTTTTGCAACATCCTGTGGCAACAAATTAAAACTTACACACGATTTTACATATCTATCATGATTTCTTCCTGATAACTTGTTATTCGACTTAACAATGTAAATAACTACGAATAAAAAGCTGTTTTTTATTATTTGAAAAATAAAAAATCTATAAATGTTTTTATGTTTAATATAAGATATCTAGAACTTTCATAAAAAATTCTTCAAATACCAACACATAAATATTCAAACCATTATTATTTTTTAAAAAGTTATAAATTTCAAATGTTAGTACAAAGCAGCTTGATAATTATTATCAGATATAAGCAAAAAAAGAGTCAGACATGTTTTATTCAGTTTAACAATTACAATTCAGTTAAAAATTTGAATTTCACAATTACATGAAAGAAATGTAATAGCAGTAAAAGATGAATTGGAAAGCAGAAAGTAATGTTAAAAGTTGGAAAGTTATTTTACAGCATTAATTTTAAACTATAATTACTTTCACATTATGGCTTTCACATAAGGACAATAGGTTTTACACCTTTTTATTTATTGAATAAAAGTAGAAAGTATAAAACATATGGTAAATTTAAAAATGTTTCAGAAAGAAATTTAAATAATAAGAAATGAAAATTATTTTACAAAACATCATATATTTCACACACATGTGAACATGAATGTTCATTATTAAAATGAAATGTGATTTTAAAGTTTAAATAGATAAAATCACGAATAATAATGCACAATATATTTACATGAGCATCGTACAACATGTAGATATATAATTCCTTAGAGTCTTCATCTTCATTTTGTAACAAATGAAGAAAAACTGCACGAAGCTTCAATTGATACGCGATCAATTGTGAATCAGATTAGGTAGAAACTAATAATAGTAGAATAAAAAGACCCTTTGATTTCGAAAGTAAGATCGTTCTTCACACAGTCATATATTTATAACGAATAAAGTATACTATATTATAATGAGCAATATACAGTATAATATAATTAATAATATATAGTATAATATAATGAGTAATATATAGTATAGTATAATGAGAGTAATATATAGTATAGTAT